>OY757309.1:239731762-240329204 GCA_963583905.1 Stenurella melanura
AGAAGAAGTAAATAATAAATAAAATTATGGAATGCATGAGTAACTACCTTCACAAACATCCGCTATAATTGAATTATTTCTTAAGATTACCACCTTGTATGTATATTTTTCATTAAAAGTATAATAAGGGTTTTTCTTGCCAACGGACGGAAAACTAATTTCTGTCACTCCAACAAAATGGCGGACATTATTTTAATTCATTTAATTGGAGAAACGGCCTGAGTTTAAATAACAGGAACGGAAACAGATTTCTGGTATTCTCTTGAAGTATCATATACGTTCTTTTTCCAAGGGACGGCCCTACGAAAATCATTGGGACATAGTTATTTGGATACAATCTTGAGAATCCAACAGGCTCTCAAGAGAGCACAACTACTTTAATAATAATTCATATGTAACATGAAATTTTTCTTGATAATTCGGAAAACGGCAATTTTATTTTTATACATTGACTCGGAACTATTTTAAATTATCACTTTATACACAGATTTCAGTGGAGCATTCTTATCCTTGTAAGTATAAAAACCTGTGACAAGAAACGGTAGCTCAAATCGGTATGTACTTACTGGATTTATCGCGGACATGGTTTCATCCTGTAAAACAAAGATATCTACGGTAAGCATAGCAAGTAACAAAGGATAATATTTATTTAAATTACATTTTTGGCAACGAAAAAAAAAAAACACTTCGTGACAATTTTCTTCAGTTGGTCCATTCTGTATACTTTCCAGGAAAAGTCAACCCATTTCTTCACTGGCAGTAGCGTTAACAATCTACCTAATATGACTGTTATCCGTCAAGTAGTTTTCTATATATAGCATCAACAGACAGACAACAGACCCACAAACAAACAGACAGACTGCTTAACGAAATTGAAAGACCTTCATTTTCGTAATTTACATGACTCGGAGGGTGATTTTTTAATGTTTTAATGATTTTGAAAGACATTAAAAAGTAGTCGAATTTAGAATAGAGTTTAATTTTGTTCCATTTAATCCTTCGAAAATTACGACAAAAGCTGAAATTGACAAATAGGCAATATCTTGAAAAATTACTGAGTACACAATGAAAGTAGTTTTATTTCATTAATTTCTTTTAAGCAAAAATGTCTGCTAAAACATAATTATATTAAAATCTTAATATTTAAACTGAAGATCTTTATATTAAACTCACTTGATCAAATATTCCTTGAAGCTTTACTGTATCGTAGCAAGTTTTGCCTGTGATGTTAATAAGAGAATTTAATATAAAATTGCTTCTAGCAGCAAAAATAAAAAGCATATATGGCAGTGCTAGTTGAAACAACATGCAATCTAGTTTTCTCCAACAAGGAATACAATTAATTTAAGCCCCATTTACACCATGTGTTGTAATATCAGCTTAGCTTAATTTGTGATAATATGACCATTTTACCGTTAAGTGAATGAATTAACCGTAGAAATTTATTTATTAATTCCGGGTTATTTGTGTTCTCTTTTCTTTCCTTGCACTTGCATAAAAAATATTGATAATTATGATTATTTTCGACTAATCCTTATCATCTTATGAGCAGTAAAACTAGTTCAAGTTTATTGTTTGAATCCCCGCGTTTATACTAACATACTAGCGGAGTTTAGTTATAGCTATTTCACCGCCAGGACAAAACACGTTCACACCACAACCATTCCATGCGACATTACCACCTGCCGCATATGAAAATCGAACTCAGGAGGCATAACAGCTACCAATCGTGGTGTCTCCCTCAACTGCGGCCTAGCCCACTGCTACCGTCGCGCGTCGCAGTAATACATCACGAACGTCACTAAATATATGCAGTCCTGGCTAGGGTATGAACCTTGTACGGAATGCGGCGACGGAATCTCATGGTCTCAAGCCCAACATAGCTAGCACTAAACCTCTGAATGGGGGCAAATAACAGCACAGTCTGAAATGTTTATTTTGAGTCTATAGGGTTTTCAGGAATATATAGGGTGTCCCATAACTAATGTTACAAAGAGCAATAGCAGATTCCTTGGTAAAAATAATGGGATTCAGCCAAACTTACCTTAGTTCAGAAGTTAATATGTTTGGCTTGGGTAGTTGGTTTGGCTTATATCCCCTCCGATTCGGTGAGTACCTACGAGGGCGTAACGGTTTGGCGTCGGGTAAATAACTTATCAGCTCAACACTCCGCATAATCTGGAGGCCGACTTATATTAGATCCGACTCGGTGCCATCTCTACTCACCTGAGTAGTACCTTCTTCTTCGTAGAGATGTCGGGTAAATAACTTGTCAACGCAAGAGGCCCCAGCGTAACACTCTGCAGAACATGGAATCCGACTTATATTCTGCCCACCGCCGTGGTAACGTCGCAATAGAGCACTATTACTGATATTATACCAGCTTAGCACGCTGAAAACCAATGCCAGAAGAGCACTGGTTTCTACTGAATTTTGTTGTGCTCTTATATCCGAGAACCCCACACGTGGCCCACTTTGGGAACGTGTGCAACTTTGGGTACGAGTGCAAATGCTGGCATGAATAAACGGAAATCAAGTAATGTGACATGAATTTATGGTTGTTTTATTACAGTAACGGAGATACAGGATATGAAAGTGATTTTTCTCATTTTTTTTTAATAACTAAAATATTTTAAATATATTTTAACAAAATTTGGCGATCGGGGGTTGATTGAGGCGATGAATTCAAATCTGTTCATCGTTTTGCTGTTTCTAGAGGGTGCCACATACATTAACATTTTACGTGCCCCCAAAACGTCTCATGTTTTGCGTCTTAATATTTCTTCCTTTCTAATAAAAGTACGTCTTAATCTACATTTCTTAGGTAAAAAATCTATACTGTAGCCGTTTCCGAGATATTTACCTTTAAAGCATTCAAGGCAAGTATTCAAGGTAAATAGTGATTTAAGGATATAAATATTTTCAAAACGGGTTTTAATTAAGACAAAAACATTAAAGACGCTTTTTTTAATTGTATATGTATTCTGTATTCTGGAAGTAATTACGATTTTTTTGCCATTTTTATTGGCCTCCCTTATATTTTCTACAAAGTAAGAGAAATATCACCGTGCATCAAATTTCATATAAATCTGCAAAAATTATGCAGCCATGCACTGAATTTGGTGCTTTCAATTTTTTACTTTTGATATAATATTCAGCATCAGCCATTCCGAATATACCAATTTGAATACAGTTTTATCCATGACTTGCTCATTTTCTTCTTCTTTTTTTTTCGTTTTTTCAAAATTGAATAAAATTGGTTTAAAATAATTTAACATTTATTTTCGTTCATACCGTCGATAAGAACATAAAGAATACTATAATCTGAAGCAAGAATTTTTGATGTACGGTTTGATGCACCTAAACAATCGGCGATTCCATTTTCGAATTTGAAATTGCTTTTAGTCGTCTTATAAACATTTTAAGTTGAATCTTGACTTGTTGGTTTAGCTCCACGAGGGGTATACTATTCTAAAGTATCATTAAAATATGTGCATAATTTTTCTAGTTACCATTAATTACACAGCCACACAAAGAAAAATTGTTTCTGATCTTTCCATAACCTCAAAAAAACCATAATTTAAACAATTTAGACACCTCTTCATATAAATCGCTGTAACTTTTTCTAGACAAAAATGACGCTTTTGGTGCTAGATCGATTTCAAATTAAATTTTCAATCCAACGATGTGAGGCACGATATTTTTTCCGCGCCTTTTAAGTCAGATATCGGCCGCCAAAATTTATCACAACTGAATTAGAGAGAAAATATCTGAATTACTATCTGAAAAAAAAAATACTGTAACAAATATAGCAAACAAAATTGTGGGTTTAATCTCCCGAAAAATAAACTAATAAAAAATGATCTCTTGTACTAACACGAGGTTAACTAAATGCGACAAAACAACTTTAGGTTTCGACTTTTAATGAGATGAGATTGTCTACACACGATTAAGAAACAAAGATTCTAATTTATAAGTGAAATAGCATGGATATTTCAATTGGCCTCAGTGTTGTTTCTACCGCGTATGCGCACTTGTTGACTTCGCGTCGGCATTACCGCGGGTAATTCAAGTTTAGGTAGCACGGGTGCTTCAACAAAAAAATAGCTCTGTATCTCGTTTCATTTTCGAGATATGGCCACGGGAAGCGGTAAAAAAAATTCTATTTTCACCTTCCGTTGACTTCGAGCAGCCATATCTCGAAAGCCAAGGCACGTACCGACCTCCGATTCGAGCCAATCGATTTTTTACGTCTATCTACGTACACCTGATTTTTCAGATTCCTGCTAGGTTCCGTTTGGCAGAAATGGTACTCGATGCTGAGCCGTGTCGCTCGAGAAGCGAAATCCTTGGACTTTGGCGGCCGATATCTCACTTAAATGGCGCCGAAACAATATCGTTACTAACATCATCTGATTGGAAATTTAATTTGCAATGAATCTAGCATAGAAAAAGGGCGTCATTTTTTGTCTAGAAAAAGTAACAGCGATTTATGTGAAGAGACGTCGAAATCGTTTAAATTATGGGTTTTTTGAGGTTATGGAAAAACCCTGATGTGATGGAGTTAAATAGATTCGGATTCAGTGACCCCGAAAACATGCAGTAAAGATGGTCAGACCCCTAGATCATAAACAAAATTTTTTTGTGTGTGGCTGAGTTGATTGATTGATTGATTGATTGATTTGCCAGCGTAAGGTGGGCATTGCTGCCAATTCCGGCGCAGGGAGATTTGTTCCACCACGCAGCCCGATCGCCCACCGATCATCCCACCGTGTGCCAGAACAAACCCCCAGTGCTTTTATATACCGCCGGACCAGCTGCATACGCTGGATTGGACATTGGACATGCTTGTTGTCAGCAGCGAGAGCCGCATGACGCATGGGGTAGGAGTATAGGATGGAGCGTGTAGGTGTTTGTGAGATGTTTCTTCTTGTTTTCCTTCTGTCTTCATCGGATGGAAAGTGTAGGCGTTTGTGAGATGCTTCTTTTAGGTTTTCATGCTTCTTTTTACTTTCAGGTTTTTGTGATATGCTTCTTCTTAGTTTCTGTCTGTGATCATCTTCTCTCCTATTCTACTTCTGAGTTTTCTGTTTCTTCTGTTTCTGAGTCTGGCAGTGTGTATATCCTTGATATTTCTTTATTGTATTCCATTTTTTGTTGTGCCAGCTTTTCCCAGTGTGTATAATCCTTTCCTAGCTTATTCATAATCCTCTCGATTGCTGTAATCCATGTGTAGCATGGCCTCCCTATTGTGTGTGGCTGAGTTATTTAAAAATTGTTTTATGTTTTGCAACTTTACAAATTGACCAAGAAGGTTTGTTCGCTATTTCGTGTCAACAATTTCTTTTTCTTTCTTTATTGCGAATCAGCTCATACAACCATGGATATTTAAAAAAGCTGCGCAAAAGAACGGTTTTAAACAATCTCTTGTTTAAAAAAAAAAAAAAAAAACTTCCCCCACACGGATTTAATCCAAAACTTTTTACTTCAACAAGTTGCAACAATAAAAATTGCTTTAGTAAGTCAATTCCTTTTCAGGCAATTTACATCCTTAGTTTTAATCCACTAAAATAGTTATTACCTACACTATTATCAGCATTGTCACGGCGAGCTGTTTATTTGACACGCTGTCATAACATCGCCAACTAAGTCGTTACTTGTTACTCCAGTATGTATACAATATTGCTCCTGGTTGTTCATATATAGGAAACATGGCAATATGCTAAAAACAAGTTGCTTTAGGGTAGATGCTTTGTTTGCTGTAATTGCTTGAAGTTCTTTGAAATATGAAACATTTACCAATATCGAACAACGCTTTTTAAAACCTTAAAGCTTATTTATTACATCTATTTGATTTATTTAAGGAGGCATATCATTTACAGACAAATATGTTTTATAATCATCATAGAAAAATATGTGCAGAAACGCACACTGAACTGAAATATCGAATAAAAAGTGTCTGTGTGTCTGTAAGTATATATACAGGGTGGACCATTAATAATAGGCCATAGTGCAGGGGTAGATTCTTTGGGCCAAAATATGAGAATATAACCAAAAATGCTTTGGTAAAATGTTGTTGTGGAAAAAGATACAGGGTGTCAATTTTCAAATTATGTTTTCGTTTTTTTGCAATAATTCAACAGCCTCTTGACTGATCTTCGCAAATTTGCTAGAGGATCTTTTTTATTCTAAGAAACATATTTTTTTGGACGAAACGTTGTGATGCTTTTGTCTAGAAATTCTGATTAAGGCGTCATTTCCAGGTATAAACGGTACACTTGGTAGAACTTGATACCTCCAACCATTTTCATTAAACATTTGAATAACTTTTTGAAAGACAAATTCAAATTTATTGAAAAAGAAAATGAAATCGTAATAACAGCGTAAACTATTTCTCACAACTAATAGAGTATTTTCATGGTATTGAGATAAATACATAAATCAAAAGATTGTGTAAAATAAGGATCTAATCTTATTAGAAGACCAAAAAATAACATGAAAGTTGACTAAATGACATTAGTATTTATTATATAAACTTTCCCCCATGCAAGAAACGCATTACTACAACTTATAGTAAATTTTCGACATGGTCACCTATTTCTATGCCTTCTCTAATTCTTTTCATAAAAGATTTTCTTACATTGTCCTCTAATAAAATTGGCTGCGTTTTGTATTTTGTCCCTCAGTTCTTCTCTTGAATTGATAGTATTTGTATAGACTAAGGACTTCATATGTCCCCACACATAATAATCCGAAGAATTATAATCAGGACTCCTTGGTGACCTAGCAAACTCACTTCCTCGACCGATCCTTATACGTAAGAAAGTCTTATCAAGATAATTCCTGATTTCAATGGAGAAATGAGGCGTAGCTCCATCTTGCATAAACCACATATGTCTAGCATGAAAGCATGTAATATATCAGCAAGAGTATACCCAGGTGATTGATAAGTTTACTGCAAAGAACTCTCAAACACGGTTCACAGGACGAGTGGAGACATAAATGCATTGTTTAATGTCCTGCCTATATATCCATGGTATATTTAGTGGCACCGTCTAGCTCTGCTACTAGATATTACACATTACACAATCCATACATTACATAGTTACGTACTTATGCCTAAAGTAAGAAAGTAAAAAGTTTTCACAAGAAATGCCTAAGCGGAATGCAAATACTACCTTGGTGTCTTCTGTCTGCTATACTTTACTCACTGGTGCGTAAAGAAGATTAATTATAATTTGGTCTATACATATAGTTTGTGAATTTCTACAATATTTAGTAGACAAGGGGGAGGACATTACATCCCCTACGAACGCTGGTATATCTACTATGCAACCTCCGTCTTAATATGCATAGTTTCTACGTATGCACTGATACACAAGCCATTAGATAGTGAGGAGAGTTTCCTGTATTTCCCTAGATGTTCATTCATCCAAGCACTGACCGCAATTTGGCGTAGCTTAAGATTTCGCATCTAAATACCAGTATAATCAAGACGTATCTACGGTTTATATGTAGAATCAATGTAGAATCAACTCTCGAATGAAATTTGTTTTTCTAACGTTCTGTACGTATAATGAAATTACTAATATTAATTACTGAGTAGTTATTTGTCAATCAATCGTTTCTGTAATGAGACTGACTTGCCCTTTTTTATGTCAGTGTAACAATGAATTGCCGCGTTTTGCGACATAAGCGAGGTTAAATACGTCATTGAATGGAATTAACTATTGACTCATCTATAAAAGATATGGGTTTACTAACATCCCCCAACAGCAACATCATTCATAGCAGTCTATCCAACCCTTTACTTTGCACCTCATTGTTCAACTTGGGACACGATTATGTGTTTAACATCTACCCCAAGACTTGCAATATATAAAGTTTTTGTAATACCACCAGTCTATGTTCATTCAAAGGAGTATGTAATAACATGTAAAATATGTTAGAGGGCATAATATAGATTAATCTTTGAAACTTAAAGCATTTTGATATTATCGTCTTCCTTAATCGCGCGAAATTTCGTATATTACCATAGAAAATGAATTCGCTGATAGCGCAAGAGCGCTGTAAATTGAGCTGACAATTTCATTGAATTTTCAGATTCAGTAAAGCATGGTAATAAGAACATGTTATAAATTTGCATGTCACGAGAACGGTTTCTTACAGGTGTTATAAACAAAATTAACTAAAGGATGATTATAAATACAACGGAGCAAGAGACACTCAAATAATTCATGAAACACAAAATCAATGTCAGTGAAAGCGCAACAAGGAAAGAAACCTTACCCTTCTGGATTGTTTAGAAAATTTTAATATTCATTAACCATTATCAGGTAGATAAGATATTGTAGCAGAATTCTAAAAGCTAATAAATGAAATAAAACGAGAATGATCAATAAATGTAATTAAATATAAAATTACACTTATTTTCTGATTTATATAAAAATAAGTAAACATTCGAAAGAGCTCAAATTTTTATTACTACGGCATTAAAAATAAAAATATCACAGTATTTTCAGGATCGTAATAAAATTAAAAACGTGGGCGCATATGATGAGTTGAAATGCATATTATACGTTTGATGTTTTCCATTTTTAATCATGTATTTTTACTTCCCTCAAAGAGAAGTACTGTATCCATGAAAAACTCACTCTGTTAAATTTCTACATCGCATAGTGTGGCAGAATGGACAAAATTCACTCTAAGCCTCAATTTCTAAGATATCAACTTGAATTTTTCTTTTAAATACTCGGAAAAGGGTTTGAAATAATGGGTCACTGCGGCTTTTTGAAATATTTTGTTTTTTTGCATATCCCATCTTATAAGCTCCCATGTATTTGTTGGCACCATTCGAAAGTGGTCTTATGAGCTGAAATATCCAGGACCTTATTTTTTGTGAACAGGAACCGTTTGACATCTATAGAGGTTAAAAATAACGATATTAAAAAATTAAAATATACAGGATGATTCACCGTGGCCGATCGATGGGAGTCTTTTAACTTGCAGTTCGATTACAAACTTGGAACTTGGTATACAGCCATGATCGATCAAGCCCATTCTACCTAAAATGATTTCAGTCTTCCAGCTATACAGAATATGCCAAAATCCGGTACCAAGCAACACATATACCTAAATCCAGAAGTTTCGGAGATATTTGACATTTTATAGAAAATTTGACAGGTCCAACGGTTTCTACCCATACAGCACAAGGACATCCTCAGAACATACTGGGGACAACTTTTCAGGGCATATGGGATATCCTGGGAAGATCCCATTATGATCTTAGGATGTCCGTAGGATATCCAAATGGGACAGTTCGGGCTTTGCTGATGACGTCCTCAGGATATGGGTGTGTACAGGACATCATAAGCTCTTATATGGGTTATGCCTGGGCTTTACTATGAACAACCTGAGGACATTGATTGGACTTTATATAGGACATCCCCATTTCTTTTAGGGTTTATTGTTTATTTCTAAAGACAGCAAAAAATACATACTATTTTATAAGATCATTTACTTTTAAGCTGAGCCATTAAGCGAAGACAAAGGAATACAAATTTATATAATGGCAGAGTGACTAATAAAAATGTGATACCTATATGTACAACTCCATACACATATTTGTATCTATCAATTGGCTTATATCGCTTTAAAAGTAAATCTACCAAACTAATAGAGGTTATATATAGTCCAATGAAATAGGTCGACAAATCAAAATTTTAAAGTAAATATTTGAATTTTTGATATGTTTGAGGTATTTGAACAGGATTAATGAAAGACATTTTTTTCAACCCCGAGAAGGGTGAAAAAAATATAACAAAGTGTTTTTTCAAAATTACTCAAAATGTGTAAAAGATATATAGTAAAAAAAGTTTCAAATAAAAATTGTAGAAACATGAAATGTTACATAAAAATGATCTCTTGCCTTTTTATGGTATTATTAAAATCAACAGAGTTTAGGGTGGTTAGAAGTTATAAGGGATGATATGTACAACTTTAAAAAACCATAGCGTGCAGAAAACTTATAATGAATTTAAAAAAAAGGATACGTATATGGCAATAACATCTGCGGACAATCACATTTTCCCCTTTTAGATAATATAATAAATACAAAGATATAACGTAGCAGCGTTATATTTATGAAATATATAACGTAATCTTATTTGTCGAAAGAACTTTACAACGAACGTGGAAAAGATATCGACGATCGGCGGATTTCTTAGAACTTTCGACCTGTCACAAAAAGGCGGCTAATTCAAAACACAGTAAACATATTAAAACCAAATTATAAATAACTGCCATTTAAAAAATATATATATATTTTTAATACATTATTAATGAATTATTTGTACTGGAGGAGATTATCAAATAAAGTTTTTAGAAGCAAATTTTACAAACCAATAAAAGACACTTAAATAAATAGCCTCAAAATAATATATATACTTTTCATTATTTTTGTTTTTGAAATCTTCTAAATAATAATACCTATAACAGGATGACTCTAGGACTTGCCCAGGATATTCCCACAGTGGATATTTTGTTAGACTTTTAATACCTTTGCGGGATATTACTAGGACATCCTGCCAGGATTTATCTAGGATATCCCCATTTGGGATATTCTCAGGTTGTATATATTTTATTGGGATATCCTAACGACATCCTGAGGAATGTTGTCCTCGATTGGAATATACGGGACCAAATGAGGATATCCTAGGGATGTCATATGCTGTGTGGGTAAGAACCGTTATAACTTTGTTTGTGTAGGAGATCCTCATTTGCTCTTTGGCACGTAGAAAGAACACATGATGAGCTAGTCTCTATAATAAAAATAAATTCCAAAATTATATACTAAGTGTTCTATTATTCACGTTAAATTTTCTCAAATTCAAACCTCAAGAACTTTTTTATTTCAAATGGAACACCCTGTATTTTTATTATCAAATTATGTAAAATTAAATTTCTGATGGATGTCAAATAGTTCCTTTTACCAAATAAGTAAGATCCTGAAAATTTCTGCTCATAAAACCACTTTTGAATGGTGCCAAAAAATACATGGGAGCTTATGGGGTGGGATATGCAAAAATAAACAAAAAATTTCAAATAATTCGCATTATCTCACTATTCTAGACTTCTTTCCGAGTACGTAAAAAAAATCAAGTCGATATCTCAAAAAATGAGCCTTAGAGCGAATTTTGTTCATTCTGCCACACTGTGCGCCTTCCTAATCAACAACTAATACAATGAAGTCTAAATTATGCCATTAGATTTCGTGTTCAAAAGTCGACGCTATCGAAAAGCGATGTTGAGGTGTAGATAATTTTAATGTTCAACCTACCTAACACCAAGTGACCTCGTTACTTTCATGCACCTTGGAAGTAACATAAACATAATATTCACATTAGACAACTCGTAGATCCGAAGTCAACAGATATCTAAAAAAAGTATTAAATTTTGTAAATACACACACATTCATTGCACACCCTTATTATAGTTTTCTTCATATATTCAAGGCAAATAAAAAATGTCGAGTATTTAGATCAAAGTCAAACGCTCCGACACTTTTTATGTGTCTTAACTATATGGAGGCAACTATACCTCATATTGTAGTTCAAGATCGAACCCAGTATATAATAGAAATTGTAACTAAGCATGCCGATGATACGGCATGCTGTAGGTCACTGCGCTACCAGAGCCAGTAACAGCCTTGGAAATAGGTATTTAGTTTTTCTACACGGTAATGTTCGATTCCATGTTATAGCAGAAGGGTGCCTAATGTTAAAACCTTTTCATGTTCATCAAACAAATTAATTTGTCCATTTGTTGATTGGCACGGGGCCGTTGAGAGGAAATCGAGGCCCGGGGGGTAGTAACATACAACTCCCCCCCAATCTTCAATATAAATTTCGAAGAGCGGGAGGTAGCATTCATAAATCTCCATAAAAATTTCAAAGAGCGGGGGAAAGTATTCCTTAGAATTGAATATTTATCTCGATACAAATTTTAAAAAGCGGGGGCTGTTATTCCTTACAATTAAATATTCATCACGGTAGAAATTTTGGAGGTCGGGAGATGATGTTCCTTAGAATTGAATATTTGTTTCCGTCGATTTTTAAAAGCGGGCGGTGATATTTCCTTAGATTTCAATATTTATCTCGCCACAATATAAATTTTAAAAAGCGGGGGGAGGTATTCCTTTACACAACAATTTCATATTTATCGCATTATAAACAATACAAATCATTCAGAACTCGTTGTCATTTACGTCACACTAATCATTTTAAAGTATAGCTCTCTCGTTTTGCCTATTGCAAATGCAAATCTCCAACTTCAGGTGGAACCCGGGCCCCCTCAAAAATCACCGGACCCGGAGGGAAACACCACGTTTCTGGAACGTGACACCATTTGATTCTAGGCATAGTGCCATCTTCATTTTTATTAAATTTTACGATTTTTTCCATTCTCCAACATTTCATATTGTTATTTTGTATAGAAATTTCAATAATTGTGCTGTTTAAGTAGATGTTTTATGTAAATTTTGATTGTTTCGTCATTTCTATGCTTTAAATAAAGAGATTTTTAATATTGGATGTTTAAACACTGCTTAGTTATCGGCCACAACGTTATTTGATTAATAAAAAAGTTACATTATGTATATCCAATATTTATATTATGTGATATAAAATATTCAACAGAATTAAATTATTACCTGCGACTTAGCGAGTTTCTTTGTTTAATGATAAATCGATACTATGTCAACTGACAATTTATACGTCTTTCCTATAAATATTTGAAAAGGTATATCTTAATAATACATTATCAGCAGATATATACTTCGAGTCGATATTTCAATACGGAAGATAGGTAGTAAAAGTTGGTTTTATTGGGAATGGTATTGGAATCGGAACTATTAACATATTGTAACGTTAACAGTCTGAGCTGCTACACAAAACTATTCCTAAAGTTTCCTAGATATTGTGAAAATGTTAATTGATGGATAATTCTGAAATATTATTATAATATGTTCAGTTCCGCTTGTTTCGCGCATCTTTTGAGACTTTTCGCCTCAAATTTAATATTTTAAAAGTGTCATTTATCAAAAATAAATATGTACTAAATATCGACCATTTAACATGAGATAGTTGATCCTATAAATAATAACTTCAATGTAAGGACTGGCGATTTTTTCCATCCCATTTTCCAGCTCATGATACTGTTATATCAAAACCAATCTTGGTCAAAGATAGTCATGGAAATGAAAATTGCCATCCTGGATTATGTCCTTCTTTCGTAATGATTATGTAAAGTATTTCACGTTAAGTCTAACACTGATTAGTACAGACAATGAAGGCAATATTTTGTAAAAACCTCACAAAAATTAATGAAAGGATCATCTCCGAGATTTAAGTAGGTAATAACCTGTGGAATGGAATGATGCATTATTTGCACTTCCAAGTTCCGGAAAAATTTTAAAAAAATTAGAAAAACTTTATGATTTTCGGTTTTTTTGCTCTAGCGGCTAAAATAATGAAAGTACAGAAAAAAGTTTTCAACAAAATTTGTAGCTCGTCTCTTTCTCTACATAAAAAGTCTTTACTAATTTTTGTCTTACTTAAGCCGTTTAGAAGATAAATCGGGTTTTCCACTTATAGTTTTAAGCCGCTTCGAAATGCGCGAAAAATTATAATTCTCCGTGAGTTTCGTACGACCGGGCTCATCGGTCGATAATTCTTACTATTCAGAGAACCTAAAAAAACATGAAATGTAGAGAAAAGTCTCAGCTTTAATGTGGAACTAATCACAAAATTCATAAAAAAATGTATCATAGAGAAAAAGTGTCAGAAGATGGCTTAGTAAACCTTATACAGTTGATCCACAGATTTATTAATATCTTTGCCGGGAGTCGTTAGAACGATAATTCATTTTGCATATATATTCTTATATAATGATATATTAGTCCAATTAACATTTTATTACAATTACTTTTGTTGGAAAAATATGCCTTGCGATCAAATTAGAAGGTACATTTCTTATCGATCAATCACCTCCAAATTTTGGAGTGGAATTCGCTATATCTTAATTAATAATAATAGCATAGTCTTAATTTTTGGATTATAGGTAAAATAAAACATATTCTTTCGAATGACTTAAGAGTTTTTTGAATGCATGCAGTACTTTTTGAATTTGTCTCCATTATTCATACACGTTCAGAAAATGCACAATCATACCGTAAAACATACACAACTTATTTGTTTCTTAACATTCTTCAATGATATTTTTACAAAGTATAGGCTAAAGAGCGTGGAATCGAATCCATGCAGTGAAAAAGCACCCATTGTTACGGGAGAAATAGACAGGATGCATAAAACTCAAAGATATGAATAAATCAACTGTATAAAGTTTACTAAGCCATCTTCTAACACTTTTTTCTCTATGACAAAATGTTTTATGAATTGTTTTATTAGTTCCACATTAAAGCTGAGACTTTTCTGTAAATTTTATGTTGTTTTCATTTTTTTAGCGGCTCTGAATGGTAAGAATTATCGGTCGACGTGTCCGGTCGTGCGAAACACCCAGAGAATTCTCATTTTCTGCGCATTTCTGAGAGGCTCAAAACTATAAGTGGAAAACTGGATCTTCTAAACAGCTTAGGTAAGACAAAAATTTGTAAAGTCCTTTTTTGTAGAGAAAGAGACAAGCTACAACTTTTGTTGGGGAACTGTTTTCTCTATTTTGATTATTTTGGCCGCTAGAGCAAAAAACCGAAAATCCAAAAATTTTTCCAAATTTTTTTGAACTTTTCCGGAACTTGGAAATGCAAAGAATGCATCATCTCATTCTCCAGGTTATTACCTACTTAAATCCCAGAGATGATCTTTTTATTAATTTTTGTTACCCTAAATGGCTAATTTGCCTGTACTAGGATATTATCTGTAACAATGTGCACATGTGGTTCTAATTCTAGAGATAATAAACTCAACAAACGACTTAACATTTTAATTGATAGAACAGTGAATTAAAAAAAATCTGTTGAACTTGACCCCCGTCATATTTAATGCACAAGTTTGCGCAAATCCTCATGTTACGAAAAGAATTCTGCAGCATCAACGGCGTTGTGGATGCAACATCTTCAACAATTCTTGGTTAGAGTTCTTGTTAATTAAGTATAGGAGTGTAATAACCGGGGTTATCTTAATTACGGCACTTGGAATAAGCTCAAGGTACCTTCGGTGTTTCAAGCGCAATTCGAATTAAATTTTTGTTTCTGAATCACCTCATTATCTTGCTTTGTTTCGAAAATACACACGTTTAAGTAAAACAATGTCAAATGCGTATCGACAAAATTGATATTTTGTTTTGTTTAAGAGAGCCCTGAACAGATTACACATTGTTCTAAAACATGACAGGTGTCAAAATGTTTTCAAAATCACAGGCATTTATTCACTAACATTACGATTTTTAATTAATTAAGATGAAGAGTTGTAAGTGATCGTGCAGTAATTCAGAGATTGAAGGAAGTCAATTTAAGGTCTAGAAGACCAGCCACTGCACTAAGATTACTTGCAAGACATCGAAGAACAAGCCGCAACTTTGCTAGAGAACACTCAGATTGGAATGAACAAGACTGGTCCCGGATCATGTTCCTTGATGAATCTCGATTCAGTTTGTTTTCATCCGATGGCCGTCAAAGGGTATAGAGAACAGTTGGAGAAAGATATGAACAGAGCCTTTTCAGCGCTAAAGAAAGCTTTGGTGGAGGTTCTGTTATGGTCTGGAGAGGAATTCATTAGAAGCTCGCACAGAACTTTACGTGCTGAGGGAATTCCCTCACGGCTAACAGGTATATCGAGAACATTTTACAAGACTTTGTAATTTCATTTGCACCCTTTATAGGGAACGATTTTATACTGGTTCATGACAATGCGTGCCTTCACACTGCTCACATAGTAGATGAATATTTCGATAAAGTTGGCATGAACCGTATGATATGACTAGCAAAAAGTCCCGATATGAACCCCATAGAACACGTTTGGTATGAAACGGAGTGGAGAATTAGGTCTCGCAATAGGGTTCCTATTACTCTGGGTACTTTAGGAGAAGTGCTTATAGAGGAGTGGAATAATATTCTACAGATCAATATTTCAAATTTAATCATAAGCATGCCAAGAAGAATAAGTATGTGAAAGTATTTTATATCTGTCAGTGTAGTATAGTATCAACCGGGTAGTATAAAAATACTATTCGTTAATTTAACCGACGTTGTTAAGCGCGATATCAATGTAAGGAAGCTTAAAGTCGTACACTTTGTGTATTCTGTATCATGAGAGTACAAACAATTAATACATGTATTAAACATAATTAATTCCCAGTGCAGCGCGTTGCCACAATTAGTTAGCAAACTTCCACTATTAATCAAATGATAATCGATAAGCTCAAAATTAAACATATTGTACACAAAGTCCTTCATTCAACTATTGTTTATTTGTATCGAAAATCTATAAAACAAATTACATCTGTGGAGGAATTGCAGCGAAGTTGGGATGAAAGGTTGTAATAACACTGTCAAATTTACTAACCTCGATGGGGTGTCTGAGTTGGCCGTTTTCAACCACAAGAAAAAGAAATTTATGGTCTTTCAGCGTTACCTGCTAAGGACATTCTAGTTCCTGTCGACAGCTTCATGCATGGCAGGAACATGTCCATGTTCATTATGTCATAGTACAACAAACATAAAGTTCGTTCCTAAACTAAATAGCTCCTAGGGGTTGCCTGCTGCTTTATATTCAAAATACACGTTGTTTATCTTAAGTGCAATTGAAACCCATTTACATGAAAATAAACTTAGCGTTACGTTAGTTGCAAACTATGCAAAACCGCTTTTTATATTTTGGCTTTACAATTGTCAATTATGTAAGAATATACAGGATGAGCTAATGTTTGGAATTCAGTCGATTACTTCATTATTATACTCGTCACAAATACGAAAACGAAGATCATATTTATTACATTTGATCAATACATTTCATAATTCAAACAGAAAATATTTCTTCTGTGCTATTTTCACTTTGAAAATTTGTGTTTTGCTCTAAAATTCATATCATTTTCAAAGTTTAGTTTATTTTCCAGTAGTTTATTAATTACATCCACGTAGTGGAGTGGAAGTATAGTAATCGTGAAAATAGTTTCAAAAACTTTTCTTATTGAAATAGCTTTAAAATGCCATGGAACGTCGAGATTTTAAATTTGAGCGAAGGAAAATGTTTGTCTGTCTGTAACTTTTTCTCCTGTGCCCGTTTTCTATGGAACGGTTTGAGATACTGACTTGCAATTTAATACACGTACGTGTTATAACGAGATCTAGAACTGGATTGTTTTTTTAACTTCCGGTGAATGGTTGGGGGGTAAATAGGGGAAAATAAGTGAAGCAAGTTGGTTTGAGATTTGGTGTATGTACTAGAAGACAAGGCCTCAGATTTCTTTTTAATAAGCTCCATTCCCTCACCACCCCCACTCCATTATTAAAGGGGTTGATAAAATAGAATTGAGATATATACGGGGCGTAGATTCTTTGGGCCAATTTATGAGGATATAACCAAATATGCTTTGGTAAAATGTTGCTGTGGAAAAAAATACAGGGTGTGAAAATTCGAATAGTTTTTTCGTTCTTTTGCAATAACTCAACAGTCTCTTGACTGATCTTCGCCACATTTGCTAGCGTAACTTTTTTTCTTCTAAGAAACAATAATTTATGTATTACATCACCTTAGATCATAGAGGCTGCCGCAGGACCTGTATCTAATGATGAATGTTTTTCATATATATTTTTTTGGAAGAAACGTTGTAGTACTTCAGACCAGCAAATCTGATGAGGGCGTTATTTCCACGTATGAAAGGTCCACTTGGTAGAACTTGACAACTCCAACCGTTTTCGAGGAAATTGCCGTTAAACATTTTAATAATTTTTTAAAAGACAAATTCTTGAATGAAACAAAGTGTATTTATTGAAAACAGTACACAACGTAAGGGAAAACACAATCGTAATAACAGCGTAAACCCTTTCTCACTTTCTTATGAACTAATGGAGTATTTTCATGGCATTGAGATAAATACATAAACCAAAAGATTGTGTAAAATAAGGATCTAATCTTATTAGAAGACCCATAAATAACATAAAAGTTGACTTAATGATATTAGTATTTATTTTATAAAGTTTCCCCATATGCAAAAATCGCATTACTGCAACAAAGGATTATAATCAGGACTCCTTGATGGCCAAGCAAACTCACTTCCTCGACCGATCCATCTGAGTGGGAAAGTCTTATAAAAATTCCTGACTTCTCAATGGAGGAATGAGAGGGAGCTCAATCTTGCATAAACCACATTCTGATCCGTATGTCTAGCACGAAAGCATGTAATATATCAGCAAGAGCATTTTGAAGAAAAAGCAGATAAGACTGTTCATTTAAATTTGGAGGACAAATGGTCTCAAGAACTAACTGATCGCCGATAATACCACAACAAACGTTAATCTTAAATTCGTGCTGAAAATGCCTTTCTTTAACAGCATGAGGATCTTCTACTTCCCAGTAATGGGTATTTCTCCAGTTAAAAGCGCATCGGCGAGTAAAAGTTGCTTCGTCGGTAAATAAAATGTTAACTAAATTTCGATCCCTGTTGTGTTTATTTAGAGCAAATTGGCAAAATCGTGGCCTTTGTGGAAGATCCCTTCGATGCAAGTTTTGTACAGGAGTGAAGTGATATGGATAGAAGCATTCTTTGCGTAAGACTCTTAGAACAGATTATTTACTTGCCCTGTTACCTCTGATAAACGACTTGAGCTGACTTGAGGATCTTCATTCATACGAACTAAAATTTGTAGTACTTGATCTGGAGTAATTCGTTTTGGTCGTCTTACATAATTTTTGTGGCGAAATGAACTCGTTTCTCCCAAACGACGAAACAGATATTTGATAATCTTATAGTATTCTATTTGGGTATTGAAATGAGTATCTCTTCGCTGCAGCACGTCCGCTAAAATTTTTTTGTACGTAAACACATATCATATCCTTCATTTCCCTATTTGAAACATTATTATGTCGAGGAATTTTAAATAAAGAAGTTAAAGAAATTAGCTCGAGGAACACAAGAACAAAATAAAATAATGAAATGACGTACATGACAGAACTAAAACGTAACGAAAGCACACTTTTCGATAAATACACTTTATTTCATTAAATTTGTCTTTAAAAAAATTATTCAAATGTTGGACGGCAATTTCCTCGAAAACTGTTGCAGATATCAAGTTCTACCAGGTCCTTTTTTACGTGGAAGTAACGCCCTCATCAGATTCTCTGGTTAGAAGTACCACAACGTTTCGTCCAAAAAAATATGAAATAAATTCAGAAGTTTCTTAGAATAAAAAAAGTTCCAGCCAATCAGTCCAGATTCTGTTGATTTGTTGCAGAAAAACGAAAAAATAATTTGAATTTTAACACTCTGTATCTTTTTCCACAGCAACATTTTACTAAAGCATATTAGGTTATATCCTCATATTTTGGCCCAAAGAATCTACTCCTGCACTATGGCCTATTATTAATGGTCCACCGTGTATATTATAACGACACCTGAAGCTAGATTATATTTGAGATAATTCCGTTCAAGGGTTGGGGTTAAATAAGGGAAAATAAGTGAAACAAGTTGGTAAGAATACAGAAACTTGGGATTTGGTGTATATACTAGAAGCCGAACCCTCATTTTTTTAAAACAATTTCCAACCCCTCCATCATCCCCACTCTAATATTAAATGGGTTTATAAAATAAAATTAAGATTTTTACTTGGAATTTGGTACATGTATGAATTAATTACAGATGTCGCTATATTAGATTATATATTGAGACGATTTCGTTGAAAGGTTGGGAGAAAATAGTGGTAAATAGGGTAAAATAAGTAAAGCAAGCTGGTAAGGGTACATAAACTTGGAATTTTGTGTATATACTAGAAGCCAATGCCTCAGATTTTTTTATAACGTTTTTCAGTCCCCACCACCCCCACTCCATTATTAAAGGGGCTGATAAAATAAAATTGAGATAGTCACTTGAAATTTGATACGCGTATATATTATAACGACATTTGGAACTAGACTGTATTTTTGGGTGTTTAGGTTGAAGAGGTGGGGTTAAGTAGTAGAGGTAAATTCATTCATATAGGGGTTGATAACTTAAAATTGAGATATTCACTTGAAATTTTGTTGACTTATGTATTGTAAAGACGTCTGATTGAGATAATTTCGTTGTAGGGGTGGGGGTGAGGGGATGTAATTAGGGATAATAAGTAGAGCAAGCCAAACAGAAACTTAATTTTGGCGTATATGCTCTTAGAAACCAACGTCTCATATGACATCTGCCTAAAATATTATTAAAATTCTATGAACAATCCTTTCCACATACTGCAAATATAGTCAAGAAGTTTTACTTTAAAGAGACTTGGATGGAAAATCAGGATGTGGAAGTAGTGATTCCTTAGGCAACTTTTTTTTGAGAAAAAAGTTCAGTCAAAATGTTATTACATATTTTGAAATTATGAATAGTATTTTACTAAGGAACTGAAATTATACCCTCAAAATAATTAATACTTTTGTATGTAACAAAGTAATTTATTCGTAGAATTGTTAGCTTACAGAAAACGAGAAGAAGCGAAGAAAGCGCCCCGTACGCAGAACATATAACCCCGACAAATGTTAAACATGTTGAGACGTTGTGAGTAAGAAAAGGAAAAAGAAAAGAATACATTTATACTAGGAAAATTGAAAACAGAAGTTAAACAGGAAAAAACGCAATTAATTTGAATCATTGATTTATTGCCTCGTTTTAGGCCTAGGAAATTCCATAAGTAATTCTTTAAATCTGGGAATTTACATAGTTACCTGCCAAAATTGCAGAATTATTAAATTTAAATAATTTCAAACATGCTATAGAACCTATTAAGATCCAAGGTTGTCCTTATTCATTGGATGAATATAAAAACCTCAAACAAAGCAAATATAAATTGATATTGATATTGCACAGGCTTTTTTTGTGTCAAACTAATATTTTCGATTTTTAATACACTATATAATAACTTGTTTCTGCTTGCTTTTCGCCTGATATACAACAAACTTTTTGCGATTACATTTAACTATTTTTTTCTACATATATTGATATTTTTTTCTCTTTTTTATTGTGACACAACAAAGTTTTTGCTGTTATTTAAAAGTAATTTATTATATATATAATGCATGTTTTTATTTACCTCTATTCTTTATTTTAGAGTATCATTATTTATTATTTTTTATTATTTATACAAGGTGTTTCAGGTTTTATTAGAAAATTGTTAAGAAGGAATGTACCCCCCAACAGGAATGTGGAGGTATCTGTAACAGTGTGATTATGTCAGATTCTTATCGTTAGTCTTATGACTATCGATTTTATTTATGCGATTTTCTATGAGGCTCTATTTCATTACAGTTGACCAGATATCAGTGCCGTGCAAGTATTCTTCTTACATCCCCAAATATTTTACACATAAGAGCTGAATCACCTTATATAGAGAGAAGGGATTTTTCCTGCTGACTTGCTACGAATACTTTTTTATATCCCTTTTCTTCTTAATCACCCCACATTGGCAGATGTGCTGTTTTTCATGCTTACAGAGAGGGAAGGTGAAGTAGCTGCCTACTTTCACTGTACGGTAATTTTGACAGCATCACGTCACCTATCATGGTTGCCTGGTAAACACACGGCCTCACCAAAGATTTCTCCATCAACTTTTGTGAAAACGACTCACCCTGACATGTTATGGTTAAACTGTGGTTAAATAAAAATCTATATATTCAGTTATCATTCTATCTATGTATTTATCGGTTAACGTCATTGTATTATATGGTTGTCTTAACTAATAATTAGTCTTCTTGTGATAACAACAAATCTAAATTTCAAATAAACATATTACTGTTAGAGAATATAATAGAAGGAATGTTTCTAAAAGCATTGTTAATTCTTACATCAATTCCTTATAGTACAGGAGCTGAGTGGCTCCCTTGGCACGGCATGATGGCAATTTACAATATCCAGATTGTGGCAGAACAACTCCGGTCAAGTACGTTACGAGGAGTCAAAGTTGAGAAAAAATGAAGACGTCAAAATAAATAAGGCAGTTAAAATTAAAAAATAGTAATAAAATAACACATGATTGTTACAAGATATATTTAAATTAATAATATTTATTTCAACACAGAAAAATATTCCCAGAAAGGAACTCCTGCCAGTTATTAGAAAGACAGAAAGATTTTTCCGAATTTAGAACAAACTGAGATCTTTGTTGTATATTTTAACTCAGAACCAAGGCTCGGGAATGTTTACACGGCGCCAGAAATGGCTCTTGTATAGATGTAATATTATATTACACATTATATAACAAAAAACACTTTCGTTAAATATACATATACATAGGCAATAATACTATAATGCACAACGATGAGTAAATATACAGAAAGGTTATTAAATGGAAATACAAGGTATATACACAAATGTCGCGTCTGGCCAGTTCCGCGTAGAATAACTATATTAATCTGATTAATATACAAGTTAACATACGGCTATTTTTGCAACAATATAAAAATATATAAACTAGTTACAACATAAGGACCGACAAGATTATTATTCGTCTGGTTAGTTGCGTAACTAACATATGTTTTCGCGCGCCAAGAAAGAAATGTAATTGAAGACACCGCCGAGGTGTAAATTCGCACACTCGCAATGATTTTACTGAGACATAGTGGTGAAGTTAGTTGAGTACTTCAATCAGGAAAAATGAAATGGAGGTCCTCCTTTACTTTTACAAGCAGTGCATGAGGTGAATCGCAAAATTAAATGTGGCGGATGTTTATAAAGTAAATTTTCTTTAAACGTACTTCTAATGCATTATGTACTTGTATTCTAATTGTGGCACGTGTGGCTGTGTAAACTAGTATTAAAATTACTTAATTATTAAACTGAATCGACTAGAGAAGTCCTGATTTATGTTGGAGAGAATTAATAGCTCACACAACAGATTTGAAAGGAAACCCGTGAGGAGCAGGATGCACCAAACACTACTGTGGCAAAACATAGATCCTGAAAGAAAAATAAAACTGAGGACTTGGTGGAGACAAGGAAGATGCATGTAGGGGATATAGAGTATAATATGTACTCCGAAAGTAAGTCTGTGTCGTAGTTGATTTTGTAGTTAGTCTATTGTCTATTCGTCTATTCGACCGCTGAAGTAGTGTTGTCGCTTGGAGAGAATACTACAGTGTGTCCCACTTCATACTAAGCCACCCCTATAACTTGGCTATTTGTATTTGGATTTATATATATTTTTTATAGCACATAATACCCATAATGAACTACCTTTATAAGGTAGAACTGTTACTCAATCTCCATTTCAAAGCCAACTGTGATTTTTTTTAAATGGGAATTTTACAAAAGTAATATTAGCGATCTCGTTAGCGATTGAGATAGAGGAAAAATGTATTTGGAAAAGTCGTTCTGAAAAATTATGTAAGTTCAAATATGAATTTTCATTTAAAAATATTGATTTTTTTTTTAAATATAAGTCAGAAAAATTCGATGTTTGGGTTAGTTTAGAGCATCCAGATTGCTATGAATTCCAGAAGATAGTAATAAACCATTTTACATAATGTTAATAATTTATTTAATTACAAGAAAAACGTACACAATATGAACAATGCTAACAATAATTATTATATGAAATATTTTTTAATTAGATCGCCTTCAATTTCAATGCATTTTATAAGTTTTTTTTATTATGATTCGATACTTTTCTTAATTCTTCAGGAGATATTGATCGACAAACTTCCAAAATTCTGTAACACAATTCTTGTCTTGTGCGTGGCCTGCTTGTATAAACTTTCTCTTTAATTGCATCCCATAAAAAAAATCCAGGGGAGTAATATCTGGGGATCTGGGCGGAAACACGCAAAGTGGACTATTACGTCCTATCCATTTTCGAGGAAAATTTTGATTAAACCATTCCCTCACAATCAAGGCATTATGTACTGAGCAGCCATCTTGTTGGAAGTGGATATCTCTTTGCAATGCAAGCGGTAAATCGGCTATAGCATCGGACAATTCTGTGTTAAGGAAATTCAAGTAAACATCAGCATTTAAATTTCCCTGGAAAAAAAAATGGACCAATTAGCCGGGTTCCCAGTATACTACACCATACATTCACTTTTTGGGAGTACTGACTTTTGCATGTGATTACCCAATTTGGATAATCCGCAGCCCAATATCTACAATTTTGTGACGAAACCATGCCATTAGTGGTAAATGTGGCTTCGTCTGAGAACAGTATTTTATCAATAAAACGACGGTCCTCTATAAAAATGTTTTGTAGCCAATAACAATATTCTAATCTTCGTTCTGGGTCCCCTTCTTGCAACCTGTGAAGAAATTTTGGTTTGAAGGGTTTTAATTTGTGCCTGCGAAGGCAACGCCAGATCTTGTTTTTTGATCAATTTCTCTTACACTGGTTCGTGGTTTTCCATTAACAAAACCCTGTATAGTATCATCATATGGATGTCTTTTGGTAGGTTTCAATGTTTGCTTTGCAATAGTGCCGGTTTGATCAAATTTCTTATTAAGGGCAGCTACGGTGCAATGATGTAGTGGAGGACGATCGGGATCTCTACGATTAAATATTTTAGCATCCTCTCTGAAGGAACGAACATTATCTCCAACGAGACGAATAATTTCCACTTTTTTCTGGAATCGTTAATTTCAAAGGCATTTTGACGTAAAAATTGACAACTATGGTGTGTACAATAATTAATGTAAGTAGATTGACATTCATAGCAATCTGGATGCTCTAATCTAACTCAAACATCGAATTTTTCTGACTTGCAATAATTTTCGAAAGAAAAAATCAATATTTTTAAATGAAAATTCATATTTGAACTTACATAATTTTTTTGAACGACTTTTCCAAATACGTTTTTCCTCTATCTCAATCGCTAATGTTACTTTTGTAAAATTCCCATTTCAAAAAAATCACAGTTGGCTTTGAAATAGAGATTGAGCAACAGTTCTACCTTCTAAAGGTAGTTCATTATGGGTATTATGTGCTATAAAAAATACATACAAATCCAAATACAAATAGCTAAGTTATAGGGGTGGCTTAGTACGAAGTGGGACACACTGTATATTATAATATTAAAATTGTATGAAGCAATAATTGTCATTTTACAGAAAACTCCATTCAAATGGTGTACACCCATGCGTGCCATTATGTATGACCTTGAGTCGATTTGGTTCGGAAATTAAAAGATGATGACATTCGTGATTTGAACTGGCAATTTAATTTTGCTAGGTAGTAACAACCATTTACTGAGTTTTACATATTCAAAAATAATTATTTTAATTCACTTCAACTTCTGCAACAAAATAAAATTATTAAGGGATTGAAAAATAATTCATTTCAGTGTATGTTTCCTATTAACGTTAATAGCTTGTAATTTAACTCAACAAATTGGTATGACCTGCATGATGCTCGCATTTGCAGGCTAACCTTATTTCCGTTCAGAAAAAAAGTGTTTATACTGGGACGCCGGCAAGCACGCAATATTTCACATTACAAATAAGTCGCGTCTACTTTTATGCTAAATTAAATTTCTATTCAACTTTAAACTGTAAATCATTCATAAAAGCAATTTCATTCATGTCGTTTGTACATTTAATCTGTTTTCAAACAAGCACAAAATAATATCGTAATATAAATTGCACTTTTATATTTGCATATTTATCACTCTGGAAGTGACACTTTCAAATCTAATTTGGTGTTATAAATAAAAGGACAGTTTGGAAATACGATTTCTTCCAAAGAAGGTACCTTTTAAGAATCTGTTGAACTTTTAAACGTTCTTTTATAGAACTGTATTACAGTAGCTTGAAATATTGACTAAAAACATGCAAGTAATACGTATATCACAAAATTATCTTTAAAGGCAAAATTTTAAAAATCAAAAACCCGACCAGAGCCGCTACCACGGGGGCTGCTGGTTCTGGGCTCCCTTGCTTAACTAAGCTTGGGGGCGAAGCTCTCCTAACAAAATTTAAACTTTCTATGCTTGTGAATAAAAAATCAAACAGACGAAATCATCAAATATTCGATACCTCTACACTTTCAATATGTTTCATGCTGAGGTGAGACTAAGACGTGAGACAACGCGAACATAATTTTTCGCGAACAACTAACAAACCGAAATGTATGGTGTAGTAAATTATTGTAAGTTTCCTCACTCCATTAGCATTATTATGTAGATATACTCGAGAAAACGATATGGTTAGCCAAGGTGGATATTGCATGAAAATTTACGAGCCAAATATGAATTTTTTTTTTCCTGAATTACATTTTTCAATGTGCAACCTGAATTTCTCATTACCATCCGCCTTTATCACAATTCTTCTTATATATTGTAGGTGAAAGTGTCAGTAGGCAAAGTTATGGTAAGGGCCTGTAGACAGAGGCAGAGTTATGGTGGAGACCTACTTAAGGCCAGCAATATCGGAAATTCAAGGCAAATAGAGGGTTTTCAATGAATTCAGTCAATGATCCTTTTTTAAATATATATGCTGTTTAGTAAAAATGTTCATTATTTCTATATAACACTTACAAACTACTGGCTTTTTTAAAACTGGGGTGCCAGGGCCGTCGAAATAAAATCGGGGCCCAGGAGGTAGTAGCATACAACTACCAGCAATCTTCAATATAAATTTCGAAGAGCAGGGAGTGATATTCCTTGAAATTCAATGTTTATCTCGGTCGAAATTGTAAAAAGCAGGAGGGGCACAATTTCATATTTGTCTCATTCTAAACAATAAGTCATTCGGAACTCATTGTTATTTACATCACACTAGTCATTGAAATATACCTCTCTCATTTCGCCTGATGATAGGGAAACACCCCCGCCCCCCTCTCGGCAGGCCTGTGGGGTGTAATAATCGAAATCTATTATTATAACGTAACATATTTACATTTATCAATAGTTTTGAAACAGTTTTATGTTTATGATTTTCTGTAATCGCAGGATAACGTAAGTAGATTCTTTACATTTTGCATGAGATCTAGATATTATTTCCATTTCATAATTATCAAAAAAGAAATCAACACAATGTGGTGTTGGCCCCGAGGCAATGCCTCCACTGCCTCGGGGTTAATCCGACCCTGGAAAGTGTATCACAGCAAGCTATTTATATGTAACTGCCTTTTAAAGTAAGTTGCATGTAGTACGTTTTGGTTTCATTCAGTGCCGTCGTATAGTGATGCCATATATATATGCCTCTATCTTACTAGCCAATCGCGAAGATGATGAAGGAAGTATGTTTTAGTTACTGCAAACGATATGCTACAAGTAATAAAGTTACTTGCGAAAACAACACTTATTAAAGATAAGAGTATTTTTTATTTTTAAGGGTCTTTTTGATATGACACTGTTACCTTGTGAATACTAAATATTTCTATGGATTAAAGCGAGTGGTATTTTGAGCTCAGGAGCCTATGATCTGACCACGAAAGAAAATACAAACTAAATGAAACTAATAAATATATTGTCAATATAAAAAAATGTATGTTCAATAACTTTAGTTGGGATTCCACTAAAACATAGTTTACTCACTAGTCCCTACATACGAACTATGACCCCATTCTTAATCGATAAGTATATTATTTCCTCTTCTCGTTCTTCGACATGAGTAGAATAACTCTTTATTGTGTGAAATATAAATTCATAGAAACATTTAGGCCTACTCCCAAATGAAGTGTATCTTGTTTGGAGAGACCAAATCCTAGAATTTAAACAAATCAATGAAAATTTTCCATCATATTATTATTGGGAACAGTACTATTAAATGACCTGCTAGAGCACATGATATGTCCCACAAATTATTTTTTTGTAGGGCTAGTGAAAAAAATGTTTAACCAATATGATCACTGAGCATTCGCAGACCACTATTTATATCCCCAGTTATACCAAAAGCATTTGATTAAAGGAAACCAAGGTGAAATACGTGACAGCTAATAGACAAAGTTACATTTATTCACATAAAAATAAGGTATAATCATTCTTCCAATACAAGTACTTCAAGCGCAAGAAAAGACTTATTAACAATAATTATTGTAATTTATAAACACCCATTAAAAATCTACTTTCATTTTATTTTTATTATATTTACTGTTAATAAACGGTAATTTAATAACATGACCTGCACGAAGATCATTTCTACGGGAAAACACTTCTGCTACCTTAGTTTAGTTTGACAAAAAATTAGAGAAAGTTTTTATAGCGAGGCGTGATTAAACACGCAAAGTTCCAAAGAACAAATAAGTCACGTTTACTTTAATGATAGTGTATAAATTTTTATTCTGTCCTCGATGAAATAAATATGACATTAGTACATTCCGATAAAATAACTATTTTTACTTCCACATCCACGTACTGGATGGGAAGTATAGCAATCGTAAAAGAATTTCAAAATTTTTTATTCTTGAAATGGGTTTAGCATGTCATGAAACGTCGAGATATTAAATTTGAGGAAAAAAAAATGTTCTATCTGTCGGTCTGTCTGCGTGCAACTTTTGCTGCATTTTCTATTTGAAATTCACTCATTTGTAAAAGATAATTCAGAGCCACAAAACTACACCTTTAGGTATGTGTCGTTTGTAAACAACACCTTAAACAACAAAATCAAAGCAGGCTACTTGAAATCCACTAATGTTAAAAAATTACTTAATATCACTGTCAAAATAAATCGATTAGGAAATGTAAAATCTGATTTTTTTATTTCATGAACAGCAAGGGAGCAGATAAAACGTTATACACCACGCAGGAGGTAATTTTTGACCAGCGGACTCTATTGCCAGCCCTCGCTACGGTCGGACGCAAAATCGTCCTCGACTGGTAAAACATATGTATCTCCCTTGTAGTGTTACATACCATTTCTAAATCATAACGAAATTGAGTAAAACACTACTATGTTTTTACCACTATATTTACACAAAACGTGACTTCAGTTTCAACCCTTTAGGTCATTTTCAAATAATGATTCAACTAAGAATGAAATACAAAAGATTTGGTCCCTATTTAAATGTGTTTCTAGAAATAAATAGATTAGAGAATTATGAAAGTATACAGGTAGTTTATGATATCCTAACTATCTAAGGGTGGGGTTTCTCAGAAATATTAATTACATCTTGGCAACAGTAAAAAGAGGTGAGTACATAATATCTAATTGATCATTTAACAAATTTAAATCATCCTTGTTATTGTATTTGTATATTTCCAATGCTTCTAACAAATTAAGTTTCAAACCTTTGCTGGCATAGTGTAGGATTTCCATATTATTAATATCTGGGAAGTTATGTCCACTCTCTAATATTATATGATTAGAGAAAGCAGAATCTGTTTTTTGTAGTCTGAAGGACCTATCATGATCGAGGTCCTTCAGACTACAAAAAACAGATTCTGCTTTCTCTAATCATATATTAGAGAGTGGACATAACATTAGTAATATGGAAATCCTACACTATGCCAGAAAAGGTTTGAAACTTAATTTGTTAGAAGCATTGGAAATATACAAGTACAATAATAAGGATGATTTAATTTTGTTAAATGATCAATTAGATATTATGTACTCACCTCTTTTTACTGCTACCAAGATGTAATTAATATTTCTGAGAAACCCCACCCTTAGATAGTTAGGATATCATAAACTACCTGTATACTTTCATAATTCTCTAATCTGTTTATTTCTAGAAACACATTTAAATTGGGACCAAATCTTTTGTATTTCATTCTTACTTGAATCATTGTTTGAAAATGACCTAAGGTGTTGAAACTGCAGTCACGTTTTGTGTAAATATAGTGGTAAAAACATAGTAGTGTTTTACTCAATTTCGCTATAATTATGGATTGCCACAGAGTAACGGCTTCCTCAATCAATTTCTAAATCACTCATTTCGAAGTCTCTTCATTCACAATATTTTGTCAGGCGTTATGTGATCCATTGTTAATTACTTTAGTTGGTCTGCGTCTAATGTATAGTATGACTAATGAAATCTCGCACCTGCCGCTATTGTTTATTTGGCTTACATTCTCATTGAGGCTCCCTGCTGATGTCTACCCAACTTTTCCTATTATTTTAATTCGACAATATTCAAAAAAAATTATTGCGTCTTTTATTGTACATAATTTTACACGTCAGTGGATTCGTATACTGCTCCGTCCGTCTCCTGTTACACCGCAATGAACTCATAATGATTTTTAATGATCTACTTGAAACCGTGGCACCTGCAAAAAATACTTGCAGCCTTCTTTTGTAAAATATTCTCATCTTTCATTTTATCCCATGCATTAAAGCAATGTCCTTATAGTGAGATATAATTAAAAAATAAATTATCCCATTATGATTTTTAGGGCAAAGATTGTTTTATCCTATTTTATATATAAATGACTCTTTGTGTCAAATACTACTACTACTTAGTCAATGTAGATAAGCTGTGAGGCCTCTGACTCAAAATCTCGAGTGCTTTGCACAATTTTCAATTTGAGACAGTGAGAACGCTATCGATTCGGACTTTTTAGAATTTGAACTTTTGGGAAACCACAGGGTACAGAAAGAACATGGCCGCCATAGAAAAGCCTGCGCAATGGGGGTTACAGAAAAAGAACGTGTGAAGCGGGGATATATAGGAAAAGACCTGGCGGCTATAACAATGATCTGGTTAGAGAAAAAACGTGTATATCGTGGTTGCCATAGAATAACTTGAGCAATGAGCCGTTTAGAGAGAGAAAGTATGTGATCAGCGTTGGGTGCTTAGCGCCGGCTTCTGAACGAACACTGTGATAAAAATTTCAGTTAAAGTTGACATATCTACACACTTCATGCGGCTTTGTGATTGCTTCCTGTTAAAATTCTCTCAGTTAACTATATTACTGAGTAAACGCAAATATTTGATTTTTGCAGCGACCATGGTGTTTTATCTATATATCCTCAGTTCACACGTTTTCTTTTTCTAAACAGCTCATTATATGCCCCCAATATATATGTTTTTTTATCTAACTAGCTCATTGCTATAGCCGCCTGTGTCCCCACTTCATATTCTGTTTTTTGTTCTGTAGCACCTTTTACCATTGCTTTTCTATGGCGGTCACGTTTTTTCTGTACCCCTGTGGTTTCCCTAACGTCAATATTCTCAACAGTCCGAGTCGATAGCGTTCTCACTGTCTCAAACTGAAAATTCTGCAAAATGAACCTCCATGAGAAAATACATGGGATTTTGACCCAGAAACCCATGTAGCTTATCTACTAGTGAATGGCTAATTTTTGAGGTGAAATCCATAGAAAATGGACTATTCAATAACCCAAGGAAAATAGGATTTGTGTGTGGAAAAGAGATATAAAAGAGAAAATTAAGAACAAAGGGACGGTACCTACCCCTTTTTGAATAATTTTTAAAAAATAAATAAGTATAATCTGAAATACCTACTAATACAGATTCTGCTCACATTCTTTCATTGTAAATGTCTCAGATGACGTACCTCGTTGAACTAGAATTTTCATAATTTAAGTCATAATAAACAATGTTATGCAATAGTCAGATACTGGATTCAGACTTTTAACTTCCAAACGTCGTGACTTATGTAAATTATCCAACTTGACATAATTATGGTAAAGCGTTAAGGTCTTTGCGTTCACGGTATCATTACTTGAAAGCTCTAGTTACTTTCTTCAATTTGTAGCATCACATTGAATAAATTTTGTAGTAAAATATCGCCCTGGTTTGGAAAGTTTCCTCGTTTTGATAGTAACAAGACACCAAACGTGTTATTTTTTACTGTGCTGGCTCTCAATAGAACTGGGTCAAGACTTATGCTAGGTCTCAGGATGAAATTGCTAGGTAAAACTTTAAATTACAGTTCCATTTGTTATTCACATATGCATATAAATTAGTTTCGGGGTATAAGTTTAGTTTATGCTTAATTAGGTTATTTAAGTTCAATATTTAACTAATTGTAGCCTCTGTGGATATACAAATTATAAATTAAGGGATCTCAACTACACAAATATGTTCTTTTACTTAGGCAAGGTAACATCGCATAATTATAATGATGTTTCGTAAATGTTAAAGAATGATAGAATAAAGTTTATATACAGGGTCCTCCGAGAAAAGTGAACGTAGGATTAGAATTTGTATGTAAGAAGCAACTGGAGGTTTGCAGGTGTAATATATTCATCATGTATCCGACACGAGAGTGGTAAAGATCAATACGGTGTATAACATGAACGCCAAGTGTTTTGCTGATAACAGGGATGTACATTACATTGGCGATGAGGTGAAAATGATTTCAAAAGGAAACAGACAATGCTAGTGTGAGTTAAATTTCAAAACAAAGGCCTGACAAACTTTATCACTCGTAGGTCCAAATGTTAAAATCTTTAATAGAATTCGAATAAATTGATTTATTTAATTAATAAGAAAGTTGATAGAATACTCCATTTGCAGCTGTTTTTATTTTTTGGCCGTTAGTATTAAATTAACTCGATATGTATTCGGTAAGTTTAAATAGAAATCTTTATATTTGCTTACTATTCGGTTTTTCTTGAAGAACTACTACACTTACAAAGAAAAACAATTTTGTGCTTTTATAACATTGAATTACTTACAATTATTATTGTCATTTCTAAATTTTCCGATACTAGCTTAATATCTTAGGTACATTTTGATTGAATGTTTTCACAATTAAATGCTAAAATAATGTATTGCTTCCGCCAGTGTCTGCGTTATAGCATAGGAGCTGGGTGGCTTTTCGGCATGTCGTCGTTTTGTCCTCTTTCAAATAGTTTTATGGTCTTATGAATATTAACAATACACGAAATCGACTTCTGACTGGGCACCTCCCGTCAAGTACGTCACGAAATGTCAAAGTTGTAAAAAAATTGAACACATTATCTTTCCAAGGTATTTTAGATTGAGGATATTTATTTAAAAATTTTGAATACAGAAAACATTCATAAAAAGAAATATTTCTCAGTTAATTAGCCAAAAAGAAAATCTTGGCCCAAGTCGGGAGAAATTCAGATTCTTATTACATATTTTATCTCGAAATTCTAAACTTTCGCTACAAATCGTTTATCTTTTTTAAAACGCAAATAAATGGTCCCTTAACAGCAAAATAACCTCCCAGGAAGTTATGGTTGTAAACGGAAGTACTCATCATTATTTTCGGCTCTACAACCCAGGGTGGGTCTTGGTCTGTTTCAAGATTAGTTTCCATTCTTTCCTATTTCTTGCTTTTCCCCTCCAATTTCTGATTCTCAGCGTTCTTAAGCTTGTATTTGATCCTTGAATCTGGCTCTGGGCCTACCTCTCTTTCGAGATCCCTCCGGTCTTTGGTGGAATATCTGCATTAGGGGTTCCATTCCATCCATCCTTTCTAGGCTATCTTGTAATTGATCCTTAAATCTAGCTCTGAGCGTACCTGTCTTTCGAGTTCTCTCCGGTGTTTGGTGGAATATCTGCTTTGGGGGTTCCATTTCATCCATCATTTCTAGGCGGCCAAGCCACCTTAATCTGTTGACTTTGGATGGATCGGGTAATATCAGGCTCTTCATAGAGGCAGTAGTGTTCGAACTTATAACACCTGCGCCACGTCCCGTTCTCCTGCACACCTCTTTATATATGAGGAAGTACATTTCGTTCAGAGCAGCCCAGCAGCTCCTCATTACTTTTTGTCATCATCCATGTTTCTGACGCGTAGGTGAGAATAGGTTTAATAAGGGTTTTATATATCAATAACTTAGTTTTTTAACCCAAAGATATAGGATAAGGTTTATGAGAGTTTATATAAACCCTCTTACACCTTCAAATGTATATGTTTCTATCACCAGATCTTCGGGTGACACTAAATTGTTATGATTAGAAACTTTCATATACTTTGTTTTGGCAATGTGTACTTGTACACATCCTTAATTGGAGATAAATTCAGCATTTTCCACTAAGTTGAATTTCTACCACATCACAGCCATATTGTCATATATATTGTATATTATTAATAGATCGCTCGTGTTTTCAATAACTTGTTAGCTGAATAAATTCTCATCAAAATAATTTCTGCAAACATTTAAAAATGAGAAAATATATGATATTACGCGAAAGCTACGTACTTATGTCTTTAATTACACAGGTCTACAAAAAAAAGAAAAAAATCTGATCCGAGGACTACATCTATCACGTCTTAAGTATTTTTATGTGCTGAAACCGATCAATTAAAAAAATTCTACGATTTTGACCCCGGTTTTTATTGTCAAAAACCGTATTTTGGCAGTAAGAACAGATTTACTCGAAATCTACGCAGTAGAAAATTTGTTAAACCGAAAATCCGGTTTTAGCACACAAAAATATTTAAGGCGTGATAAGTTTGGTCTTTGGAGCCAAAAAAGTTTTTTTTTGTAGACTTGTGTTATAGTCAAACTAACGAGTTGACATAGCAGAAGTCTATTTGTCCTGAATTATAGTCGATAGAATTTATTAACGCACACAAAATGTATGTAACAATAAGTTTCTAAGAAAACCACGTAGCTCCCGAATTATTATTATTAGCCAACCAAAAATTCTTGAAATTAAAATTAATTATTTTGTTTGTTTCAGGTGAGTCAACACCACAACATTTCAAAATGCAGATGAAAGGTATGAAACTTATAAACAATTGTATAGTTATCCTAGGCATAATTTTAATGTATTTATAAAAATTACCAAAATCATTCTTGCACACTACGAGTAATGCAGAAAAATTAACTAAATTAACTCAAATCTTGCTGAACTTCAGTAATGAAAATTGTTGTCAAACGAGATCTCTTATGTTGGCGACCTTAAATTATAACGTTACAGGTAAAATGCCCCCCTTTGATGGTTCTGGTAGAACCTTGTGCTGAAGAGGTTACACAATTATGGACAAGAGACAAACACAACATCCGAGTGTAGTGAAATTATTTTTCTCTTACTCTATTTCGGAAACTACAAATTCCACAACTAAAAAATATATCGGAACTAGTACCATTCCAACACACTGTTATGGTATAATATCGCACAGCTTTCGACAAATCAGAAGCCGTTAAGCCACATTTAGTGGTTCGGTTGCCATAGTTACATCTAACTTCGCATTTGACGTTTTACCGTTTTGAAGTTTTTTTGTATGATTTCTTAAATCTTATTAAAGAAAGTGTAGGCTTCAACACGTTTGGAATGGCATATCACACACCCGCGAACCGGTCCTCGCCTGCATCTCGGACTACAATCTTTTCGCTCGTGTGGAATATGGTCCATTCCAGAACTTGTTGTAGAATATACTATCCTCTAAGTGTTGTTTCAGAAACTACAAATTCCACAACTAAAAACTGTGTCGGAATAAGTATCATTCCAACACACTGTGCTGGAATAATATCGACATGTCAGAAGCAGTTAAACCACATTTAGTGGTTCGGTTGCTATGGTTACGTCGAACAAAAGGTAATTATTTCTTGTTTCGCATTTGACGTCTTGAAAAGTTTTCAAGTTTTTTTATATAATTTCTAAAATCTTGTTAGAAAAAGTATAGTCTACACCACGTTTGGAATGGCATATTCCTCACTCGCAAACCGTAGTCCTCGCCTTTGGCTCAGACTACAATCTTTTCGCTCGTATGGAATATGGGACATTCTATAACTTATTGTGGAATATATTATTCTTTAACACAGAAACTAGAAACTCCACAACTAAAACATGTATCGGAACAAGTATCATTCCAACACACTGTGCTAGAATAATATCGACAAATCAGAAGCCGTTAAACCACATTTCGTGGTTCGGTTACTATGGTTACGTCTAACAAGTGGTATTTTTTTCTAACGTCACATGTAAAGTTTTAAAGTTTTTTTGTATAATTTCTAAAATCTTGTTAGAGAAAGTATACAACGCGTTTGGAATGGCAAATCCATACTCGCGAGCCATAGTTCTCGCCTTCGGCTAGAAGTACAAACTTTTCGCTCGTGTGGAATATGGCCCATTCCATAACTTGTTGTAGAATATACTATTTTCTTCCGAGAAATTCCCAGTCCACAATCAGGAATCAAACCAGGGATTCCTGGTTGAGAGCCAAGTACACTTGCCTGTTTGGCCAGCAGTCATAAAGATGAGGCGGATTATTTATTTGTATTTTTTTAATAAGAATGTTATACTCCTACTTAAGCCAAAAGCACTTTTTTTGCTGCCACACTTTTTATTTAATATCTAAGAATGAATCTAAATGAATTGAGAAAAAATCAAAATCTTTACTTCTAATAATAATTTGATCATTTGAAATTATGTTAACCTGCTAAAAATTGTTCTGGATGATTGATTGAATTTTTTCAAATATATAAAGATTTCCGTTGTAATTCAATTGCTAAGAATGCCATTATTTAGAGGAATAGTTGTTTTACATTAATACTGCATTATAATTCTCTTCATAATTCATGTCTCGTATTATAAACTTCGCTTTAGATTAAAAACAAGAGAAAATTTTGTTATCATGAAACGTCTACTTTTTAATCACAATAAAGGTAAAGCTTGGTATTAGCGACTGCAACAAAAAACTCCGAATGTTCATTCCCTAAAACGAAAAATAAAGATAACACCACCTAGATAAGTGACTTTATATTCTATTAACAATTAAATCTCTATAGTCTGTGCTACATAAAGCACAGATCCGCCGTGCGAGATTTTGTGGGCTTTTGAATATTAATCGCGCAATTATAGAGCCGCGGAGCTTTTATACGACCTACCTGTACATAACATCAACTGAAACAACGTAAAATTCTCCGTCTTTCTTTCCATTCAATTTTGATGGTTCCGTAAACAAAACTACGTGCTGGAAAAGCGATGATATGAAGTCTTTATTTTGGCACATACTAAGGTCTACTATATCTCGATACACTTTACTTTGTTATAGTGTGAACCTGCTTGCTGAAGCCATGTTTTTATCTTGATCGGGAAAACCGGCGGATTACATTATATCAAGGGTGTACGAAGCATTAATTTAAATTTCGCTCCCATATAGTGCTTTCGTTCTACGAATATGCTACATAAGGCTGATAAAGTTTACATAGGCATTAAAGGTGCGGTTAGTAAATAAGTCGTTATGCAAATTTTCTCACTATGTGTCGTACACTATTTTTAATCTACTCGCTCGTTTATGTATTCATATTTCATGTAAGTACTTGCGTGTAACATCTTTATGAATGACTACAATTTAATAACTTCAACATATGGTTCATTAAAGTAAAGTAAAAGAAAATATGGCTTGAACTTTATGAAAAGTTAGTCTACAGAGAATAAAATAGCGTAAATAAAATTTACAGTCGAGTAAATTAATTAATTTATATTGCATATTGCACCAGGTATTTCAATAATCACGAAAAAAATTCAATTTTAAGGCTTTCCAGAAAGATTCAGAGAGAGAATAAGTTTACACAAAAAGTAAGAAAATCAGTTAGATCTGAATTAATTTGCCTATAACCTTTTACTTCCACATCTACGTAGCGGAGTGGAAGTTTAGTAATCGTGAAAAAAATAATAAAATTTCTTCTGTTGAAATGGGCAAACTGTAATAAAACGTCGAAATATTTGAACGAAGAAAAATTTATGTCTGTCGGTCGGTCTGTCTGTGTGTCTGTCTGCGTAAGTTTTTTTGTGCGCGCGTTTCCTCGGGAATGGTTTAAGATATTGACTTCAAATTTGGTACACATACAGTAGACGCAAAAGTTCTTCGATCATAGGATCTACCAGGCGAATTTATTACTTCCAATGAATGGTATATTATAAATGCATACGCATGCGTAACTAGTAATCGGCTCGCCACAATCTCACATCACATCAAACTCGTACTCAAGCTAGTACTATTTGGGAGTTGAAAGAGTGACCTTGTCTTTAAATTAATTCTTAAAAATGTTTGAAACGGCCGAAAAAGTTCCGATGGTTAAGTGGTACTATCGAGGAAAGTAAAGGCGTCAAATTAAAAACGCATTTAATGGTGCATTTCCCGGCCGACCTTCACCTGCACTATCCACAATTCATAATATTATTCACAATTTTGAAATACATGGTTGGGTTGAGTATAAACAACATAAAAAATCGATTCCTCCCAATGAAGCCCGAGATGAAAGAGATATTATGATTTGTGCACTGGCAACCAACAACCCGGTACTTACTACTTCCCAAATTGCTGCTGAAGTATGTTCTACACCATCAACGGTTAGGTCCGTTTAAAAAAAAATGGGTACAATTCATAATAGGTTCGGAAAACTCATTAAATTTTTGAGACGGACCAAATCTGAAGAATGGAATTTTGTGAGCAATTAATGAAAAAGGTGAATGCGGATGAACATTTTCTTAGAAACATGGTTTTTACCGATGAATCAACTTTTCCATTTAATGGTAAACATAATTCTACTCGGACACGATATTGGTCGCGAGAAAATTTACATAAGTCTTACGAACTTCGCACTCAGTATCCTCAAAAACTAAATGTTTGGGTCGGTATACTGGGTGAACATATTATTGGACCATTTTATATCGATGGCATCTTACATGGCCAAAAATATTTGGATTTACTTCAACAGCAAATTGTCCCTAGGATTCGAGAACTAGTAGGTGCTAGGTTTAATGAAATTTGGTTCCAACAAGATGGTTGCCTTCCCCATAATAGAGTTATCTTTCGGTAGAATTTGGAGGAAACATTTCCGAATAGACTTATTTCTGGGCATGGTAATATCTTATGGCCAGCTAGGTCACCAGATCTTGCGCCTTGTGACTTTTCTTGTGGGCTACTTAAAATCAAAAATGTATGGTTTTCAGGAAAATGGGGCCAACAATTTGCAGGAACTTCAATTAAATATTGGAAAATCCTGCTTAACTGTTACCCCTGTTATGTTGGGTAATATTCGTCAAGGATTTTATAATCGTTTGGGATATTGCTCAGCTCAGCAGGGAAGTGTATTTGAGCATTTATTACATTAAACTTGTTAGGTGTAAGTAATAAACGTGTTCCTTAACTCCATACATTTTTAAAAACTTTTAGAATATTGATATTTTGTTTTACCCATTCTTAAGAATTATTTTTGTGTTTTTTTTTAGTTCCCAAATTATAAAATTTTTCCAAAATAGCACCAACATGTTTTTAAAACCAATTGTTTTCGCAATTTATTAGATTTCGCGAAGGTACGTGCATCCCACTTTACCTTTCATGTATTACTAAATTCCTACGCCGCTTGTCTTCTAGATGGGCAAAGAGTTTAATAAATAGAGAGTACAAGCCGTCGATTTGCAGGGATCCGCGATTTGGTTGCCTTGGAAACGGTAGGCTCTTCGTCCTTGTCGCACACCTCGTCTGTCTCCACCCTGTTTTACAAAGCAACACAGTCTTACCCGGCGCGCTTTGATTTCACAAATACCGTCAATTTTGAATCTTTGTTTTGAATAGCGTTCTGCTTTATTTACAATTACACGTGTTTTCTCAAATTTCTCTTCTGTTTATAACGTTTAATCTGTTTAATTTGTATATTAATTAATCATTTTTTGTGACAATGGTTTATACTTGTAAAGTTTGTAAAAAAATTAAGTCACCCATGTCCCAGGTTGGTATACACCTATATTATCATCTGTCATACTGTCATTGTATTGCAATCGTCACCTCCCTTCATGTACTGTGCGACAAAAAGAGAACGAACTGTGTGAGAAGGATGAGAATCCTACAGCCTACCGCTGCTTATACGTTACGCTTATGGAGCTTATGACAACCCTCTCGGTCGATGTTTCGATGTCCTTGTCGTGCTCAATATAGAACAAGCCTTCAAGATATTACTGCATCAGTGTTGCCAGATTATTTCATTTATCATGCAAACAATTTACATTTTTTAAAACCCAACTTTTAGTTACGTTTTCGTAAAATAAAAAAGCAAATGAGCTAAACATAGTGATTTCATTGTTTAATATAAATTATAAAAATATGAATTTTATTTTAATCAATTATATTCTATCATTCTACAAAACTTGGTGTCATTATGTATGAAGAAAGTAGATCTGCCAACACTGGATACCTCATTGGATATTTACGATAGTGAGATTAGGTAAGTATAAATTTCGCTCAACTTTCCTATGATCGAAGACCTTATGCGTCTACTGTATGTATCATGACGACATCTGGAAATAGATTATATTTTGCGCTAATTTCCGTGAAAGGTTGTGGGTTAAATATTGGTACATAAGGAAAAATAAGTAAAGCGAGTTGGTAAAATAGACACTAGAAGCCTCAGATTTCTTTGCAATATTTATAAGGGACATACTCAGACGTATTTTTTATTTATTTATTTATTATCTTTTTAATTGCCTTATTTATTTTAACGTCCTGGCGAAGTTCAGCTAATGCTACTCTACCACTTGACCGATGGCGACATGAGATACAGTCACCCATCCAAGTGACGGACTCGGCCGGAGTGCCTTAACTTCACCGATCGAGATCTCGCAGCTGAAACCGGTATCATACCTCACAAGAATGTTTTCGTTATTTTCGTGCCGCTATTTTGTCGAGGCATTTTTAGGTAACGTAGCGTCGAATTATCAGTGCTAGATTTTCGAAACCAATCCGTACAGAAATATAACGTTCGTTGCTTGAGTAGCTGGCTTGTAGAAATTATTCTAGGGCTTAGTTTAGTAAATAAGATAGTCAGGCCAAATATGAATAAACAGTTTAGTTCTCGTAAACAGGTAAATAAGGCAGTGTTACCTAATATATATTCGTTTTACTGGTTTCCGTATCTTACTATGTCTAGACATTATTTAATCATACGTGTCCGAAGCGGGCGAGATTGTAATGTGACAAGCAGCTACTTTCTATCTGGTCATTGCGTCGATGTTCTCGGTATCACCGGATCCGGCCTGAAAAAAATAACCATAAGAACCCCAGCTCAACACGTTGCAGAGTTCCTATCGTTCTGATTTTAAATGCTTTGTTTATTTTAACGTCCTGGTGAAGTTTAGCCAATGCTACTCTACCACTTAACCGACGGCGTTTAGTTTAGTAAAAAATAGTCAGTCCAAATATGAATAAACAGTTTAGTTCTCGTAAACAAGTAAATAAGGCAGTGTTACATAGTATACATTCTTTTTACTGATTTCCGTATCTTACGATGTCTAGATATTATTTAATCGTACGTATGCGAAGCGGGCAAGAGTATAATGTGACAAGCAGCTACTTTCTATCTCGTCGTGACGTCGTGACGTCGATGTTCTCGTATCACCGGGTCCGGCCTAAGAAAAATAACAATAAGAACCCCAGCTCAACACGCTGCAGAATTCCTATCGTTCGGATCATATCCCCTTCGGTTCGGTAACGTCACTGAGCATCCGTGGAATACCTACGGCCGCATATCGGTGTCGCATAAATAACTTATCAATAGAACAGACTCCAGCCCAACACGCTGCAGAACCTAGAGGCCGACCTATGTTCGATTCGACTCAGTAATATCGCTACATACCTGGATAGTACCTTCGGTGTCGTAGTTGCGCCGGATAAATAATTTGTCAACACAGCTAACTGAGTACTATTACTGATATTAGTCCAGCTCAGTACGCTGAAGATCAATGCCAGAGGAGCACTCCTTTGTATTGAATTTCGTCGACCTTTTATATCCGAAATCCGTACACGTACTTCAACTTCGGGGGCGTATGCAAAACGCTGGTAGGAATAAACGGAAATCTGATAATGTGACATGAATTTATGAATGCCTCATTACAGAACAGTGAACGACGAGAGGTTGTCCGCACCTGCCGCTCTTTCGAAAACATTATACGGTGATCGTTCCAACGTAGCGTTAATTTCTCGTGGTACTTTTTCGAAGCGGCCGCGCTTGTATTGCTAAATGAGTAAACCGATTTTCTCACTTATACTGCTGATTGATGCAAATCCTGATATGATGCGTTCCTATAGCTGATTGTCTGTGTTGTGAAACAGACAGTGGCAAACGCGACCTTCACTCTCATGATATAGTACAACGAAGGAAATACGTTTATCCAGGTTCTCACTGTTTTCACAATTAACGAAGATTCGTTGCAAGTATCTCGAGTGTGTGTGTGTGTGTGTGTTTTCATTATGGCTCTGGTTAAACCAATTAGCCAGATCTATGTGTAATAGTCTCGATAAATCACATGTACTCAAAACCCAAAATTAACAGTGATTTTAATATACATTAAGACATTTCATAAAAGTAAATTTAATAATAATAATTAATTAACAATTTCAAGTATTTTTGGTGCAAATAAATATAAATATTTTTTTATTTTTTTTTTTTTATTTTAATATATACAGGGTGTTTAGTGCATCGTGTGCCAAATTGAAATGGCCGACAGAAAGGGTTATCTGCTATCCTTTCAGGCTCCTTAACACTTCCCATGCCCTGCGGGATTTTTCATATCGACCTTCTATCTTTTTAATGAAAAAATCCCAAATTCTACATTTAAATTCAAATTATAAAAAAAAGTATTAGGCGTCGACTGCGAATTTCATTTTTATTTTCATGTGTATTGTTGAAGGGTTCTTTTAAATCCAAAATTACTGGCATTAGTCATCTAGTTGTTTTTTTATTCACTCGCAAACTTTCGGAATAGGTAAAATTTAAATTTAAACTTAGACTTTACATGGCTATAAAAAAAACTCAGAGCAACCGGAATCTTCCAACTCCTCAAAAATTCTCTAGTCTATCGTCTTGCTAGTGATCTGCCACATGTCATAAAAATCTTTTAATAACTACGTAAATTCGCTAAATTAATGAATCGGGTCACATAAGGCTAATATTCAAAATTCCGAATAAAAAATTATTTTTGCTTAAATTATACATGGGAAACAGGTAAAATCTGTTATCTCACTCTTGCGGAGTAAAATCTATCTTCTATTTTTTCTGTTCATTGGTTTTCTTGAAATAAAGAAACAGTTACATTTTTATCATTTATTAAAAAAATTTAAAAATCTTGCTCAAAGTGTTGGTCTCTGTTGCGAATGCAGGCCCGACATCTGCTTCATATTTCGACAGTTGTTGTATGAAGTCGTATTTCCTCCCTAATTGTACCGAAAGTCGTTTCTATGCGTTGAACAAGTTCCTCCCTAGTCGCAAACTCCGTCGCGTACACGAGCTCTTTGGCACGTCCCCAGACATAAAAATCCAACGGAGTAGGGTCTGCGGAACGTGGAGGCCATTTAATAGGGCCATCCTGCCTAATCCACGCATTTGGGAACACATTGTCTAGATATTCTCTTACAATCAATCGCCAGTGCGCGGGAAAGCCGTCCTTTTGAAAAACTATAGGCGGATGCGTAGATTGGGCGGGATGGCCCTATTCAATGGCCTCCACGTTTCCCAGACCTAACTCCGTTGGATTATATATCCGAGGTCGTGCCAAAGAGCGCGTGTACGCGACGGAGGTTGCGACTAGGGAGGAACTTGTCCTCTTGTCCAACGCATAGAAATGGCTTTCGGTACAATTAGGGGGGAAATACGACTTCATACAACAACTGTCGAAATACGAAGCAGATGTCGGGCCTGCATTCGCAACAGAGACCAACACTTTGAGCAAGATTTTTAAATTTTTTTAATAAATGTTAAAAATGTAATTGTTACTTTATTTCAAGAAAACCAATGAACAGAAAGAGAGAGAAGATAGATTTTACTTCGCAAGAGTGAGATAACAGATTTTACCTGTTTCCCATGCATAATTTAAGCAAAAATAATTTTTTATTCGGAATTTTGAATATTAGCCTTATGTGACCCGATTCATTAATTTAGCGAATTCACGAAGTTATTAAAAGATTTTTATGACGTGTGGCACATCACTAGCAAGAGGATAGACTAAAGAATTTTTGAGGGAGTTGGAAGATCCCAGTTGCTCTGAGTTTTTTTTTTATAGCCATGTAAAGTGTTGGTTTAAATTTAAATTTTGCCTATTTCGAAAGTTTGCGAGTGAATAAAAAAATAACTAGATGACTAATGCCAGTAATTTTGGATTTAAAACAACCCTTCAACAATACACATCAAAATAAAAATGAAATTCGCAGTCTACGCCTAACACTTTTTTATAATTTGAATTTAAATGTACAATTTGGGATTTTTTTCATGAAAAAGATAAAAGGTCGATATGAAAAATCCCGCAGGGCATGGGAAGTGTTAAGGGGCCTGAAAGGATAGCAGATAACCCTTTCTGTCGGCCATTTCAATTTGGCACACGATGCACCAAACACCCTGTATATATAAGTATATATATTTTTTTATTATTATTTTAACATTGCTTTCTTTTAATGTATGTATAAATAGGTACATATAACTTACGTTTCCATTTTTTTTAAATTTATTTTCATTTTAAATTTTTTTTTTGTTTATTTATTTTTTTTTTTTGTATTTTCTGTTTTTATTTTCTATTTTTTTTTATAATTAAGTGTTTATGTCATTTTTTTTTAATTCTTTTTTTGAACTTCATTTTTTATTGTTTTTTTTTTCAATACATTTGTTACTCATCTTTTTTTTATTATTATTTTTTATTCATTTTTTTTTCTAAACATGGTATTTACAAATATAATTTGGAAAGTTATACGACTTTGTACATATTCTCTTAAAACTAATTTAAAGGTTACATCATTTACAAGTTGGATAGACCCCTGCAACCTAGATCTGTATATTAGATGCTTTTATATATTTATAGATGGAATTGTAAATTAAAATATCTTGGGTGGCTAATAATGTGTTTAAGTTTATAGGCAGTTTTACACCAAGCCCTATCAATTCATGATACAATATCTCCCTACTTTGCAAATACTGTGGACATTCCAAAATGACATGTTGTAAATCTCCGATTTCATCGCAAATAAAATTTGGGTTGTCGGCTTGATTAATCCTATATTTATATTTTGGGCAAAGAGCGTGATTAGACTTAATTCTAGACAATGTTCTAATAAAATTAGTTTTTATTATTTACTATAATAATATATTGTTATGAAATTCACATACTTTAAAATGTGCTTACTCTAATTTTAAATAATATATGGTCTATTGAGAAATACCTTGGGACTAATAAGTGAGAGCATATATTTAATTAATATTAGTTTCTGGTTATTAGATATGTTATATAATATGAAACTGTTCCCTTTCAAGATTGATCATCTAGATTTTGTTTTAATATTCATTAGAGGTCTTAATTTGTGACATTTAAATATTTTAATAGATTATTTTCATTTGAGTGTAATATAATATTTCTAACATAACCTGGTGAAAAAGAAATATTCAATAGCCATGCATAATATAATTAACCATAGTCATTAAGCTAGTAATTATTGGTATGTATCGATGAAAGTATTTATCGGGTAAATTAAACAAAATAAATGTACTTCTACAAGGGCAATTTTGAGGTAATATTTTGTAAACTATTTTAAAAATGTATGTTACGAGCCAGGTGATTTTGGCGGTTGTACAATGGCCGCGACGACAAAGCTATATGTTATATATAAACATGTATTGTTATTCATCATTAGGCATTATTCATTTTCTGAATCAAAATGATAATTATCGACCGCTGCTTCGTATTCTGGAAAAGAAATATAAATTTTTATTGATAAAAATAAATAGTGAAAAATAAATTGAAATATCTTAAACAGAAATTATTTACCTGACTCAGTTCTATCAGAGCGATCAGGTTGTATCAAAGAATCATCAATATCATCATACACAATGCCAAGAATAGTGTTGTTGTGTGTTCCCCTATATCTGGGTACACCACTTCTCCTGAGAATCAGAAATTTGCTAGGGGTGCGTATTGAAGTAGCGATGAAATAAATTGAACAAGCCAATCATTCTCATTCATATGTTCTAATAAAAATAACAAATTGTGTTTGGAGTGGAATTATCCGAAAAATATTTCAAGTTAATTACCATCCACTATTAATAAAGTGTAAGTCCACATAAGGTCCAAGCAAAACAGTTGTTTACCGGCGCCTCCACCATATATGCAACATTTTTTAAAAAACCAAAGCGTGATGCCACTTGGCTTGCTAGAGGTGTTTGGTTGTAGATTAGTTGAACAAAAGTAAATATTTATTCACACATATAGTTTCTACTAAGTAATAAAACAATTGACACCGATAAAAATAACAAAGAACAGAAACAGAATCAAAATAGTCTCAACAAAATATTTTGGCTATAGATGTGTCTTCAAGTGAAGTCAAGGTCTGACAACTTTCTGTATTTTTTTCATTGGGTAGTTGTATTATCGATAAATACTTCGGAGATTTTCGTGTTACAGACACGCAGGTTTATTATTAATCTGGTGGTAAATTTTAGCTGTAATCTGACCCTTTAGATCCTTTATTAATAGTAATGAATAGTGGTATTTTTCAATTTAAAAATATGATGAAACTGAATTGGATTTGTTTGATATTAGGCAGTTTGGAAGTTATTAAAAGGTAAACTTTTATTCACATATTTACAGGAAATGTACCAATAAGTATTTTATCAAACTCTATACATAGACATCTACATTCTACATATTCAGTAAACATGACAATGTATATTGGCAAATAATTTCCGTCAAACTCTGAATATAGTCAAATATTTTCTATTATTGATGTAAAATATTTTTTTAATATACAAACTTTAATGCGATTCTCTATTTTTGCTCTCATTCAGCGCTGGCAAAATTCCACAATTAAAATTGTAATACATTTCGTTTCAATAAATAATAGTTGAATTGTTTGTTGTAGGTTTATTTCTATGTGCTACTGCGAACAAAACACATAAAGCTTTTAGCTGCAACGTTGTAACAACATGTAATGAATGTTTACCGTAATACAGCAAAAATCACTTCATAAATGATGTGTTATTTTGCAAAGTTTATTGGCGAAATAAAAATTGAAATACTTCTCCCATTTGTAGTACCTGTTAAGAAAATAAAAGTAATAAAAAAAACCCGATGCCTAAGGAATCACTACGTCCAGATTTCCCATCCAAGTCCCTTTAAAGGAAAACATCTTCACTATATTTGACCGAAATGTTTGGTTTCATTTTTTGTCCAATAATTGGCCAATATGAACGGCCAATTTAATTAAATTAATTGAAAATGTTGGTATCATACACAATGTGTAGAGTTAGACGAAAATGATTACTAGGTGGTTTTTGGGGGTCGCTGATCTGAAGTCCAATTTGGGAAATTCAAACCGACGGACCGGAAAGCGTGCCATTTTCCAGAAGAAGTGAGAATGGATATCTTTGCCTTGAAAAATCTGTATTAGGGGGTTTTCGAGGTCGCTGATTACGAATCCGAATCTAATTTGGTAAATTCAAAATGGCGCACCGGAAGTAGAGTCTATTTCTCAGGAAAACTCCTATTTTTTTCGTTTTTGGGCTGAAAATTAGTATTCGGGGATTTTGTACCGCTGATCGAATCAGAGGTCCAATTTACGAAATTCGAAATTAGAGAGAATTCAAAATGGCGGACCGGAAGTAGTATATTTTTAGGGAAATACGAGTTTTCCCTGAGAAATTGAATCTACTTCCGGTCTATCATTTTGAATTTACCAAATTAGATCTCGGATTCGTAATCAGCAACCTCGAAAACCCCCGAGTACAAATTTTCAAGGCCAAGAAATCCATTATCATTTCTTCTGGAAAATGACCCGATTTCCGGTCCGCCATTTTGAATATTCCGAATTCCTAGATTCGTGGTCAGCGACCCCAAGAACCCTCGAGTAACCATTTTCGTCTAATTCTATAGCATATTGTGTGTATGATAACAAATTTAATTAAGTTGGCTATTAATATTGGCCAATTATTGAACAAAAAATGATACCAAACATTTCCTCCGAAAAATAAAAGGTACTGTTTTTTCTAAATGCCTTTCTGAACACCTTGCAACAGAAATGAAATCAACTGACTCTGTACCTTCAATTTTAGAGGTTTTCAGATTTTTCATGCTGAAATGACTAATTATCCAGTTCAGTATTTTGCCTCTAACTCCTAAATTACTGAACTTTAATTTGAGAAAGTTAGGATTTACACAGTCAAAAACTGCAGTTAAATCAAGAAATGATCCTGCTATTATACAAGACGTCCCAGAATTTAGTTTCCGGACGGGAACCTGTGATTCCTAAGTTCATATTGAGCCTGCACAACCCAACTTACCTTAATCCAAAAATGCACCCCTGAGGTGGTACAGTCTCTTAAAGTTATTTTTTTCCAATAATTTCCGTTATATTGGAGATAAAATTTTCAAGTTTTCATGGGACCTGTGTCACTCTAAAGTATTCTATGTAAGCTTGATAATAACTAGATATCTTTTGTTTCTCAAACGAAACAGGTTTCCTGTTTCACGAGAACCTATGTATGACCTATAGAGAAAAAATGATAATTCTTCATTTTTAGTTGATATTACACAAAATTTTAAAAGTATTAATTTGTGTACTGAAATAGGCGGACATCATGTGGAGCATTTGTATTTTTTAAAATAAACTGTAATTTTCTGTTATTACAACATGTTATTCTAGAATCGTAAATTAATACATATTAAATACAAATAGAGGAAAAACGATAATTCCTTGTATTTTGATTAATATTACAAAAAATTATGAGATTAACTTTTTGCAGCCCTTTCAATGCTCTGTAAAAATATTCCGTAATTTTACAGGGTAATTAAAAATATGTAGCCAATCAAATATTAATTAATATGAAAAGTAATTGAAAAAGAAAAGATATTTGATTGTTGTCAAGTTTACGTAGAGTACTTATAGCTCCCACCAAAATTTGAAAATTGTATCTTCAATATAACGGAAATTATTGAAAAAAAATGTTTTTTTCTGTCTCACTTTAAGAGGATGTACTTCCTAGGGGATTCATTTTTGGACCAAGGTAAGTTGGGTTATACGTATTCAATATGAACTCAGGAATCACAGGTTCCCGTCCGGGAACTTAATTCTGGGACACCCTGTATAGAAGGTAGGAAGAAAAATGGGAACTCTAAAATCAGGACCACCCCAATGATGCATAACAACCCCTCGAATAATAAATATATGCTCACCAGAAATAATATCGATATATAGCAGGTGCTAGATAGACATATTAAAATGAGCAATATTTAACAACAGCCTGTGACAATTAGCACGCCGGAATAACTGATATCCGATAAAATGTAGTGTGACAGCAATGAAATAAAGGCTCAACCTGAAACTCAATATTGAAAATACGAATTATAGTTTGAATGTGGTGAGTAGCGAGCTCCAATTTCAGTTTGGCCGAGCGCAGTATCTTTACATCTCCAGCTGTACCATCCGGTTTAATATTGCATGTGGAGTTGGCAAATACAGCGACTATTTGCTCTCAAATCGAAGCGATCCAATTTTAACAAGTAATTACCAATAAAACTACAAATGCATTAGGCCAACAATAAATGCTACGCTTGATTAAAAGACTCGCTTCCTGTGAAAATAAATGCCTCTTGTTTCCATTATAGAGTGCTTAACACGTACCAAGGTATCAGTAATTTTTAAATTAATTTACTTAAAAAATTAATAGCAACAAGCTTTATAGATTGGGAAGAAAAATCTGTATAAACTTTACTATTATACTTATTCTTCGTTCAAACGAAGAGTATATTATAGCAGATTCTTATTGAATATTAACAAATCTGTATTCAGTAGTTTCAAAGTCATTTCATTGACCTCTGACAGTAGTTCATACGTAAAAATTTCATTAAAAAGACATTTATTTTTATTTTTATTGCTGATTCAATAATGTTCTTAAAGTTTATACATTTCTTAGAGTTGTAGGTGGGAGACACCGAAATCCAAAACCTACACGTAGTCCAGGAAATAAATACATACTTTTAGGTTGCAAAATTCATGATAGTTCTGGACATAGGCTTGTTTTATGTTTTTCGGGTGGCTGAATCCGAATTTTCAACTTCCCACCAAAAATTCCCCCCGCAACTCCACCCCCAAATTTTGTTAAAAAGAAAAAATATCGTTTTTTGGAAAGAAAATCGTTATTATTTTGTGTATTTTAGAGAAAAACTATCTGGAAATTTGGAAAGTAGACAAAAATTGTAACAAATAGATCGCATGATATTTTGACGTAGGGAGAACGGGTAAGGCGTTAGCGCGTCTCAGAACATGCGCCTCAGTGGCGTAAGCGCGCCGGAACACAGACGGTAACTGAGTGGTTTTCGCCGCTTTCGCGACCTCGACTATTTATCGCTGCCTCCCATTTTGTTACAGTCATGTTAGTCGAGAATTATGCCCCAGTGCAGTGTTGCCGATGCACATAATTATGCGATTTGCGCATAATTTAATCGCCAGATAATAATTTTCGCACTTTAAATAAAATCGCATAATTTCTGCATATTCCCACAAAAATCGCACAAATGCGAATAATTTCAAATCCCTCTAGATTTCTACAAATATTTTGCGAAAAACAGTAACTTTCTTTTAATTTTATAAGAAAAGTAGGCGTCTGTCAAAACTGCGTGTCATTTTAAACAATAAATCAGAATAAATCCTTTAAAAATCGCGCCAAAAAATACGGCATCTGGCGAAGAAAGCAAGAACATGGCACTTTCTATTGGTAATTCTGGTGCAAAATTAACGCTTCTCTATGTCATATTTTTTATAGTTAAATAAAGACAAATACGCTCGCTCATTACGCATATTTAATAAATAACCCGTTTTTAAAGTTTCTTTGTTAAATCGCACAATGTTGCAGCTCAGATGTGTTATAATATTTATTTGTATTTCTTCTCTTTTGTCAAAAATTTTCATTAGTTATAAAAGTCTATATTCCTCAAATATGTAGATGTGTTCTTAATTTTCAACATGCCTGAAATTAGGTGAGGAAAAGTTGGGGGTTGAGGGTGGGGGGACTTCCAGATGTTGAAAAATAAGAAAGCCTAAAGGAGGGGGAGGGGGGGGTTAAAACAAAACATAAAGGGGGTTAAGGGAGAGCGGACGTAAACGACGTGGGTTCTTAAGCCAAGTGCGTAACTCGGCGTATGATACCCTGAGTCGCCAATGAGCATGCTTCAAGGCACGCCAGCGCCTCCTACGTTAGTCCTACATCAAAATATTTTAGGACGATTTTTGTAGCATATTTTGTCTACATTTGAAATTTGTAGGTATTTTAGTTCTAAAAGCAAAAAAAAATGATTGTTGTCCAAAAAAAACGATATTTTTTTATATTTTCAAAATTTGGGGGGTTTCGGGGGGAATTTTTGGTGGGAAGTTAAAACATAAAGTAAGCCTATTTCCAGAACTACCATGAATTTTGCAAGCTAAGATGCTCATATGGCCTCTATTGTCTGGATTAACAATTGAAAAAACGGAAGAACAACATCCATTACCCACCGACATTACCAGTGTCGGAGCTGGGGATCGAATCCGGTACACGATAGCAAGTTTAACCAAGTGCACATGTTACTAACACACTTTAGTCGGTTAAGTTACCATGCCGGTAGTGTTGACCATAACTTTTATTTTTTACATATATTTTTAATGTAATTTAGAAACTAATTTTGCCATATGGAACAACATCCTTGAAAAGAGAATTTTAAAGTACTATCCGGTACCAAAGATATCCCTTAGTGCAACCATACAAAAAACAAATATTGCAGTCAATACCTTAAACACAAAAGGTAATATTCGTCTCTCTTCTCCTAAATATTGAGGCCTTAAGGCTTATAATAACTACCCAGCGAACGCAGAAATTTCTAAATATTATATTATACTCCTCTGCCTGTGGCTGTTTGTCTGGGCACTTGACCGTCTCTCTATTTGTTCGTTTGTCGGTCTGTCCATTTGCTCATTTGTACGACTATTTGTCCCTACGCCCATTTTACCGTCACGTTTCTTGTAAGCATAATAACTTAAGATAGAGCTGGTTGTCTAGTCCTTGTCAGAAAACCATTCAAAAACAAAATTAACTTAAGAAATAAAGGGCCTGACATACCGAAATTTGAGCATTAATTTTGTTTAATATGAAAGAAAAGCCCATTTTTAAAATAAAATTGCAACCTGACAAAATTATATAAACTTAAAACTGCTGCATAATATAATGACGGTTTCATCATAGAGATCGTTAAAATTAGGGGATATACTAATTATACCTAACTTATTCTTTTAAATTGCAGAGCGTATATGACATTCACAAGTTATATTAAAGAGTCCCTAAAAATGACATTTAGTTGTGTTACTTGGTGCGATTAATGTCTCTTTTTTCGCATAATGCGAAATTAAGAATCGAACAAATTTCGTATTATTTTCAATTTTTTAAAATTATAACTTCCTATTTTTACCACATAATTTTCCAAATAAAAACATAAATAAATATTTTTAAGACGTGAGTTTCAACATAAGCATCATCTCCAAATATTGATGTTGTAGTCCTCAATTTGAGAGCATGATCTCTTTTCACACTTTAACTCATTTTACCAGCTTACCAAATTTCAATATTGGGGCTAGAAAGGTTTGGTAGAAATAATTACCCTATCAATTTTCCTCCTTAGAAGGGACTTTAAGAAAAGTCCCCTTTATTTTATGTCCACATTGGACTGGAAGCATAGTAATCGAAAAAAAAATGTTCAAACATTTTTTTTTTTTTGTTAAAATAGGTCATGAGGTCAGGAATGTCATGAGACGTGAAATTTTGTAATTGTAGTTTTTTTTATAGGAATTCTTATAGACCGGGAGATAATGACAAAAGTCCAAGTCATTTTTTACAAGTATGGCACCCCTTCAGGGGTTGAATTTCATAATCATTGAAACGAAAATGATAAAATGACGTCGGAGCGTAATCGCAGACCAATCAGTCGAACTGGTCGGAAAAATTACGGATTTCAAACGATTTTTTACATAAAGATTTTTGCATTTTCCTGTAGTCAGTAAAAAGAAATTGGCGATAGGGGAAGGTCATACCGATCGAGTAGTGCTAATAGCCCGCCAAACTAATTAAAACAGGTTTATTTTTAAAATATTACAAAACTATTTTATACAGGCTCATTTTGTCGAACTAATCATGTTCAAGTAGTCATTCACGAAAATCACCGTGCCATAACGTTTCGATGGTTCTAAGTAGTCGCCATACTACCGTAAAAGAACAGATTTTTGAGACTAGTGCAAAACGATTTTTACAGCATGGCACTTGGATTTTTGGAAAGTTTTTGATACAACGTGACCGTGCACTTCTTCTGAAACACCACTAACAAGACAATTTATGCAACTCAATTAAAACTAATGTGTATGTGTGAGACATACCATCATAGTTTATATGATGTTGGCTTCAAAGATACCCAAGGGAGAAATTCGTTATCAACATATATATGTCTATTGAAAAGCAGAGAGCGATTTCGATATTCGACGTGTTATATAAAGTTTTTTAATATCCGGTAAAGCATCTTATAAATCGATACAAGGAGATGAGTATTTTCTCTGATAAAATGATCTAACTGTAGTTGAAGTTAATTTTAATCACAGGTAAATTAAGAATAGTACCAAGGACCAAAGTAGTAAAAAGATATATCTTATACGGCGCAGGCATCGTTGGCACCTTTGTGGGTATGATTAAGATTGCTTTTAGTTACTCTTGGAGACATTTATATTATACAAACCTGCAGACTGTCCTGTTACACCATCGATCGTTCGGTTAATTCAGCTTTATGATCTAATATCGATGTTGAGATTGTAAAAATATGCAAGTAACAATATAGAACGTACTTTTTAAATATACACAAATTAGTGCAGTTGATGAAATCGCAAATGCGGCACAACCACGGAATTATCGGACGATAAATGAATGATACCTACTGCCATATATCTTTAAGATTATGTAAATTAGTGGTAAAAAAGTCCCAATGTGGGCTTTTTGTGTGGGAGTCCTTTCCACCCATTCTACAGGGGTGAACTAAAAATAAAAAAATAGTCCATAGATCTCATAGAAATTTAAATTGCAAGACAAAAATATACGATATTTTCCTTGTTATAACGATTTGGTAATTGCGATTTTATCGTTGAGTAATTGTAACTTCAAGCGTGTTTTTCGGAAACAACTCATATAATGAGAAAGAGGTATAACACAAAAAGTAAAGCTATCAAATGATAAGTACTTGGGTTTTTCCTTATTTGTGTACGGTGAATTGTTCTAAAAGTTTGTTCTAAAAGTTTGAAGATGGTATGGCACTCGAACATCTGTAAGTCGAGATATAGGATTTAAATCTCCAATAGCTCAAAAATAACACAGCCACACAAAAAGAAAATGTTCGCTTCCACCAACGAAACCTACTACACCCTAGGTTTTTGGGGTCGCTGAATCCGAATCCGAGGTCGGTTTGTCTGTATTAGGTCGCGTTAGGGTCATTTCAAGGTCAAATCATTAGGTTTCGACAATAAATTTGAAAAAATGTGTATATAGGTTTTCGAGGTCGCTGAATCCAAATCCGAGGATGGTTTGTCGGTATCAGGTCACGTTAAGGTCATTTCAAGGTCAAATCATTAGATTTCGACTGAAAAATTTGAAAAAAAATGTATAGAAATAGAAATGTTTATTTGACCAAGTTACAAAAAAAAATTGTTTTTGGCAAGTCATTACAAAGTGTAAACCTGAAATATAAACAGTCTAAACACAAATAACGTTTAAATGTAAAAATAAAAAACAAAAAACAAGTACAACTGAATATTCACAACATAAAAATATAGTTACGTCAATTGTTGATGTAAAAGGTTGTATGAATACAACATCAATGAATAGTGATATATATTACATGTTACATATTACAATTAGAATAATCGCGTATATAGCAAATAAATTAGAGCACTAATGATGCCATGTATACAGTGCTTCTCAAAGTGTGGGATAGAGTATACTGACGAGGACAATGGGGTACAAAGAAAAAGAAAAGAAATTTAAAGATTACATAATTGAACTCATAGAACAGGTATAAGTATTAAAAAACACTATTAAAAAATTCTTCTTCTGAATAAAAGCAATAATTTAAGAAGTGTCTTTTCATCTTACATTTAAAGCCATTAAAATTGAGAGATTTTATGTCATCAGGAATATGATTGTATAATTGGAGATTTAATGTATTTTTTCTTGATTTTGTTAATCTAAGACGAGGCTGTCTGAGTTGTGAGGCAGACCTTGTTTCGTAATTGTGAAAATCCGAATTAGTCAGGAATGCATCTTTATTTTTATGTATTTCTACTAACGTACTGTACATATACAAAGAAGGAACTGGCATTATACCTAATTTTTTGAAAATTGGTTGACAGTGGTCTCGCCAGCCCGCATTATCAATTAATCTGACAGCTTTTTTTTGCAATCGAAAAATTTTTATTGACTGCGATGAGCCACCCCATAGGATAATTGCATAATTAATGTGAGAATGGAACATGGCGAAATAACAATTTTTTAAAGTACTAGAACAAAGAAAAGTTTTTAGCCTACGTAAAAGAAAAACTGTACTTGATAATTTATTGGATAGATCCTCTATGTGGTTGGACCAACTTAGAGTGTCATTTAAAATGACGCCCAGAATTTTTATACTGTCATTATTAACAACTGCGTTATTAGTGGAAAATATAATCTTTTGAGTTTTATCCTCATTTAGTTTAAGTTTATTTGCAGAAAACCAATCACTGGCACGTTGTACTGATTTATGGCTATCGGAATTTAAATTACCAAGGTCAAAACTAAAATCCAATATGGAGGTATCATCGGCATAGGAAATACATTTTGTGGGCGACATAAAATGGAAGAAATCATTCAAGTATATAATGAACAATACGGGCCCCAGCACAGAGCCTTGAGGCACTCCGTGTTTAATTTCAGCAAATTCAGAGATAGTGTTGTTAACCGATACACATTGTTTCCTGTTATTAAGATAGGAATGAAATAGCTTCAGTGGTAGACCCCTGATGCCATAATGGTTGAGCTTTTCCACAAGAATCTCGTGAGAGACACAGTCAAAGGCCCTGGAGAGATCGCACATGCTAATCGCCGCGTGCTTACCAACCTCAAGGCCCTCGACTATGTCGCTCACAATCTTCAAGATGGCCTTAGTGGTGGAACATTTATTTCTGTAGCCATACTGACAACAGTTTAAGATATTATTTATATCTGAATAATTATCTAGCCTTTTTTTTAGAATAAATTCAAAAATTTTTGAAAAAATTGGAATGATAGATATCGGTCGATAGTTGTCGATGATACTGCTATCTCCTTTTTTAAAAATAGGTAGTACCTTTGCAACTTTGAATACCTCTGGAAAATGACCCTCACTAATGCATGCATTAATGAGCCGTGTCAGTGGGAGTAAAATTATGTCAATGGTTTCTTTCAAAATCCTACTATTTAAGCCGTATATGTCTGTACAATTAGAATTTTTTAAGTTTTTTACCGCATCTGCAACTTCGTCTGTAGTTACCGGTTGGAGAAACAAAGAGGATTTAAAATTGGGTAAATTTTTTACGTAATCTGTTGCGGCTGCATTTACTGTAGGCAGCAGATTGATAAAGTGATCGGCTATAGTGGCAAAATAACTATATATAAATAACTATATATAGGTTTTTGAGGTAGCTGAATCCAAATTCGAGGTCGGTTTGTCGATATCAGGTCGCATTAAGGTTATTTCAAGGTGGAATGGAGAAAAAACTGTCAAAAATATTCACCTGTTATTTCACGCATAAGCAGAGGATGTATAAGATGTATAACATGTATACGATCGCGTAAAAAGCTAGATTTGTGATATATAAATATTGATTTGTACCTCGACAAGCTGATGAGCGGATCATTCTACACATTCCCTTTCGGGACAGTTGTCACCGACATCGCACTTGACGAGGCAGCAGGTAAAGATTAATTTGCCGAAATAATGCTTTAGAGTAGATTTATTCTTATTTATTACATCATGCATTTATAAAATTTAAAGATGCATAAGGAATGACTTAAACATTTTTAAAAATGCTTAATGAAATCAAAATGCACTTTAAAAAGTTTACAAAGGAACAGTGTCATAAATAAGAGTAGATCTACCGTAAATATATTTATATCTTGAAAGTCTCATAAAAGATATTGCTGAAGCTACGAGAATAGCTGTATATTGAAATCGGACACTTTGTCCAAATATGTTATTTTCGACCAAATGTCTAGAAAAGCAAAATGGCAGACAGGCAAAAGAATCAATTTTTGTAACATATGAGAAAAAAGTGGACATTAGGGCTACCACACCCTCGATTACAAGATATGGACACGCTCGACAATGCTCATAGCTCGTAAAATTAAATGTGTTTGATTTGAAAAATACACCAAGTTCACAACGTGAGAGTAACTTAACGATCTAGTAAGAGAGTTGGAAAAATCTCGAAATAAAAGGTGAACATTTTTGTCAGGTTTCCTACCATTCGACCTTGAAATGACCTTAACGCGACCTGATACCGTCAGAAATCAAATGTTTTTGATTTGAAAAATAGACCCAGTTCACAATGTGAGAGTAACTTAACGATCTAGTAAGAGAGTTGGAAAAATTGCGAAATAACAGGTGAATATTTTTGTCAGGCTTTCCACCATCCGACCTTGAAATGGCCTGATACCGCCAAAAATTAAATGCGTTTGACTTGAAAAATAGACCGAGTTCACAACGTGAAAGTAACTTAACGATCTAGTAAGAGAGTTGAAAAAATTGTGAAATAACCGGTGAATATTTTTGTCAGGTTTTCCACCATTCGACCTTGAAATGACCTTAACGCGACATGATACCGTCAAGCCGACCTCCGATTTGGATTCAGCGACCTCAAAAACCTATGTACAAATTTTCTCAAATTCTTCTGTCGAAATCTAACGATCTGACCTTGAAATGACCTTAACGCGACCTGATACCGACAAACCAGCGTTTGATTTGGATTCAGCAACATCAAAAACCTATATACAATTTTTTTTCAAATTCTTCTGTCGAAATCTAATGATTTGACCTTGATATTACCTTAACGCGACCTGATGCCGATAAACCGACCTCGGATTCGGATTCAGCGACTCCAAAAATCTAGGATGTACTAGGTTTCGTTGGTGGAAGCGAAAGTTTGTTTTTTTTGTGTGGCTGCGTAATCATTCCGACGTTAAAAATACTTGTGTTTTAAAAATGATTGATGAATGATGAATGATAAATGATGAATGATGAATGATGATTCTTATTAATAGGTGGACATTACTACTATAGTGCCCTAGTTTTTTAATATGTTTGAACCACTTTAAACAACGCGATATTACTGGCTTTCTTTTTATGCACTTATTATATTACGGGAAACAGTTATACTACACTAATTAAGCAACGCTCCAAAAACTGTATTCTTAAATGCTTAAATGCAACAGTTTTTCAGTTATCATAAAAAAAATATCTTCCAGAATATCGCGAAATTTTTTAAAATTAAATAAACTTGATAAAATAAGTACTTCAAAAGCAAGTCCTTCAAAAATACTACAAATTTTGAGCATATTACTAATACTGTGTATTAACTAGAATCTACAAGGTTTTTTAAATTATTATTCCACAGCCAATAGCAGAAGGAAAATCCCAACTTAAAAAATCACAGAACAGAATAACACTCATTGTTTCCTGCATAACTTTGTTATTCTTAAAGCGGTAGGATATTAAATAAAACACTGATTTAAGAGAATTTCAAGAACATTCATTTCAAAAAATCGATTGAAGAAGTCGTTACTGTATGGTAAATTGTTGCATATAATCAAAGAGACTACTATGTTTTCTACCGCTAGCTATACACAAATATCTGCAGTTCAACTTACAAAGTCATTATCAAAGAGTGAATCAAAAGAAAATTTTCTGATTCGGTGTTTCACAAGGACTTTGTAAGTTAAAACTGCAGTCGCAGATTTTTGGAAATGCATAATAGTTAAAAACATAGTGTGTTATATTTATCATATGAAATTTTAATTTCTGTAATTTTTAACATCACAGTGACTACTTTTGGGAAATTTGAAGGTTAAATACTATATCTTGACTTAAAAACGCTCAAGCGCCATTATTAAACTACGATATTTTTAGAACCATTCATCGCAGACAAACAAGGACGAACCGAAGCAAGTAATTTTATAGTCTATTTTTGGAGCAATATCACAAAAAAATGTATACTTGTGTCACGTAGAAATATTATTAATAATTCAAATCTCATAAAATATCAAATGCTTATATAAACAAACATATTCGGCCTTAGTCCATTTATAAATTTGAGAACAATAAAACAAAGTCATTGTCGATATTAGAATTATTTAATAAAACAGAACAAATATATACATAAGTATGACACTGACATTGTTTAAATCCTTGCAAGTTAGCAGTTAGAATATATTGAATAATCAAAATAGACCGGGGTTCCCTCCCACGGCCAGCCTTACTTCTTTCTCCGTGCTGGAGATTCATCAGTAATCAGTGTAGTGTAGCCTAAGTGACACCTCTCCCTTCGACCTGAATCAGTGGTAAGGTCCCTTCGAAAGTATTGTAACCATTCTTGTTATGCTTTGTGTCTCTAAGCAATTCTATGGCCCAGTGCCAAGAACAAAAAATATCATATTGTTTTGCATCTGTCTTGATAATTCCCGACAACCCAGCCAAGTGGCCCCTACTATAACATTCCGGTGATCGTGACATATGGTGGAGGCGCCTTACAATTTAATTCTTTATTAGATTTATTAGTTAGTTTTATACTTTCTTGTACACCTTCTAGGACTAAGAACTTCCCGAAACTAAAAAACCGATATTGGGAATTTTTTAACATTAATTCACCTAGTCATAAAAATACATTTCGTAGGGAGTTATGAAAATCCATTTACATCTCGAGAATTCCAAGACAAGAGGCTTCATTGACTTCACTAAATATATATATTTTTTATTGATACTCTATTTGGCTTATTTAAAGTACGCCTCACAGAGTTTAAATCCAACACTTGCTCTATTTCGAGCACTTCGGCTGCGCCGTCGTGCTCGAAAAATCGCACGTGTTTTAAAGACCTTAATATCCACTTATGCTTTAATATACTATTATATCTATCAGAAGATACATATAATATGTTCTACGCAATTTTAGAAATAAACTTGGTGTGTTTATTTTTGCCATAATGCTACGTCGAAATTTTAAAACTATGACGAAATGAATATATTTGTGTGATGTTTTCTCACTGAATAATCCGCATTATGTTCTGAAATGCGAATTTAGGTTGATAACCACAAAGCCGTAAAAATTTATAAACCGAGATGTACATCTTCACACTGGCAGTACAATTTATGATAGTTCTATCCAAAGACGATCCGTTTCTGCAAGTTTATGGTCTATTATTCCATTTCACGGAATTTTTCGTCATTAGTTATAATTTAAATAATGTATGGGATATATATTGCTTTGCTCTTAAAATGGTAGAGTTGCATGGATAACCATACTTATTGTAATGAAATATGCCGTCGCAACTTGTTATATCAGTGAATGGGGAATTCGATGTTCAAATAATTTAGAAATTAAATACAAAATTTGCTTTGATTTTAAGATATATTTTTTTTAGTTATGGAGCGTCGCGACCCTTTATTGAATCATTCAATACGTAATTCTAGACTACCTAAGGAAAAGACGAGGAGCAGTTATTGACATGGGTAAGCGCTGAGAGACAGTTATTTTAAAAAAGGCTTCAAGTCCTTTCCAAATTATGCATCTGTACATTATAGCTTGACATCACATTACTGAAGCAAACCGAAGATATGATCTAAGAAAAGTAGCGTGCGTATAGTTGCACTTTCACAATGTGCTGAGTTGTAAAAGATATTTAACAATAACAATTTGAACCTCGGGAGACTCTTGATGTAACTAAAACAACATAATGCTTTCTGTCAGTTAGATGTATTTCAAAAGTGCAATAAAGTTTACTAAGAAATAAGATATTCTATGTCTGAGAGGATACTGGATTACCTCTTATTGAAGGCCATAGTAAAGTCAGTATAAATAACACACTCTTATCAAACAATAAAAAATAAACTCTAACTCTGAATTAACTGACACACCCTGTATGTATAACTAACATATGGGAGTGTTGTATCCATATACAACTTTTTAATGACATATTTTGAGGTGCGCGTCTCTTTATTGTGACTACACTGATTCAATCAACATTGTATCAAGAGTTAGGCTATTGAAAGTTTAAACTAGCTATTTGTAGTATATAAATCAAACTTTATAAAGCTCATTACATATCGCCGCAATCGTATCCAGGTTGTTAAAGTAAATGCATAATGGCTAGATCTACATGTTACAAGCCTCAGTACGAATACTTTTGAGTTATCTACTCAGAAACTTATCATAGATACATTTCTTTCTGAATTTCGGTCCTTGCGTGCATTTCGTTAAAATATACTCTTATGTATTATAACTAATTTAATAACTACATTTCTGGCTCAGTTAATTTAGTTTGCAGAAGTTTGTGTACGCAGTTAGCAAACTCTAATTTACATTATAAAATTTTCAATTAATTAAGTTCAAACTTATTATGTCAAAATTTCAACGAGAACCCACTTTACATCCAAATTTCTACTCTGACGTGTGTTACTTTGTTTAGTAAAGCTAATTTTGTAGGGATAAAACCTTTTTAAGTAGGTACTTAGTGTCTATATTATAACTCTATGTAGGTACATAGAGTTACACTACAGATGCATGCAAAAATGTTGACTGACAAAAGAGAGTTACTAGTTTACTGCGGGGCTATTTAAAATATTATCTACTATACAGGGTGTCCCAGAATTGAGTTCCCCGACGGGAACCTGTGCTTCCTGAGTTCATATTGGACCCGTATGACGCAAATTACCCTAGTCCAAAAATGCATCCCTGAGGCAGTACATTTGTAGAGCATAAAGATAGCTGCATTTTTAAATATATCAGTAGGTGTATAGAAGGCGCTGTGCTCTAAAGAAATATTTCGATGGGAGAAACTTTGAAATGGTGTTTATGTTAAAGAAAATGTATTTCTAAGCAGATTATGTTCCAGAAAAATTCAATAAAACTAACCGTTTTCGAGATATTTGAGTCCAAATGTTGGCATTTGCCAATACTGAATAATTGTAATATCTTCGACATTTCTTAAGTGGGACAATCTGTATTTAATTTACAAATTTTAGAAGAAAATATTTAAAGAACTTTTCATATCTTGTGAATTAAGTATTTATTTGATTTAAATAATTAACAACGTTGTGATGATTATGTGGGCCTGCTCCATCCTGATGAAACCACATATTAACCAACTGAGCGGGCAAACTCCTTAATGCTACTTGTAAATCATTTTGCAAAAATTGTAAATAACTTTCACCTGTTAAATTCTCATGGTAGAGGTATCGGCCAACAATGTAACCATTAACGATACCACACCAAGCAAATATTTACTCCTAAACGATTCTGGTATCTGGTATGTCTCATCCACCTAGGAGACAGTAACGACAATTATGTGCTGTGATTACTCCATTGTTATGGAATCGACTTTCATCGCTCCACATAATTGTATGTAAAAGATTTGGATTTTCTTTGCAGAGAATTGAAAATTGCGCCAAAAAATCTAATCTCCGTTCATTGTCCCCTGGAATCAAATGATGAACTAAATGAACTTTACGTGGAAAAAATTTGTTTGTTTCAAGAATTGTGTGGCATGTGTAACGTGCAATATTTGTTTCTTCCGTCAACTTGCGTACTGACATGTTTGGGCTATTTTCTACTTGATGTAATATTTTCATCAGTTGCAGTTCTTTTTCTTCTTGTTGTTTTTAGTTTCTTAAAACCTCCATAATTTTTCAAATTAGAACACAAACTTACAAAAGTTTTCCGATCATATAAACTTACTTGAAGCATTTTTACGACATTCTCCATAAATTAATATTATGTTTAATTTATCTTCATTTGTATTAGAAACCATATTTGATAATAAATATTCACAAAGAAACCAGTAATTAGGTACAATAATACAATTCTATTGACACACCAATAAACAAAATGTTATTGAAATTGAGAAATATCAAAACTGTTATTCCAAAGGTAACTTTAATTGTGTTTAATTTATAAGATATAGATATCAAATATTTTAAATTATAATCTAACCTAATAACAAAGCAATGCTAATGTGAAACTTCTTTAAATAATTTCTTCTAAAATTTGTAAATTAAATACAGATTGTCTCACTTAAAGGACTGAAATGTTGAAGAGATTACAATTATTCAATACTGGCAAATGCCAACATTTGGACTCAAATATCTTAAAAACGGCTAATTTCATGGTATTATTTTTAGAACATAATGTTACGGATTTCCACCTTTTTGGGAAACACCCTGTATGAATCCGTGGGTTCTAAATAATTTCAACAAGAGATAAAACACTACTAACACTTTATTTAACTATTTACTGACTACAATACTTCAAATTCACTTTATTTACTATTTATCTAACCTCACTTTTCACTTTTCTACTTGTTGACTTTTATAAACTGCTTTCTTCATAAAACTTCCCCTTCCGCGCTGGTAATCGCGCCTTATATACTCCGAATTTGACTCTCTAGATCCATCTAGAAGCAATCAAGAATCTTCAACCACGTTCCAGAAAAGTCCTTGGCTCTTTCTAGAGTCTTTCCAGTCACTATCAGTAGGCATAGGCGTACTATCTCCTGTTCCAAGGGGGTGTAATTCATAACACTGCCCCCTCCTTAAGCCTGATCGTCCCGATCAGGCAACCCAGAATCATCGATGTATTTCGCCAATCTGTCCAAATGCACGATCTTCATCTTGGACTTTTTGCTTCGTTGAATCCGATAGACGACATCATTAATTCGGGTAATAACAGTGTACGGTCCATCCCAAGGCGGTTGAAGTTTCGGTGACCTTCCTTTCTTCCGCTGTGGGTTGTACAGCCAAACCAGGTCTCCTGCCTTGAACCCTTCTGAACTACCCTTACGGTCATATCGAGCCTTCATTCTGTCACTGGCTATGGTGATTTGGTCTCTAACTAACTCATGGACATTCCTTAGCCGTTCACTCACTTCATCTACATAGCTGTTCACAGGAAGCCGTTCTCCACCTGGTGTTCCAAACATCAAATCACACGGCAGTCTGATCTCATGTCCAAATACTACACGAGCCGGAGTCTGTTTTGTAGTCTCGTGGATAGCAGCTCTATATGCCATGTGGAAAAACGGTATGTGGAGATCCCAGTCACGTTGATTTTTATGAACGACTTTAGAGAGATGTTCTTTCATAGTCTTATTATGTCGCTCCACCATTCCATCTGATTGCGGGTGAAGGGCTGTCGTCCGTGTTTTGTGTATTCCTAATAACTTGCAAATTTGCTGAAATACCCCTGACTCAAAATTTCTCCCTTGATCTGAATGCAGCTCCAGGGGTACACCAAACCGACATATCAAGTTATCTACCAAGACTTTGGCGACAGTAACCGCTTCCTGGTTCGGAATTGCGTAGGCTTCAGGCCATTTACTAAAATAGTCCATGGCAATCAGTATGTACTTGTTACCGTCCTTGGTTACTGGGAATGGTCCGGCTATATCGATCGCAATCCTCTCAAAAGGAGCCCCGACGTTATATTGCTTCATTGCACCCCTACTTCTAGTCTGAGGTCCTTTACTGGCTGCACAAATTTTACAATTACGACACCAAGCTTCAACATCTTGACTATTTACCCAGTAAAATCGTTCACGTACTTTATTCAGGGTCTTGTTAACGCCGAAGTGTCCACCGGATGCTCCATTATGCACTTCTTGAAGTACTTTCGGTACTCGACACCTGGGAATCACTAGACGTATAACAACTTGCTTCCCATCCGGGCTCTCCCATGCTCTTTTTAACAGCCCGTTCATAACTTTAAGTGAGTCCCACTGTGCCCACAAAGCCTTCAATCCAACTGCTTTGTCCGAAACATCCTTCCACTCTGGTCGAGTTCCTTTTTCCTTTGCTCTCAATATAGCCCCAATCTCTGCATCGTTCAGTTGTTCTTGTCTCAGGGCTTCAGTTGTCCAATCATCCGGAACGTCTATTTTAATAGTGTTGACTACTTCCGTACCCTGCTGTTTTTCCACGTGGCGGCAGTGCTTGCAGTCGTCCTTACATGGTCTTCTAGATAATGCGTCTGCGTTCTTATGAGATCTTCCTGGTCGATGCTCGATTTTAAAGTCGTACTGTTGCAGCCGTTCTATCCAACGAGCCAGTTGACCTTCCGGAGTTTTCAACTGCAACAGCCATTTTAACGCAGCATGGTCGGTCCTGATTCTGAAATGTCGCCCGTAGAGATACTTATGAAAATGGTCCACTGATTTGACGATGGCCAATAACTCTTTTCTGGTTACACAATAGTTTCGTTCTGGTTTGGAGAGCACCTTGCTGAAGTACTCGATCACTCTTTCCTCTCCGTTCTGAATTTGAGACAGCACACAACCAATCGAAGAATTGCTGGCATCTGTATCTAAAATAAAAAGTCCATTCTGTTGTGGGTATGCTAGTATAGGACCAGTGCATAGAGCTGCCTTCAATTTTCTCCATGCTGTTTCACACTCCGGTGTCCACTGGTACTGAACTTTCTCCTCTGTTAGCCGGTGTAATGGCTTCGCAATGTCTGCAAACCCTTCCACAAAGCGTCTATAATAAGTGCAAAGGCCAAGGAAGCTTCGTACTTCATGAACGTTAGATGGCCTTGGCCAATCTCGTACGGCAGAAATTTTATCGGGATCCGTTTGTATTCCCTCTGAAGACACTACGTGCCCAAGGAATTTAACTTCTTTCTGAAATAGTAAACACTTCTTCGGGTTCAACTTCAGGTGTGCATTCCTTACTCGTCCAAATACTTCTTGAAGATTTTTCAAATGTTCTGTAAAGTCTCGTCCCATAACCAGCACGTCGTCAAGGTAAACTAGGCACGTCTTCCAGGTTAGCCCTCGTAGTACAAATTCCATCAATCGTTCAAACGTGGCTGGAGCATTGCAAAGTCCAAAAGGCATCACCGTAAATTGGTAAAGACCACTGCCTGCTGAAAATGCTGTCTTTTCCTTATCATCAGGATGAAGCCCAACTTGCCAATAACCGCTCCTAAGGTCTAACGTCGAAAACCATCGTGAGCCTGCCAATGTACTTAACGTGTCGTCAATCCGGGGTAATGGGTAATTGTCTTTCTTCGTCACATCGTTCAATTTCCGATAATCGACACAAAATCTTAACGTTCCGTCCTTTTTGGCAACCAAAACTACTGGTGATGACCAGGGACTCGTTGACTCCTCAATGACTCCATCTTGTAGCATCTTATCTATCATTGCCGAGGCTTCTTCTTGTTTTGCTAGCGGAAGCCTCCTAGGTTGTTGTCGAATAGCAGGTGAGTCACCAGTATTTATTCGATGCTGGACTATATCTGTTTTTGTAAGGGCCTCCGTACTTTTAGCAAATACTGAACTTTCCTTTTCCAGGAACTTGATCGCCTCCTCTCGTTCATTCTTAGATAAATGCTCCAACTGGGAACTCAGCAAGGTCAAAACTTCCTGGTCTATATTTGATGAATTTCCCTCTGTTTGTTCTTCGCACCTTGCTACCCACATAACCGGTTCATAGGAGCCAATCGGTTTGCCTTCTTTAATTGTCACTGCATGGGAATTTAAATTGACGACTCTAATTGGGATTTTATCTTTAGTCCGGGTTAAAGTTCTTGCCACAACAATATTGGTTAGGGACTTAATCGATTCATCACCTTCCACCAGGCCAACACGGTAGCCTCCAGGATTTCCTTCCAAGGCAGCATTGATGATCTGTTCCGAATGAGCAGGAATCTTAATCGTCTTTGTTGTCAATAACTTTGCTTTATGGAATTGGTCATCTGCGGTTGCCAGGATAAATTTCATTTCCAATTTTCAAGACTCGTTCCCCTACGTCAACAATAAACCTCTGCTCTCCCATGATGTCCAGTCCCAAAATGAAATCATCTGTAATGTCAGCCACAATGACCTTGTAATTGAATCTCAACCGTCCAACCTGCAGTTCCAAATTGACCTCTCCATGGACCGCAGCCCTGTCTCCCGTGGCTGTCCGAATAATTACTTCATTTTGCTTCTTCTTAATCGGCAAGCCTGATATAAACCCTGGCCGCACTATTGATGACGTAGCACCTGTGTCAACAGTAAACACGCACTTTCTTCCATTCACATATCCTTGCAACAGCAGACTACTTGGAATTCTTCGCAGCTGGGAAATCTTTATTTCTCTGGGGGCACCGTGTTCCCTAGCCAGCACAGCCCCCTTGGTGCTGGCTATCTTTAGTTTTCCTGCTGCTCTTCTACATTTACAGCATTTACTCGTCTGTCCGAGTTCTGCTGTCGACAGTCTCGTTTCATATGTCCCACCCTGCCGCAGTTGTAGCATTTAATACCGCCACTTGGCCTTTCTCTATTTTGTTGGGTTTCCTGTCTTCTTGGAGGATTCGATGTAGCCAGTAATTAACTGATCATTTTATTTGTTTTGAGAATCGCGTTCAAGATAGGGTTTTGGTCTCTCTCTTCTTGCTGCGATTCTTCAAGTGTCATAGCCCGTACTCTTGATTTTGGAGTATCCCTATAGACAGCTTCTACCTCTAGTGCATGCACCAAGGCTTCACTACTACTTTTATGTCGGGATAGCCTGAGGACTCGCCTGATTTCCTCGTCCCTTATCCCGTCTAGGAATGCCCCCACTGCCAATTGCTCTTTAAATTCTTTTGGCGCATTAGGATATGCTAAGTGTGCCAGTCTTTCCACCGCAGCTTCAAATTCTTGCAGACTCTCTCCAGCTTTCTGAACGCGCACTTTCAGCTGGGTCTGGTATACTTGAGCAAGGTGTTGATCGCCATATCGTAGATCTAAGGCGGCTTCTAAAACTCTAAAGTTTCGTTGTTGGTCTACCGGAATTGTCTGGAGCAACTCCAATGCTTGGCCTCTTAAAGCTACGATTAATGCCTTAGCCTTCTATTCGTCATTCCAGTTGTTTGCACTCGCTGCTGCTTCAAACTGTGTCGTATAAGTCATCCAGGAATTTTGACCATCAAAGGAGGGAATTTTTAATCGCTGGCCTGATGATACCAGTTGCTGGTTTCCTCTATCCCTCAACTGTTGTTTAAGTTGGTCTATTTCTCCTTCTACCTGGTGCATTTTCTCTTCAACCTTGTCTACTTTTTCTTCGACCTCATTAACTTTAGTCTTTACACTACCCATATCTTCCTTAATCTCATTTTTTATTTCTTCAACGACTGTAAACAAGGTATTCTGTTGCGTCTCTATAGCTTTCCTTAAGTCGTCATTTTCCTTTTGACGGCGTTTCTCCGCTTCTTGTTTTTCCTCTTGACGTCGTTTCTCCTCTTCTTGTTTCTCCTCTTGACGTCTTCGTTCCTGATTCTCAAAAATTTTTCTTAATTCTTCTTGACGTCGTTTCTCTTGATCCTCAACAATTTTTCTTAATTCTTCTTGACGTTTTTGTTCTTTTCTTTCCTGTTCCTCTTTCTCTTCCTGGCGCTTCCTTTCCTGATCCATCATCATCTTTTGCATTTGGGCCATAAAGGCCTGCATTTGTTGTTCGGACGCCATGCTTCTGGTTGTTACCGGCATATAATTATGATGAAATCAAATAAATTAAATAATTACGTCACTATCGGTAATGGGACTGTCCAGAAAAACCTCAAAACGGCACAAAAAAAGAGTCTTATCTAGAGTCTGTCACTTAACCACTAATGTCCAACAAAATGTTCCAAAAATGTCTCAAAAATGCACTTAACACTATTTTTCTGTTCGAAAATAGTCCTCGAACAATGTCCAGTAAATTAGTCCTCCGTGTTAGCACCTACTTCGAGAATACACTGCCAAACCTTCTCGAACACTTCCGAAAAATCCTCTTGTCAAAATTCCGCTTCCGACACCAAAATGTTACGGATTTCCACCTTTTTGGGAAACACCCTGTATGAATCCGTGGGTTCTAAATAATTTCAACAAGAGATAAAACACTACTAACACTTTATTTAACTATTTACTGACTACAATACTTCAAATTCACTTTATTTACTATTTATCTAACCTCACTTTTCACTTTTCTACTTGTTCACTTTTATAAACTGCTTTCTTCATAAAACTTCCCCTTCCGCGCTGGTAATCGCGCCTTATATACTCCGAATTTGACTCTCTAGATCCATCTAGAAGCAATCCAGAATCTTCAACCACATTCCAGAAAAGTCCTTGGCTCTTTCTAGAGTCTTTCCAGTCACTATCAGTAGGCATAGGCGTACTATCTCCTGTTCCAAGGGGGTGTAATTCATAACAATAATTTACTTAGAAATGTATTTTCTTTCACATAAACCCCATTTCAAGGTTTCTCCCATCGAAATATTTCTGATATATTAAAAAAAAACAATTATATTCAAAAATGAAGCTCTCTTTATGCTCTACAAATTAGCTTTTACAAGATTAAAACATCTCTATTCGTTTAGAATATATCCGGCCTCGGAGTTTTTATTGGGACACCCTGTATGTTTTATTTTTCGTTGATATTACACAAATTTCTAAAAGTATTAATATGTGTACTGAAACAAGTGGACGTCATGTGGATCATTTGTAATTAATGTATTTTTGGAATAAACTGTAATTTTCTGTTATTACATTATATTCTAGAATTGTAAATGAATATTAAATACAAATGGAGAAAACAACGATAATTCCTTATATTTTGATTAATATTAAAAAATTCTATGTGTACCTTCTTGCAGCCCTTTAAATGCTTCGCAAAAATATTTAAGTATTCCGTAATTAAAAAAATATAGCCAATCAAATACTAATTATTATGAAAAATAATTGAGAAATAAAGGATATTTGGTTGTTGTCAAGTAGCACAGAGTACTTATAGAGATATAGCTCCCACTAAAGTTTGAAAATTTTATAATGAAAAAAATGTGTTTCCACAAGGGATGCATTTTGAACTAGGTAAGTTGGGTTATACAGGCTCAATATGAACTCAGGAATAACAGGTTCCCGTCTGGGAACTCAATTCTGGGACACCCCGTATAAAACAAAGGTTACAATTTTGAAATGTTAAAATAAACTTCTATATTGAACTTAATTTCTATAGTGTACCTTCGGATGGTGTACCTCACTCTTGTAAATACTGTAATTTCTTAGTTTGCGAGTCATTGTTTATATAAAGTTTTTCTTGCCTTGGGATGTCAAAAAAAGTTATTATACTTACCATAAGCTATACAGGGTATTCTGACACGTCAGTGTTTTCCGCAAATGGCCGAAAGAGAGTCAAAATTCGGTCATTTCCTTATTTTTCCGGAATTTCGCTACGGACCACGATTTCTCGTGTATTTCTGCGAGCTGAACACGATACCGGAGTATATTTGGCGCCATCGTCAGGATTTTAAATTTGTCCATTTTTGAATATTGCCCGAACTGAGGTACGAACCGTATATATTGGCATGCTCTCCACGACACTGAAGTTCTTTTGGCTCCGTTGCGTCAAGTTTCGGCTGAATTGATTACTGATCTGGTGTTTTTCGACATGAGAAAACGAGGAAGGTTAACTCAGAATAGTGCTGAGTGTTCTTACCTTCAAGTATACAGTACTCCTAATCATTAAATGGGCCCCTGTCATCATGGAAACTGTCTACTATGCGCAGACCTGAGATTTTTTCCATATTAAAGCAAAATGATGATATAAAAGAGTACCAATGAAGCGAACTCCTCAACTTCAATTCCGAAAAAAATACAAAATGGAAACATTTTGACCAATTTTTGGCCATTTACAGAGAGCCCAGATCCAGGCTAAGCCAAACAGACTTCGGATTCGTGTTCAGGGGGTAAAAGTTCACGGGAAATAATGGTTCATCAAAATTGGGAAATCTTGACCCATATTTGCCCACTTACGACAAATTCTAACGTGGAGTTAAACAGACTTCAGATACGTGTTTAGCGGGCCAAAATACTTCGGGTACATAGGTTCTAGTTGCTCGCGCACAAGATTTTTTTGTGTGTGGCTTTGTTATTAAGACCACATGCCGAAAGCGTCAATACGCTGCTTTTCTACCTCCCTAATGTTCCTTTTCCCAAAAATGTGAAGAAAGATTAGGAAGTTTTACCATTATAATTACTACCACACAATCGCATATGTAGCGTGTCTGGGTGATTTTCATTTGTTCGGTCTCCAATCATAATCTTTGTTTTATTATAATCTATACTTAAACCACTTAGAGCTTACCACCCGAAGCCTGTCCAGTATTAGCACATCTCAGCTTACTGCGACCAAGGAGGTATTATCTATAAATCTCAAGTTATAAATTCTAGTTCCTTTTATAGCTATTGCCAGTTCTCCAGCACACGTCGTATTGCATCACTATAGGTGTTAAATAGGATCGGTGACAACACATCTCTACCTGATGCCTTTTCCAATCTTGTATTTGTCGGAATTAATGCTGTCAATTTTATATTGTCTATTTTCGCCAACGCAGAATTTTCTTCATACAGTCGGCAAATTATAAAGACCAAACGTTTGACTATTCCCAGCATGAAATAAAACTATTATTTTGGGAAGCTCTGCCCTAAGAGATTTTAGGCTATATCTCCTCAGAGCTGCAACTGGGTCTACAAATAAATTAGATTAAATTTTCATATTTCGACGTCATACGTACATCAACTGTCTATGTCCAATAACTTATTAGATACCCTGTATGTAGTACGATCATATTTCACATATAGTGACTGAATGTTTATTAAAGATCGTTTCCTTTATGCATCTTGTCCTCGAGAAAGTATTTTTAGTAGTTACAAATGACAGGCATAGATTAACGACTTTGGCTCGCATAAATGAACTTGTGCACTGGTTAAATTGCTACCGCCCTGACATTTATTATGATGTTTGTGCGATTGATTAAATAAAATTACCTTCTCAAATAGAAACAAACTAGTTCTCTTTAATGAAACACATGCAAGCACGATAAAGTACATTTTTTAATAATCTCTTGCCGGGAAACCGCACAACGTAAATAACAATTACGTTGAAGTTGATTCAGTGAAGGCGTCTCAGTCATTTAATTGAGGTCTAGAGAAATCATCATAATATGCTTTACTAGGAGTATAGCTTGGATTTTCAAACATAAAAATTGCCTTGCATCTTGGAGCTCAAAATTTTCGCCACAGTGTCTATCAGTTGATGAGAATTCGAAGGATTCACGATTATGCTTTCCAGGCTGTCAAACTTTATTTGCTCATATAGATAACAAATATTTATTTGTCATCTACATGAAACAAAATTAGAAAATCTACGGTTTTCAAATTAGAATATATTTACTTTTGTTTTAAAATAGACCGAGCGAGAGATAATTTAAGGCAGGATAGACATTAATAGTTAATTTTAATCTTATCCTTTAGGAGGGGCAAAAGAGTAAAGCAATTGATAACAAAATAAAAGAAAAGGTAAAATATTTTTTTAGGGCACCTCCAATTTTTAATATTTTTGTACTGTGGAAAAATTAGAAGAATTAATTAATTAAAAAACAATATTACTGGAATAGAGAAAATGTGCTTTTAAGACCAAGTAGTTGAAAAACACAGAATTTTTCTCGTTACAGACCCCCATAGTGATATTTTCTTATTGGTTAAGAGAAATGCAGATTGTTCGTCATATATCGATTATTTGCACAAACTTAGTTTAACATCGCACAGCACTAGTTTTCTAAGCAGTGAATAATTTGCAAAATATAATAATAACTGCCTCAAGTAGCACTTGATTCCAGAAAAAAATGCGAAGTAAATACGAAGTAAATAAAGTAAGAAAATATGTTACTAAGACAATATTAACAAATGATACTACTATGTAGTTGGTTGGCTATCTAAAGTATTTTAGATAATGTTTTGGTTAGCTGTATTGGCCTAATATAACCTTTATACAAAATGAAAGTAAGATAAAGTACACCAATACAAAAAAACAAAAAAGTTTCCGCCAACAGCCAAAAACTATGCCCTACCAAGACGTAACTCAAACTACACTAAAAACCGTAATAGTTCTGACTGAATCAGTCTTGTATTTCAGAATGTAGTAATTATATGAACTTTCACCAAGTAACGGTTGAGTCTATTAAATAGCTACAGAGGTGTTAGAAAAATTACTAAATTGCCATTTTCCGTTTGTTTATTTTTTCTTCATGTCGCTTCTTTATCAAGACGCATTATTGACCATCATATCACATAGTTGATGTACGTTACTAGTAATAGTAATAATACTATTACTTTTAATATGCTTTAGAATGTATGTTGAACCGAAGTGTCAATAGCGGATATATTTTTCTGTCACTTTCTACATCGGAATTGGAATCAGTGACCATAAAACCCCCCATATATTCTGAAAGACATTTTATAAAAAATACGGCCATTTATGTCGTTACCGACAAGGTCCCGCAAAATTGACTGCATCCCTGTGTAACAAATGTAAGAAACGGGTGAAACAAAATAAAGATTATTTTTCATAGAATAACGTGATTTTGTAGAAAATTACACGCTTCTTCGCAGGCCCTAAAACTGTTGTAAAACCGTCGGACATTAATTTTCATGTATATGTTAATAAACATAATAACCCCCCAAAGTAATGTAAACAAGGTAAAGGGATTTATTACACCTGATACCTGGAAAACTATCCATTTCCGACCTTGTGCCTGTAGTTGTACCTAGTATCGTCGGGCTGAGTGACACGACAAGGATTTGATATAATTTAGGCCGGAGCCGTGTCGCCGCTACGATACCTATCAACTCTACTCACAAAGGGAATTCAAGTTACCCTTCAGACTCCCCAAGACGAAAATAAACAAAATTGTGCTTACTGTGATTGCTATAGTCAGCTCTCTTCGTAGAAATCTTATGTCGGGCGGTGCACCTTTAATGAATATATCTTATAATTAGCACTTTCTTAACAACACTTCTTAATAAGTAAGACCGCTGATGGATTCCATGAGTACTCGGACAAGTACACAAACGTGACGGAATCAAGGGTGACCCGTAGTAAGTATTTGTCCAACTCACGCCACAGAACCGCACGTCGGTCACAAATCTTATAATTAGTGTATCAATAAGAAAACGAGTTCAAAATATATTTTCATTTATTGAAATAATTCATAAAATGTAAAAAATATAAATATTCAATACTTAACTAATGTATATAAGGCAAACATCAGAACTATGACAATCGACTATACATAAAGATTCAGACTCCCAGTTAGTAATGATTGTAAAATGTATGCGGAACTTTTTGAAAATTATTCACTTTTAATTTTACACTGAAATTATTGAAATACTTGAAATTATTGAAATACTTGAAATCTTTGTCAGGAAGAAGCTATCTATATGAGTTCGATGGTTTTCCTGCTTTTATAAACGTACTAATGGCATCGAACCCAAATATACTTTTTTTTCCGTCGACTCGCATTCGAGCGACTACTATGGCGATGTCCGCCAGAGCCTAGATTAAAAGTATTTTGGGTTCGTCGGAATCGACTCTCCGACTTTGAATTTTTTGACTAACTTTATGCACGTTCTAGTAGTTTGGACAAGGATTATGCTCTCTCACATTGAGGATAATTAAATGAGGATTTTGGTTTTTATTCGAAAAACCGTCCCATTGATTTTTTCAAAAATGTTGATGTTTAAAATAGCTACTCGCTACATCCTGACTGAGGATTTTGCCTGTGATCCACTAAATTCGTGGTACTTTCGGAAAATTTGTCTAGAGAAGTGGTTTTTCGCCCTGCGCAAGTCTCATTATTTTACTTTCGAAAAAACGAAATTTGTGGTACTTTCAAAAAAAAATTGTCGGAGGGAGCAGTTTTCCGCCATGTGCGATTATATTCGTGGTACTTTCGAAAAATTCAATTCGTTGTATTTTCGAAAAATTTGTAGGACGGAGCAGTTTCCCACCCTGTGCAGTTCTCTTCGTAGTACTTTCGAAAAACCAAATTCGTGGTACTTTCGGAAAATGAGATTCGTGGTACTTTCGAAAAGTTTGTCGGACGGGGCGGCGAGTCAATTTTTTGAGTAGTTTTGAAAATTCGAACGACGGAGCCCAAAGGCGATTGATCGTCGTCCTCGAGTCAATTTTTTGGTCATTTTTAGTAAAATTATTTTTTACGCAGATTTCGATGAAAGATGATGCCAAAGGTGGTTATAAGCCTATTTAATGTTTCAAAGATGATTTTTTTCATGGGATCTTTGTCTGAATTTAATTTCATAGTAAATTGGATATTTTTCAAAGGGATAGTTTTACTGGGTTCAATAACATGCCCATGAGAACTTTTGATCAGAAATTCGAGAAGAATAACATATATCGATTGCAGCGAATTAGTCGGGGGCCTTTTCCATAAGGTTAGTGCGGGATCCTTTCTACCCGGCGGCAAGGGTTGCAGTTCTCCGAATTATTCGAAACTTTGATGGAACACCTTAATGGGAATACTAATTATTTTTTGTACGAGCTGAAAAACATAAAAATACTTATTACGTAATTTTTAAAACTGAGGTGGAAATGTTAAAAAATAGTTTCAAATCATGATAAACAATGTTTGAAAAAGATTTCAGCGGTGCCGCGTGGGAAATGCAAATTAACTTCCAAAAATATGTTCCCGTAGGCGGCAGTATTATGCTATATATTATATTCTTCTTTGTAAATTATAATGTTGCGTTGCTTTTGTCATTTATATTGCAGAAAAATAAGATATAATGAGCGGATATGCTTACATCTTACGATAATTGGAAAGTACTCTTTGATATCATAATAACTATTTCATGATTGTAACTTGAAAAGGATTCCACCTTCTTTGATGTACCACAAGGTGACATAAACAACATTGTTTAGATTATAATATATATTTACAGAGTAAAGCGAAGACAAAGTCGAACAATTCGCTACTTGTATCCTAAGACGAAGTTGAATACTTCAGCCACAATTTCATCAAGACCCAAATTAACAGAATAGGAAAGTCGCATTTTTCTACCTATTTGTTACGTACGCATACACATTCGAAAGTCCACTTTAGTTGTCTCTTTCGTTAGTCAGCCGTCTGACTCTCGAAATATTTAAGTTATTAGAAAAGGAGGGGTGGCGTTGTATTATCTTAACAGCTTCTCAAGTCGCTCCGCAATTTCTTGCGAATCCAGGATTTGCGTTATGCAGGTTAAAATTTAAAATAATAGGAATTATCCATTTCATATGTCCAGAGGACATACACGCTGCATATTTCCATGATATTAAGGGTAGTATACCGGGTGCCACAAGTAAGAGGCTCACCCTTATATTTCCTTTATTTTTTAAGTTAGGTATTCATTTGAAATTTGGGGTGCATAAACTACCTGTAAAAACGGATTTTTTAACATGAAAAATGGTATGAGACCATTTCCGGTTTACCCGGAAATGACCGCAACTTTCGAATTTTAAATGGAACACCCTGTATATTTTTACATATTTGGATTCAAGACAATATTCTAAATACACCATGAGAATTTCGCGAATTTTTGAGTCGATGTTCAGTTTTTTTAAGCATTTTAAGATATTCGTCTAGAGTGCTTTGGAATACCAAAATTTGTTCTACGGTATGTAAAGTCCAAGGGAAAAATATAATTTTTCATTTAATTTCATTAATAACCATTTACGAAGTTGAACATATCACTTTTTTATCGAAAACTTTTTTTTTCAAATGGGACGGTGGTGGCTCCTTATATCCATTAAATTGCCCTTTTCTACGAATCCATTGATATCACTATGCTTGGGTTTTTATTAACATTTATTTAAAAAACTGTAAAACCGATTGTACTTGTGGTATTTTAAATCTGCAGTTATTATTATACGGCTATCAAGAAATTTCACATCAAGTTACCCTTGCATTTTAAAAGAGAAACAAAATAAACGAAATGACAGTTCTCTCACTGAAACTTTTAGTTAACTATTGCAATTTCGCATCAAGTTACCCTTGTATTTTAAAAGAGAAACAAAATAAATTAAATGACAGTTCTCTAATTGAAACTTTTAGTTAAGTATTGCAATAATGGTGTATACAAATAATGAAAAAGTTAAAAATTAATGTGCTGGCCATAGTAAACTATGATCAAATTGCTTCTACGAGACAAATCGCAGAGGAATTGGGTTCAAATAAGAAAACTGTAAGACGCATATTAAAAAAACACAATTATCATTCTTTTAAATACAACTTACACCAGCATCTTTATGAAGCTGATAATGATCGAAGGGTACAAATACTGTGAGTGATTATGTAATAAACGTGAACAAGATAACAGATTTTTAGAAAATGTGTTATTTTCAGATGAATCTAGATTCACAAAAAATGGAATGTTTAATCGACACAACACTAGATATTGGTCTCAAGAAAATCAACATTTAGTCAGAACCAATAATTTTCAAGAACGTTTTGGCATAAATGTATGGGCTGGAATTTATGGACACCGCATAGTAGGACCTATTTTGTTTCAAGGAACATTATCGGGTGAAAGATACCTCGAGTTTCTACAAAATGAAATATGGGATGAAGTTGCAGAGCTACCATTAGCTCAATTTAGGAACTTATACTTTCAACAAGATCGTGCTCCTCCGCACAATAGCAGAATTGTTTTAAATCATCTCACTGAGACGTATGGTGAACAAGTAATAGCAACTCATGGTCCGGTACGGTGGCCTGCCAGGTCTCCGGACTAAACCTGTTTGGATTTTTATTTATAGGGATGTCTCAAGGATAAAGTGTGCGGGATACCAGTTTTGACATTAGAAAATCTAGAAAACAGAATAAAAGCTGCATTCAATACTATAACATCTGAAATATTGGAAAACGTCATTCGAGAGACAGAACATCGAGCAAGAGAGTGGTATAGCTCGTGGGGGAGGCCACTTTGAACAATACTTGTAATTTTTGTTAATTGTAAATATTTTAATTTTGATTCAGTTTTCTTACAATGTGCTATTATTTAAAAATTTTGATTTAGAATTTCGAATAATAATAAACATACGCTTTTTTTCTTTAAAATGCAAAGGTAACTTGATGCGAAATTTTTTGATAGCCATATAATAATAACTATAGATGTAAAATACCACAGGTACAATCTGTTTTTACAGTTTTTTAAATAAATGTTAATAAAAACCCAAGCATAGTGATATCAATGGATTCGTAGAAAAGGGCAATTTAATGGATATAAGGACCCACCACCGTCCCATCTGAAGAAAAGAGTTATTTCAAAAAACTAAATTACTTGCATTAAAATGCCTACAAAATGGTTAATAATAGTAACTATGTATAAAAATTTTCTGCACAATCTAAAATGACAAAGAACTTATTTTTACTTCCACATCCACGTAGTGGATTGGAAGTATAGTAATCGCAAAAAAATTTTAAAAAATTTTTATTCGTGAAATAGGTTTAGAATGTCATGAAACGTCGAGATTTTAAATTTGAGCGAAAAAAAAATTTTCTATCTGTCTGTCGGTCTGTCTGTCGGTCTGTCTGTAACTTTTTTTTGTCCGCACGCTTTCTCCGGAACGGTTTAAGATATTGACCTGAAATTTTGTACACGTATATATTATAACGAGATCTGGAACTGGATTGTTTTTTGAGGAAATCCGGTGAAGGGTTGGGGGTTAAATAGGGGTAAATAAGGGAAAATAAGTAAAGCAAGCTTGTAAGAGTACAGAAACTTGAAATTCGGTGTATGTACTAGAAGCCAAAGCGTCAGATTTTTTAATAATATTTTTCAACCCCCCACCACCCCTACCCCATTAATGGGGTTGATAAAATAAAGTTGAGATATTCATTTGAAATTTCGTACACGTATGTATTATAACGATGTCTAGAATTAGATTATATTTTGGGATGATTCCGTTGAAGGGTTGGGGGTTAATTTGGGGTAAATAGAGAAATATAAGTAAAACAAGTTGGTAAGAGTACAGAAACTTGAAATTCGGTGTATGTACTAGAAGCCAAAGCGTCAGATTTTTTAATAATATTTTTCAACCCCCACCACCCCTACTCCAATTTGAAAAGGGTTGATAAAATAAAATTGAGATATTCATTTGAAATTTTCTACACGTATGTATTATAACGACATCTGGAACTAGATTATATTTTGAGATAATTCCGTTGAAGGGTTGGGGGTTAAATAGGGGTAAATAGGGGAAAATAAGTAAAGCAAGCTGGTAAGACTACAGAAACTTGAAATTCGGTGTATGTACTAGAAGCCAAGGTCTCAGATTATTTATAATATTTTTCAACCCCCACCACCCCTACTTCATTATTAAGAGGGTTGATAAAATAAAATCGAGATATTCATTTGAAATTTGGTACACGTATGAATTATAACGACATCTGGAACTAGATTATACTTTGAGATGATTCCGTTGAAGGGTTGGGGGTTATTTAGGGGTCAATAGGGGGAAAGTAAAGCAAGCTGGTATGAGTGCAGAAACTTGAAATTCGGTGTATGTACAAGAAGTTAAGGCATCAGATTTTTTTATAATATTTTTCAACCCCCCCCCCCCCCACCACCCCTACCCCATTAATGGGGTTGACAAAATAAAGTTGAGATATTCATTTGAAATTTCGTACACGTATGTATTATATCGAAGTCTGGAATTAGTTTATATTTTGGAGATGATTCCGTTGAAGGTTTGGGGGTTAATTTGGGGTAAATAGAGGAATATAAGTAAAACGTTGGTAAGACTACAGAAACTTGAAATTCGGTGTATGTACTAGAAGCCACAGCGTCAGATTTTCTTATAATATTTTTCAACCCAACCACCCCTACTCCAATATGAAAAGGGTTGATAAAATAAAATTGAGATATTCATTTGAAATTTGGTACACGTATGTATTATAACGACGTCTGAAACTAGATCATAATTTGAGATGATGCCGTTTAAGGGTTGGGGGTTAAATAGGGGCAAATAGGGGAAAATAAGTAAAGCAAGCTGGTAAGACTACAGAAATTTGGGATTCGGTGTATATACTAGAAACCAAGGCCTCAAATTTCTTTCTAATATTTTTCAAACTCTACCACCTCCGCTTCATTATTAATGGGATTGATAACATCAAATTGAGATATTCACTTGAAAGTTAGTACACGTATGTATTGTAGTGACATCTGATTGAGATGACTCCATTGAGGTGGTAGGTTGTAAATAGTGGAAAATAAGTACGGTAAACTAGAAACTTCATTTTTAACGTATATGGTAGAAACCAACTCCTCAAACTTTTCTGTGACAGCTACCCCAAATATTATTAAAATTCTATGACCAATAATTTCCACATACTAGAGTGCAAATATAGTCAAGATGTTTCCTGTAAAGTGACTTGGACGAATAATCTGGATGTGGAAGTAGTGATTCCTTAGGCAGCGGTTTTTTATTTCATAGCAGTCTAGATTAAAATTTATAATTGCTATAAAAAATACCAACTTGCCACAAATTTATAAAAATCACCACACATGTTCAAAAATTCATTTTGCATAAAAAAATGTAATAATATACAGGGTGTTCCATTCGAAAATCAGAAGTTAGGATTATTTCCTGCAAAACCGGAAGTGGTATTAAATTACTTCATATGTCAAAAAATTCAGAAAAAAATCTATAATTTATTGAACATAATGAGCCACTACCTTTCCATTTGAAAAAAAAAAGTTTTCGATAAAAAAGTGATATGTTCAACTTTGGAGGCTTCGTAAATGGTTATTAATGAAATTAAATGAAAAATTATATTTTTCCCTTGGACTTTACATACCGTAGAACAAATTTTGGTATTCCAAAGCACTCTAGACAAATATCTTAAAATGCTTAAAAAACTGAACATAGACTCAAAAATTGGCGAAATTCTCATGGTGTATTTAGAATGTTGTCCTGAATCCAAATATGTAAAAATATACAGGGTGTTCCATTTAAAATTCGAAAGTTGCGGTCATTTCCGGGTAAACTGGAAATGGTCTCATACCATTTTTCATGTCCAAAAATCCATTTTTACAGGTAGTTTATGCACCCCAAATTTCAAATGAATAAGTTAAAAAATAAAGGAAATATAAGGGTGAGCCACTTACTTGTGGCACCCGGTATAGAATTATTCACGGAAAGTTTGTATTAGACGTTTCTTGGGATCTGTTCAGTTTAGAAATTTGATACTTGAGCTAAGGGGCCGTCAATTAATTACGTCAGGCAAATTTTGCAGTTTTTGTACCCCTCCCTCCCTCTATGCCACAGGTTGTCACATTCGGAACTTGTTATTATTTGCATCGCCCTAATCATTTACAAGTATACCTCTCTCGTTTTACCTAATGCAAATGCTAACCTCCAAATCTCCAACTTCGAGCGAAACCCGGGCCCCCTCAAAAACCGCCGGGCTCGGGGGGAAACACCCCCGGCACCCCCTTCCTATCGACAGGACTGGACGTCACATATTTTACTGCATTAAATTTTGAGGTAGAATTTTCTGATTTCTATATTTTTTTGAAATTCATACAATTAAAACAACGGTATACGTAGGTGGAAATAATGTGACGTCACAAAAGTTTGACACCCTCCTCCCCTCCTGTCACACTCTGTCGAACTTTATGGACCCCCCCCCCTCAAAGTGTGACATGGATGGCCCCTAAGGGCGTTTTTGGTGGATCTAACGAAAAAGAAAATACTTTCATGCATGTGTTCCGCTTACATCGGATGTAACACCTAACTTTGTTATTTTAAATGGAACACTCTATATTTTATTTCATATTTCGAATCCCAATAAAATTTCAGCTTGGGTTTATATACCATGATATACTCTTAAGCCTACCAATTTTCCAGATAATTTATGTTTTTGGTGATTTTTTATAGTTCCTACCTTTCGGAATGAAAATCGGTATCTTCTATCATGTGGCCGATTTAGGGACTTTCTTTTCAAAGTCATACAAGTAAATTTTTCAAATGGGTTCCTGTATATTTTCACAGAATAGGGTGCTGAATTCTGTATTGATTTATGGTAGTATTCCCTATACCTGTCTCTGTTGGTTTATTTTATTAAGGACGAAATTTTGTAAAAAATGTACAATCAGCACTGTATAATGTACATACAACTACATACAGAGTAGACAATAAAAAAATTTCAGAATATTTTGTTTTATCATTATGAACATCGTGTTGCCGAGTGGTAGCGATAGTACAAGAACGTTGTATTTGTTCACTTAGAACAGATTTCTGTAAGCATGTGATTGTACGTCTTCAAAAGAAACATGATTTTTTTAAATAAATACGTGAAAATTTTGTGTACTTACAGTAGTTGTTACTTTTATTGATAATTTGCCCCTAAATATTTATAATTCTATGTATGCTTGTGGTTCACATAATACATGTGTATAACGAAATGTATAACGAATTAGTGACATCGTTGGAATTTACGCGGTTTGACTACCAAGAATCTTGGAGATGGCCAGCAAAGTCCCCTGATTTGATCCCCTTATACTTTTATATTTGGAAAAATATTGTATATGCCACCCCAGCTACTACCACAAAGAAGTTTTGAAGAACAGAGTACGGGCTGCATTTCAGCAAATAAATGCACTGAGCCACAGTAATTGCCGTAAAATCCAGGATATTGGCTTGTCAGCATCAAAGTGGAGAGCATTTTTAACAGCTGTTGCATTAAATATTTATATTCAATGTGTATATTAATTTTGTAAATTTTGTTACAAAGTATTTGTTATAAATCTAAATTAAAATGATCTCTTGGTTTTGATGTTATTATCTTCATAATAAACAAATCGTTATCAATTATCTACATGGTTATTCTCGTCTGTGATAAAAAAGAAACAAGTTATGTGACTTGTATTGGCTACTACCAAACAGTGCTGACTTTGCATATACATTTTACAAAAAATCATCTATAATAGAAAAACAAAGAGAGATAGGTATAGGGAATGCTATTATTAATTGATGCAGAATTTAATACTCCATTAAATTATGTGAAAATATACAGGAGATTCCATTTGAAAACTTAACTTTTGCACCTTTGAATTAAAACAATGTTCGACCGCGAAAATAATATACCCATTTAAAATAACAAAGTTAAATGCTATATCCGGTGTGAACGGAAGTGACACATCCTCTTAGACCGATTTTCAAAGTTCTTAACTGTACACATCCCAAGAAACGTCTAATTCCCCCTTTCTGTGAATAACCCTGTGTGTCATCGCACCAAATACCAATTTTATAGCTCTATTCTTGGATTTTGAATATTTTATACTTATATAGATTATAATTTCAACCATCCATTATTCAAAAGAGGCTTCAACTTCCACGACTACTAGTTTTGCTGTCCATTCGTCTGTCTGTCCGTCCATCATTTTGACAATTTTTACCTCGCATTGATCAGACTTTCAACCCTCATTTTCTTATAGTTGTAAATGTGATAAAACTTTATTTAGGTGGAAAAAAATACTGAGAACAAAAGTAATACTGCCTCCTCCACCTCTGCCTCTGTGGAAATGATTAATAAATTCTTCCACAAAATAATAACAGAGCTGAATCACTATATTCTTTACAATATTTTTGAAATGGTGCAAGAATAATTTTATAATATTCGATAGCACATTATAAATTTCTGGATTTAAAGAGTTTTTGTCAGATTTTATTAAATCTCAAACAAGGCGTCTTTAACAAAGTGACAAATCTTATATACTAATTGAGTTAATCTTGATAGGTGCTGAAATTGCTGATATTTTTGTGTATTTTAATTAGACAATAAAAAATATATAAAGGTGGTAAAGTTATTATGTCAAACTTTATAAATAATGGTTTCTAATGTTCTCTATTATCAGCAATTCCAGCATGTACGCTGGCATCTTTCTTTTGAGGCCAAAATATGTTTTCATCAGAGCTTCCACACAAAATTATTAATTGTCAAAGCATGCCGATAGCAAAATATTGTCTCCTATGACTAATCTCAACTGGTGTAATAAATATGTTATGCTCGAAAATGATTTTTCTAAATAATGAACATGACCAAGCCAACTCATCTAATATGGCACCACGTAGCTGGAAGGATAAAAAAATATTCCATATGATTTACAAGCAATATAAAAAACAGTGGTCTCAAGATAGATTCTTGTAGCACACCATATTTCACGATATTAAGAACTGAGTTTATATGATTTACAGAAACACATATTGTTCTCTATAACTGAGATAGGATTTTAATAGAGGGGCGTCTCAATTTCTTGATTCGTCTATTAAGTGTCCCTCTGAATGAACAGATATTTGCAAAAGGAAAAGCTTTAACTAAGAACATAACTTTGAGCAATGGATACCCTGAAAATTTAGTTACTAAATTAATTAGGAAACGTAGATTTGTGGAAATTTAGAGGTGTTCCGGAAGGTTTCGACCTTTCAGATTGAAATAAATTAAAATCTTCTCTAAATTTCATATGCACTTCGGTTTTTCTGTAGTCCAGTAACTTGAATGTCAATTGTTCATACATTGCCAAACAAATTGCAACAACTTTTACATAAACAAAAGGATGAAGTTGAATAAAACCAACAGTCCGCGATTTACAAAATTAGTTACAAGGATTTATATTTAAGGTAGTTAGTTTAAAGAATCTTCTCCGAACCAGGAGTACTATGACAATCACAAAAACACCATCAATTTTCCTATTAAAATATAACGACGTAAAAACAAGCCAATGAGCATCCTGAATGGTTTCCTTCTTGAATAATTTCAGTTGTCAGGAAACGGCTATACAAGAAGACGTTGCAGGAAAAAGAAGGAAAGTGTAGAGCTCTTCTTTTATTTTAAAAGCAACAATGTGAATTAATGTAGTGCTATAAGCAGCTTGACATATTAGGGTCTCTGCTGCAAACTTTATATACGAACCTTATATTTGTTGGATACTTACGAAAAGTTTAACTTATGTAATGTCACATAAATCTCCAGAAGCATTGTGTCAAATCGGATTTGTTTGTGCGCTATCACCGTGTGAATGTATAGCTTAATTTGCTGCATATACTGGGTGATTTAACTGATATGTTTTACAAGCTTGCCGTCTTCGGAATGGCAACAGTTAAAAAAATAAATTGAAAAACATTATTCACCCAAATCCTAGTGTAAGCCGCACCTGTCTAAGATGTCTGCGAAAGCCTAAAACATTTCTAAATTAAACAGAATTCAGAGGCGGAACACGAACAATAATAATCTAAGATGATTTAGTAGCAATTTATAATTAAAAAAATATGTAATATTGGAATTACATATGCAGTTAGCACCCAACCAGCAAATAACGCAGTTACAAAAATATTTTAGAAATATTCCCTTGATTATTCTATAAAACATTTCAGCTTATAAAAGTAAATTGTTTTATAACACTTTTTAATAATGTTCCGCGGATTTTTAGCACCTTGTAAATCGAAATTACAATAATTTAAGAGTTATTTCTCATCGTCTTATAAAACAGTTATATTAATGGACTATTTGTAACTATTTGCCAATCGAGCCAATACTGTTTCCATGGATACATTTACAACTCAGTATTTACAGATCGATCATAAAGGAGCTGCAAAAGTATCGCGAACGTGACGGATTTATTTAATATGATTCACGTAAACGTTACCTAGTACCTATATCGGCTAGTGGCGGGCATATACATGAAAACAACAGACAATTTTCTTCTGAAACAAACTGACCACAGTTTTGGCTAACAAAGTGGATAGATCCGTACTGGAACTTGAGGTTTGCCGATGATACCGCCTTGGTTGCAGCCAGCGGGGATGAACTCATGCACTTGCTGAACATCCTCCAAATAATAAGCTCTGAGTACGGTTTAATTGTAAATTAAAATATAACAAAATTATGATTGTAGACCAAGCAAATAAAAACCATCCGGGCCGGTTAAGGATAGATAATTGTGTAGACAGGATGGTTTAACTTGGAGCCCTTGTGGACAACATCGGAAACTGCGAGTATGAGAGTCGACGAAGAATACAGATGGTAAGATTAGCAACACCCAGTTGACCAAAATTTGGTATGAGAGGCAAGAAGAAGAAGATCAGACTTGGTAACACTCTAGTATTCTCTGTCTTTCTTTACGCCTCTGAGACATACACTGTTAGGGAAGATGATAGAAGGTGTATTGATACGTTTGAAATGTGGGCTTGAGGACGTTTCCTGCGGGTTCCTTGGACAGCCCATCACACCAACAACTCGATTCTCCAAGAAATACGTCCCACAAAGCGACGCTCCAGCATCGTAGTGTCTCGAATTTCTCTCATTTTTTGGCCAAATTAGCAGGAGATATGACAACATAGAATGTTTGATTGTTCAGGGCAAACCAGATGGCAGGAGACGAAGAGGAAGACCACCGAAACGTTGAGTCAATGCCACCAAAGAGTTAATAGGTAAGAGCTTTGGTGACTCCACACTGTAGGGCGGTTTTGCTCCCCTTTTTTCAAAATTCTGTAAGTCGCTCAATTTTGAACGGAATTGACGCGGTTCGGCTTAAAATGTTTGAAAAGTTTCACTCTTTGACGTGTAATTACTACTTTCTCATAAACTATCACGTACAACCCCTCACCAACCCCTAAAATGAGTAAAACATTTTTAAACAATTTCAGAATCATATTAATAGTTAATGCATTTAAGAAATAGGTCACTGGGCAATTTCTGGAGGCAAAATAATCGTATACATGCGAATTAATTATACACACCCTCTTTGGTGGATGTATTTAGGGGATGAATTTTGGATGTAATGGATAAAATGAATATTAGGGACTCAAAATAGACCCTCTAAGGTATTTTGGTCTCCTCTCTCCATTTCTGAAGTCCCCTTCTGCGTACAATTCCCAGAAAATATAATATCAACTCCTAATATAGGGTAAATTTTAAATAAAATCTCTTTTTTAAATGTTACTGCATGTATGAAAAATGACACTGGGATTTTATACTGCCAGATAGGTCTTTCCTGAAGGTAAAATAATGACATAATTGCAAATCAGCGGGTGAAGGGGTAAATTTTAAATGTAACATAAACAAACTAAAAAATTTATAGTACAACAATGTTTTGAGAATTTCTGTTTCAATTGTATAGAATAAAAGAATTTGAAGATATCAATTTATTTATGAATTTACAATATTTGATGAACACCCCAATTACACAATTAGTTTACAAAATAAATACCTTCTCCATTACCTATTTATTTTTATCTGAGACGTTGGAGCTAGGTAAATATAAATATATGTGTTACCAAATTTGTTTTATTGTTGTTGACTACCGTCATCCGGGGATATATGAAATAATTTTAAGCATTTTCTTTGAATAACTTTTGATATATATTTTTTTTAATATATTTCTTTAGCTATTTGGTAACTTATGGTTTTAAGATTCTATTCCAACATGAATAATTTTGTTAAAAAAACTAGAAAGCCTCAATTTTTTGGATTTTTCGTCATTCCATATAACCCCTGATGCAGGAATATATAGAATTCTGAGATTTTTGTACATAAAATATGAGAAAACACTTGTTTAAATCATAGAGGCCTCTTCAGGAACCTGTTAGAGCAAATTAAAGCAAATATATATATTTTTTTAATTTTTATTAGTTGTTCAAAACTTAAGAAAACACAAGCGAAGTAAATTGATATTCTCTACCTTTTTTACTACATACAGTTGGAAATCTGTTACGAAAATTTTTTTAAAATTTTTATGCTTGGTATAACTTTTTTAGTTTGTTTATGTATCATTATGATACAAAGTTAATAAAAACCTCAAAAACATATTTTGTTTACATTTTAAATGTACTGCATGTAAGAAAAACTTTAAAATTTACCTCAGTTAGGAGTTGATACTGTATTTTTTAGAAGTGTACGTAAAAATGGACTCCAGAAATGGAAAGAGGAGACCAAAATGGGTTACTTTGCAAATATGTCATTGTTTTACGTTCAGGAAAGACCTATCTGGCACTATAAAAGCCCAGTGTTATTTTTCTTACATGCAGTAGCATTTTAAAAAACTTTGAGATTTTATTTAAAATTTACCCTATAACAGGGGTTGATAGTATATTTTCTAGGGGTTGTACTTGAAGAGGGACTTCAAAAATGGAAAAAGGAGACCAAAATACCCTATAGAGTCTATTTTGAGATCCTAATCATTGTATCCATTACTCCCAAAATTCACCCCCCTAAGAGGGTGTGTATAATTAATTTTCTTATATATGATTATTTCACCTTCTGAAATTGCCGAGTGACCTCTTTCTTAAATGCATTAACTTTTAAATTGATTTGGAAAATTTTTTTAAAAGTATTTCTTATTTTAGGGGTTGATAAGGGATTATACGCGAGAGTTTATGAGAAATTGGCAATTGCACGTCAGTTAGTAAAACTATTTAAGCATTTTAAGCCCAACCGCATCAAAATCCGTTTAAAATTGAGCGATTTACAGAATTTTGAAAAAAGAGGAGCAAGATCCCCCCATGTGCACCGTGCATCTAGCAGGCAGCCGCGATAGATGGCATGAGGCTACCAGATATGCTATGCAGCAAAGGGAGACCAACTAGAACAATTACACAAATCGTCTGTTAAGACGTTGTGAATACGAAGGAGAAGACCCAAGTTACATTAAAATTATTTTTCCTCTCGAAGTAAAAAAACAGTGTACGCAGCAACGTCACAGTAAATAGAATTTCCCATTCAGACTCTGACTCTTTTCCTTTACATGATAAAGTATTTCTCTATAATTAACCATTATTCCGCAAGTTATTTAGAGATGGATTACTTTATAAAGCTACAACAAAATGCTATCAGAAAGAAATTTGCGATTAGGAATTGTTTTCCCGAAGTAAAGGTTTGTTCTATTGGAATAATTTATTTCAAGATAAAAAAGTACTGTCCCAGAAGAGTTTGTTTTGCTTTTTTATGCGGAGAAAACTAGCTGTGGCTTTACCCTCGTCAAATAGTTTTACATGGAATCCCAGATGGATGTCTTTGAGTTACGTTTTGAGTGTATCAGGCATTGATTTATTATTTAAATTATAATTAATTCAGCTTGTACGTATCTTTTACATAAACCTAAAAGCTTTATTAAATTTAATATGTTGATAAGGGTCGATGGTAATATGATGTAATATAATTTTTCATTAATTATTTACCGTCTGTTAAGTGACGCTTTAATCCTACAGGAAAGAACATACCTAGTGTGAACAAAATGGTAAATTCCATCTATATATATAGAGAAAGCATAAGCGTTGTGCAAAATTCAACGTTATGATGAAAATAGACGTTTTGAGATCCAAAGAGAGCAAATATATCCCAGTTTTCTCGTATATACATGACTCAACGTGGAAATCTGAAACTTCAGACATAAGATTCGGGAAGTCCAAGTTAGTAGGTTATTGAATAATAATGGAATCAGTGCACCAGAGGAGGCTCCAGAAAAGGTTCAAATATACATATTTTATATACAGCGGGGTTCATAACTAAAGGATAAAGTCATTATCTACGTAAATTACAATGTTAGAGTAAAATCCTGAAACACGTCAATTTTTAATTCTAAATTGAAATTGTTTGAGCATAATTGTCTACGTCCCCCTTCAAACCCCTTGTAGTGACAGCTACCCTTTTAAATGGAACGAGGGTGCGTGTGATAGCTTATTTGAGAAAATTTTTATTCTCTATCCGGCAGTATAAGATTTTCTGAATTTCTCTAATTTTTCTTTATTGAAAAATATTAATAAGTAAACAAAAAACATGAAACAGTTTAAATCAAATATTCAAACTGGGCGTCTGTTGCTTTTTGACAAATTTTCTTGCCTTATTCTGTCTTTTAAATCATAGACGTTGTTTGCTCTGTAGAAGTGGACATTCAATTTCAAGTAAATCCATAAAAGGCAGTCAAGCGGGGTCAAATCGGGATAACGGGCATGCCACTCAATTTCAATGTTGCCTCATCAGAGAAAAGAATGTTTTTTATAAATGTACTAGCTGGGGTTTTATTTCCGTAACTATATGCATTAATTAGATATTACCACTGGTACAGTACGGAGTGTCCCAATTACTTTTGCAGACTCCGTCAATATTATAGTATATCTAACAAAAATGAAACTGTGCTTACTCTTTTTACTTCTAGGTGGTTATATTCTATTTCCACGCCTCTCAGACAAGTTACTTCACAATAAACCTTACTGAATTTAGAATGGCCTCAGTTGCAGATCAAGCAATAAAAGACATGATATCTCAAAACACTTAAACTACTATTTTTACAGGAGAAAAATGAAAACAAATGAAAGTGAGAATCACAAACATTTAACGATGAAATAAATTAACAATCAGTAATTACACTATATCAGAAAATGAAATGGTCCGCGGCAAATTTTTCGCTGAATCTCGGCCGAATACTCTTAGTTCAATTACAACACATTAATTTATAATTATTATAACCGACAAAATACTGAACAAATTTACTAAAACTCTAAAATTGGAAAAGGTTCGCAAGACGAGAATTTACTATACCCTGTAGGTAGGTGAGGACCGATCAGATGCTAAGCCAAGAGTGTTGATATTATCCCATCGAAATAAGATGTCTCAAAAGTGGGTGGATCACCCAAAACATCCAACAATTGAAAATAAACATTTCCTGTGTTCAACCACCCCCCAACTTGAAGTTGAAGGACCATGGAATTACGGAAATTGACGTTATGTGCACCACATGGTGACATGCCATAAAAATCCCTAATCTTCTATTCTACTATGTCGGCCTATATAACATTTTGTACCACTAAGGTAGATGAAAAAAACCCTTTTGTCAATACTTGGCTTTTGTATAGGGAGCAAAAAAATCTACCTTAATCTAGATAACCTGAGTACTAAAATTAGTACATCTATTTTCTGATGGAGTAAATTATATGAAACCTGCAGGACGAGTTATGAAGGAAGAACTTCCGCAATATGCTGCATGTAACATGTCTAGCACATGGACTCAACAGAATTGCTGAAACTATTAGAGGGTGCTACGCTAATGTTGATAACTTAATATCTAGTGTAAAGAAAGTTTTCCTGAAAGCACCACATCGCGTACGGTTATTTAAAGAAATACTTCCAAATACGCCATTACCTCCAGCGCCCATTATAACAAGGCGAGAACTTGGCTAGAGGAGGAATCATTCTGTTTTTGCCATTTTGAAAACGTCAAACTAGTAGTACTGCAGCTGAATCCAGATGACGCAGTTGTTATTGCACAGACTCAACAGGCATTTATGGATCCAACTATTCATTCCTTCAATTCCTCTAGCCATACGGCACCATCAATAAATGTCAACATCAAAATTTACTGCATTTGATGCAATATATTTTTCAATTACCTGGAGAAATCGCTGAGAAGGTTCAAACAAAATTTCATAGAGTTTTAAAAACCAAGCCCGGATTTGTAACGATGTCATCTGTAATAGACCTTCTAAGCGGTAAAGAAGTAGACTTTTCTACACCAGGCGTCAATACGGCAACTTTAAGAAATTACACATATTTTAAATAAGCTCCGATGGCATCTGTTGAGCGGCCTTTTTCTCAATATAAATGGATTATTAATGACAGGCGGCGAAGGTTGACTTCGAAGGATTTGGAACAAATATTAATAATACAAAATGTATACGAGCCCAATTGAAATCGTATATAAACTAAAAGCCGGCAAAAACAGTCGCCAACTCTTTATTGTACGTGGGCGGAGGTAAATAGAAATGCTTGTCATAAGAAAATGTATTAATTTTTATTATTTTTTGTTTATTAGATAGGCCATTTTTGTTCATTTATCCAATAACATATTTTTGAAGTATTGTATCAGTTTTAGATATAAAGTCTAAATATTTAAATTTATTGGGTTTAGTTTTAAAGTTATCCCATACTATATTGAAACATGTTGCTCAGCAAGGACCAACGAGAAGGTATGAACATATCCTTGCCGGGATGAGGGGATGGGACAGGTTAGATTGGCGAGGGGCAAGGATGTTATATAGTAAAAATAAAATTTAAGTTTCTTCTAAAATAAAAATAAAAATGTAAGTTTCTTAACAAAAGCAAAGAATTATTACAACGAAAATAAATATTTGTATAGATAAAACATAAATAAAAACAAAATTAAAATATGTCTCTAGAATAAAATAACTTAAATTAAAATTTCTTGTCAACTAAATAAAATATATTCCAAGGAATGTAACAATAAAAAGGTAAACTTCATACCTAATATAATAGCTAAATATTTTGTTTAAAAAATATGTATTAAAAAAGTTAAATGCTAAAAGCTGACGCGTCCGACTCTTCACTTTCTGAAGAGGAATCATTGTTCGGTTAAATCATAATAGGCGCAGTGGGGGGTAGTGTTGGGTATTGATTTTCTTTTTTAATTACATGCTTAACGCAATTTTTCCACAAATCAGTATTGTCGAGGTCAATTATTACTTCTCGTATATGATCAACTACTACCGCGCTTAACGTTGGAGAGCCATTACATTTTCGCAAACGATCTTTTAAAGTTGCTCAAACCATCTCGATAGGATTAAATATGCAATAGTACGGAGGTAACTGCAAAAGTGTATGACCGTGTATATTGGATAAGTTATCAATAACATATTCCGTTTTGAAATTCTGTTCTTTTATTCTTTTCAGTAATTCGCGCTTTGTTGGAACTTTCACAGGAATTTTCATATTTCGTTCCCTCATGAATTTTAAAATGTCTTCCTTGTACTGGTGTTTGATATTTTATTTAATACTCGCGAGTGATAAGAAGCATTATCTAATACATTTACAGAATTAAGCGGAATATTTGATAAAAGCTGTTCTGAAAACCGTTTTTCGCACTGCACTGGAGAAATGTTATAAAGAACTAGGTGATATATCGAGTCCACGTTGACTAATAACTGATATAACTCAAACACCGACCGACCAATCGGACTGAGGAATACCCGGGTCCCAGCCAATCGCCGCCACCCGTCCTCAAACGCAGGCCAATGACAGCACATCTCACAAGTCAACGTTGACTGCTGAGAAACGATTTACAAGTTTTTTTATACCAGTCGGCCTGTCCGTTTTATTATCTTTAAACCAGTGCAGTCGTAAATGGTTCATTCAGGCTGATTGCATTTCCAGTCTCGGACTCGTCTGCACAGTTTCAACTACTATTCGATTCTCGATACCATTGCTAAATACATAGGACAAAATATCAAGTTAAGTGCGCACGGTCCTGTGCTTTAACACTGACCAGTTTCAATTGACTTCGTCAACACTATACTTTTTATATTCGTAATAAATCGTGAAAAATTACATATGTGTGAGTTACTCTAAGATAGTGAAAAATACAAGTGTGTGTTTTAGTTGAATGTTACATCTCCCATAACCTCCTCTTCGGGTGAGTGTTTATAATAAACCGACCATATTAAATTTAGATATTACGGAATTCTCTAAAAAAAGTACAAGGTAAGATAAATTGTATCATACTAAAAATCTTTCCGCTCCAGCAGAACCAACCCTGACTTTTACGTCACCGAGATAAAATTACCGATATCTGCTGATTAAAGAGTAAAAGAGATAGAACATTAAATCTTTTTTTACTCTAGGTTTTACGGCGCGGCGTAGCTATTGGTGTTGAAAGGGACACCCTTATATGGTTTATTTCTGAGATATGAGCGAGAAACACCACAACAAATTTCATTTTGATTTATTATTGGTACTTAATCAAACTAATTTGTTTTATAATCTTAAATGAGCGATAATAGTTTTGCAATATGTTTTTATTACAGAACTTAACCGAACCCAATTTTGAATTAGCAAGAAAAAAATTCAAAGGCTCACCAAATAAGACTAAGCAATTTGGACCTTGGTTTTATGTCTGTCAAATGTGGTGGTGTCTACTATTTTCGTTTGACTAGTTATTTTTTGGACAGATTGTTTATTCAGTTTGAATATTATTTATTTAGAAAATTACGATTTATATTAAAAATTAGAAAAGAACCATTTAAACAGTTACGTTTATTAAAGACAATGAATTTTAAGCGCTTATATGAGGCCTACCCTGTACATGAGGTATTAACGAACACAATAAATTTGATATATATGAATAGAGCTGCCAACCTTCTTATATCTGAATCATTCTAGCTTATAATCTTCATCTACATTGTTTTATTATGGATTCTGTAATGTTCAAGCTTTCGTTGTGGAATAATCCGGAGGTGGCGTCGCAGGCGGAAGGGTTTGCCTAACCCCGGAAAGTGTTCGCCGGGACTCATGACTTATTAAGGTGACCGCACTGATAATATCTATAAATAGCGGTTTGCATGGGACTTCACTAACCGAAAGAGAATCTCTGCGCTGGAGAACACTATTTTACATAATTTTAGCGATTGTCCTCGCCAAACGAGCTTCTTTCCACACTAAAGCGTCATTATGTTTTATGAATTTTATCAGCTGAATTTTTAATTTTAATCAGGATTTTCTCATTCGACTGTGTGTAATGAGGTTTAACTATCCATGAAATAAGGTTTTAATATTTAACTTGGTTATTAGAACTGGAATGTCCCCTCTAAAATGGAATTATGCGCCCTGTTTATTATTTATTTATAAAGAAAGGATTTTTTTCGTCCTCTTCACTGCTCAATTTTATTTTAAGAGGCTCTTTCAGTAACTAGTCATTAATAAAATATACCAAGTAATACAGGGACTAAAAATCCCACAAAATTTTATACATGATATTTTTAAACGGAAATTTTAAACTTGATGAATGAAAATGGCAACGTAAATTAAAAAATAACGTAAAAGTAGCTTAAGGGATATTGTACGTTCGCTATTTTGTTCATTAGTGATGATAATATTATAGTCCATATAAACACCAATATCATCATCATCACCATTAACGTCAAGAGATAATTTGATGTGACTAAGGCGACCTGTCGTTGACAGAATTTAGTGTAGTGAAATTTGGTGTATGTACTAGAAGCCAAGCCTTCAACATTTTTTATATTATTTTTCATCCCCCCACCAACCCCCACTCCATTATTAAAGGGGTTGATAAAATAAAATAAAGATATTCACTTGAAATTTGGTATATATAGGTATATTATAATGACATCAGGAACTAGATTATAATTTGGGGTTTGGGATTATTCCGCTGAAGGGTTGAGGGTTAAATAGGAGTAAATAGGGGAAAATAGGTAAAGCAGGCTAGTAAGAGTACAGAAACTTGAAATTCGGTGTATGTACTAGAAGCCAAGGCCTCATTTTTTATAATATTTTCAACCCCACACCACCCCTACTACATAATTAACGGGGTTGATAAAATATAATTGAGTTATTCACTTGAAATTTCGTACACTTATGTATTGTAACGACATCTACATTATATTTTGAGACGATTCCGTTGAAAGGTTGGTGGTTAAATAGGGGTAAATAGGGGAAAATAACTAAAGTAAGCTAGTAAGAGTATAGAAACTTGGGATTTGGTGTATATACTAGAAACCAAGGCCTCAGATTTTTTTCTAACGTCTTTCAACATTCTACACCCCACCACCACCAGAACATTATTAAAGGGATTGATAACAAAAAATCGAGATGTGAAAGTTAGTACACGTATGTGTTGTAGTGATATCTGATTGAGATGATTTCGTTGAACGGGTGGGAGGTGGTAGCTTGTGAATGCGGGAAAATAATTAGAGAGAGCTAGAAGCTTCATTTTTAACGTATATGGTAGAAACCAACGCCTCATATTTTTCTATGGCATCTGACCCCAATACTAAAATTCTATGTCCAATAATTTCCACGTAATAGAGGGCAAATGCAGTCAAGCTGTTTCCTTTAAAGTGACGGATGAAAAATCCGGATGTGAAAGTAGTGATTTCTTAGGAAGAGGGTTTCTTAACCTGTATAAAAAAGAGGAACGTTGTGTGTAAATATCTTCACCGATTTTTTATTTTTCGTTTTCAATATTACTAGCATATTTGGTGGACACCGTTTCTAAAATTTTAGACTTTTTAAACTTTTTTTTCAATTCGTAAGGATAGCAGCATCATTGTATTCCTTATAAAAAGCGTTAATGAAAATTACATTAACAGCTGACAGAAACTTAAACAGCTTTGTTAAATTGAAGACTTTGGCAAAACGTATATCGCCTCAAGTGTACTTGAACTAAGAGAGGTACTATCTCTTGAATCCTTACTAGGACATGACTAAGAACCACTGCCCAAGTAATTACTACTTCCACATCCAGGTTTTTCATCCGAGTCACTTTAAAGGAAGCATCTTGACTAGATTTGCACTTTAGTATGTGGAAATATTGGTCATAGAATATTAATGTTATTTGGGGCAGATGTCATAGAAAAGTTTGAGGTCTTTGTTTGTACCATAAACCTTAAAAATGAAGTTTCTAATTTACCCTACTTATTTTCCCCTATTCACAACCTACCACCTCCCACCCCTTCAATGGAATCAACTCAATCAGATGTCATTTCAATAAATACGTGTACTAACTTTCAAGTGAACATCTCAATTTCATGTTATCAGTTCCATTCATAATGGAGCGGAGCAGCTTGCTTCACTTATTTTTCACTATTTACCCCTATTTAACCCCCAACCCTCATCAGAACAATCCCAAAATATAATCTAGTTTCTGATGTCCTTGCAATATATACGTGTACCAAATTTCAAGTGAATATTTCAATTTTATTTTATCAACCCCTTTAATAATGGATTGGAGAGTGGTGGAGGGATGAAAAATATTATAAAAAATGTTGAGGTCTTGGCTAGTAGTACATATATCACATTTCAAGTTTCTATACTCATTCCGCAGCTTGCTTTATACAGGGTGTTTGGTGCATCGTGTGCCAAATTGAAATGGCCGACAGAAAGGGTTATCTGCTATCCTTTCAGGTCCCTTAACACTTCCCATGCCCTGCGGGATTTTTCATATCGACTTTTTAGGTTTTTTATGAGAAAAATCCCACATTCTACATTTAAATTCAAATTATAAAAAAAGTATTAGGCGTAGACTGCGAATTTCATTTTTATTTTGATGTGTATTGTTGAAGGGTTCTTTTAAATCCAAAATTACTGGCATCAGTCATCTAGTTGTTTTTTTATTCACTCGTAAAGTTTCGGAATAGGTAAAATTGAAATTTAACCTTAGACTTTACATGGCTATAAAAAAAAAACTCAAAGCGACCGGGATCTTCCAACTCCTTAAAAAATTCTCTAGTCTATCCTCTTGCTAAAATGATGTACCACATGTCATAAAAATCTTTTAATAACTTCGTGAATTTGCTAAATTAGTGAATCGGGTCACATAAGGCTAATATTCAAAATTCTGAATAAAACATTTTTTTTGCTTAAATTATGCATGGGAAACAGGTAAAATCTGTTATCTCACTCTTGCGAAGTAAAATCTATATTTAGTCTCTTGCTGTTCATGGGTTTTACTTGAAATGAAGAAACAATTACATTTCTATCATTTATTAAAAAAATTTAAAAATCTTGCTCAAAGTGTTGTGGCCTCTGTTGTGAATGTGGGCCCGACACCTGCTTCGTATTTCGACAGTTGTTGTATGGAGTCGTATTTCCTCCCTAATTGCACCGAAAGCCGTTTTTATGCGTTGGACAAGTTCCTCCCTAGTCGCAACCTCCGTCGCGTAGACGAGCTCTTTGGCAGGTCCCCAGACATAAAAATCCAATGGAGTTAGGTCTGAGGAACGTGGAGGCCATTGAATAGGGCCATCCCGCCCAATCCACGCATACGCCTATAGTTTTTAAAAAGGACGGCTGTCCTGCGCACTGGCGATTGATTGTAAGAGAATATCTAGACAAGGTGTTCCCAAATGCGTGGATTGGGCGGGATGGCCCAATTCAATGGCCTCCACATTCCCCAGACCTAACTCTGTTGGATTTTTATGTCTGAGGACGTGCCAAAGAGCTCGTGTACGCGACGGAGGTTGCGACTAGGGAGGAACTTGTACAACGCATAGAAAAGGCTTTCGGTACAATTAGGGAGGAAATACGACTTCATACAATGACTGTCGAAATACGAAGCAGGTCTCGGGCCTGCATTCGCAACAGAGGCCAACACTTTGAGCAAGATTTTTAATTTTTTTAATAAATGATAAAAATGTAATGGTTTCTTTATTTCAAGTAAAACCCATAAACAGAAAGAGACTGAAGATAGATTTTACTTCGCAAGAGTGAGATAATAGATTTTACCTGTTTCCCATGCATAATTTAAGCAAAAATAATGTTTTTTTCAGAATTTTGAATATTAGCCTTATGTGACCCGATTCACTAATTTAGCGAATTCACGAAGTTATTAAAAAAATTTTATGACATGTGACACATCATTGGCAAAAGGATAGACTAGAGAATTTTTGAGGGAGTTGGAAGATCCGGGTCACTTTGAGTTTCTTTTTTATAGCCATGTAAAGTCTAAGGTTAAATTTCAATTTTACCTATTCCGAAACTTTGCGAGTGAATAAAAAAACAACTAGATGACTGATGCCAGTAATTTTGGATTTAAAAGAACCCTTCAACAAGACACATCAAAATAAAAATGAAATTCGCAGTCTACGCCTAATACTTTTTTTATAATTTGAATTTAAATGTAGAATTTGGGATTTTTCTCATAAAAAAGATAATAAGTCGATATGAAAAATACCGCAGGGCATGGGAAGTGTTAAGGGGCCTGAAAGGATAGCAGATAACCCTTTCTGTCGGCCATTTCAATTTGGCACACGATGCACCAAACACCCTGTATATTTCATCTTCAAAAAGTTCCAGATCTCGTTATAATATATGCGTGTACAAAACTTCAAGTCAATATCTTAAACGGTTCCGGAGAAAACGTGCGGACAAAAAAAAGTTACAGACAGACCGACAGACACACTGACAATTTTTTTTTGCTCTAATTTAAAGTCTCGAAGTTTCATGACATTCTAAACCCATTTCAAGAAAAGAAAATGATTTTTTTTTACGATTATTATACTTCCAATCCACTACATAGATGTAGAAGTAAAAAATAAACATTTCGATAAATGCTTCATCACCATGGTGTAATTCATAATATAACAGACAACTGAATACGACATTACTCTTCCATCTTTGTTATACACTAATATTACAATGTTCCAATAGCATCCATATTTGCCACCCCATTGGTTTATTTCTTATAACATTATAATACAAAAGGATATTCAAATAATACTCATAGTACCATGTCTTTCTTATTTTATTTGTAGATTGTTTGGGATAAAATTTTTTATTCAGGTAGACCAAAGATTTTCTGAACTATTTAATTATATGAAAACCTAATTTTGAACTAAAAGTACTTATAGAGCAATATAATACTGAACAAATCCAATATACTATGGTTTAATAATTTTAATAAAAATTGCAGTCTGGTGTGGACGAATGTGAATACTCGAACAAAGCATAATTCACTATACGCGGTACCGCTCAGATTAAGTACACAGTCAAAATTTTCTTATTTTTAGCATTGTGGTGAGAGATCTGCCTATTTGATATAATCAAATGGGTATGTTACAACCCAGTAGATATTTTTAATATCCATAAAAAAAAAGATATTTCAAAGAAACATACTTATCAAATATCAAATGTGTCTATACGTATGTATGACTTAGTGAGGACAGACAGTTAAATGTTAAAGTTCACTGGTCGTAGTTCGATCAAGAAACTACAGCGGAACCAGCACCGAGCAGTAATGCATTGTTATTTGTAAAGAAATATTATTGTTATAAACCAAAAGTTAAATTTGTGATTTAACTCAATTGCACATTCGCCAAAGGGCATAGCCGGGTTTTCATATTGAAACTGCCCCCAAAGGAAATGAAATTTGACATACATACCTTTTTGCCAAATTTTCAACGCGATAGCCGCCATATTGGATGTTAACTAAACTAACAATGAAGGAATTCTGAAAAAATCCATGAAAGTGCTATACATGATACCACACTTGTGTGAAGTTTTTGCGAATATTCCATCGCAAAATTCGCAAAAAATTTTTTTTCAATTTTTTGCAATCAATTTTAGCATTGTTAACAATCTCGTTCAACTTCAAATTTTTTACTACCGATGCGTCTTTTAAAGATACGTATGCCATAATTTTTTCGGATTTTTCAAAAAAGTCCACTATACTTAAATAAATTAGTAACTTCAAAGATCGTCATTTCCCATGGTATCGGTCAATCATAGCAGGTCGCAAATATTTTTCATCGCTTAATAGTTGACTCATTCTTCAAACCTTCCGTTATTTAGTGATTGATTTTGAACAATTCAAACTAAAAAACTTGAATATTTATCAGATTTTATGCCAGTAAATTCATATTAAACAATATATTCCGTGAGCAAATAATTCTACGTTCATTCGATTGGAGGGAGCGTTAGGAATATTGGGAAGGTCAGTATTTCATGAATATTAATTAGTTATAATATACACCCAACATTGTTAATTCAATTTTTTTTATTTTACAATAAATCGTACACTTAAATTGGAAAACTTCGAAAAATTATCAAATTATGATTGCACCTACGAATCACTTACGAATTTTATTATTAAATATTTAAAAATAAAAAATGCCAAAGGTTATTTTTTTAATTGTTTTTTTTTGCAAATACCCACTTTATTGTCGAATAAAATAATACTTTTGAAATTAATAAAGTTCTCTTGCAGCTATGCCATGTTTAATACAGTTACTTTTGATTGGCTTCATTGTCACAACAATGAACTTCAATTTCAGCAAGGACTCATTAAGAAAATTAAAAAAAAAATTAAAGTACATCTATCAATTTTTTTTTATTTTTTTTTGGTACTGCAAAATGATGTATTTTCTACATAACTATGGATGACACATGATACATACTTGACATATACTACATAATTCTTATACACAACGTACTCTTTGTCTTATACAGTACCACTGAATAGTTATATTATTAATAGATGAATACATTTTTTGAGCCACTGGAATCATTAAAAGAACATTTCATACTTGCCAAAAATTGTTAATATAAGAATAGGAATGAATTTGTTGAATGCTATTATACCAAACTAAGTATTATCATTAATAACAATATTATTTCTTGATATACGTGAGATTATATACTATTCTATCTCAGCCGTCATCACTATTTTCTTTGATTACCGCTGGTACGTTTTCACCAATAAATAATTTGCTTAATATTTCTGCTTGCTTTACAATTTTTGAAAGGTATCGGGCATGGGATAAATAATAAATAACTGCAGCTACACGAGAACAACAACCCACTGTACGTTTGCCATTAGGATAAATAATCAAGTCTCGTTAGTTAAAATTGTTCAAAGTCAATTATAATTCACTAAACAATGAAAGGGTTGAAGAATGAGTCAACTATTAAGCGATGAAAAATATTTGCGACCTGCTCTGATTGACTGATACCATGGGAAATGACGATTTTTGAAGTTATTAATTTATTTAAGTATCATGGACTTTTTTAAAAAATCTGAAAATATTATAGCATACGTATCTTTAAAAGACGCATAAGTAGTGAAAAATTTGAAGTTGAACGAGATTGTTAACAATGGTAAATTTGAATCCAAAGAATTGCAAAATTTTTTGTTTGCGAACTTTGCGTTGGAAAATTCAAAAAGAAATTTACACAAGTGTATTATCATGAATTTTTTTATAATTTTTGCATCGTTAGTTTAGTTAAAATTAACGAAAAATTAAAATTACGTAGTCAGCCATTACTCTTCAAATATGGCGGCTATCGGGTTGTAAATTTGGCAAAAACGTATGTAGGTCAAATGCTTTAGAATAGTTGATAAGAAATTTTATTTCCTTTGGGGGCAGTTTCAACATGGAATCCCGGCTATGCTATTTGCGAATGTAACGGCTATATAAGAGAACTTGTTTATAATAGTTGTTAACCGTATGTAACTTGACGTAGTTTGTTAAAACTACCACTACCGTGTCATATCTTACAGTTTGAAATTGATTCAGTAAAACTTGTTAAACTACTTAAGAGTCATCATTACACATATATTTAAAAGACGCATGCTTACAGATCGAATTAAGAACCTTCTCCTTTCTTAATAATAGCGAGTGGCATACGAAGTCTACTTACCATGGCTTCATCGCCCCCAAGCCTGGCGGGACAAAAAAGTATTATCGTCTGCAAATCAAAGTTAAGGATTTTAGTTCGCTCACTGTTGAATAGGCTTATCGTGCTTATGTAGGCTATAACAAAATTATTTACTTCACTCTTTTTACGCATCTTATAATATACTGGTTCCTCTTTTATCACATCATCATAAATTAACAGAAAAATAACACATTGCAGGAAGTGCGTATAAAATATATCAGCTGTATCATCTCATCTGAAACTTTTAGAAGGGCGTTACGTATCCCAAGTAATAAAACGCTTCCTCGCTAAATGGTTTGGAGGTGATTTAACCCATGGCACTTCCACTCTACTATTAAAGGTATAAAATTAAGTATATCATAAAATCATATAGAGCATCTTCTTGTACTTTATTTTTATGGGGGGAGAAGATACATTAAATAATACCCCTAACAAGTATACCGGAATCCTATTTTGGGATATTACCGTCGAGAGAAGTAAGTATAATTCAATTATTATTATGACCTACTTTTATACACAGGATCTCTTTGAAATGGTTCGCCTAGAATATTTCTGTTAATTAGTTAATAAAAGATGTAGCGTCCTGTTTCAATGACTAAAAATATAAAACAAAATGTATAGGGAAGAATGAACTTTTTCGGCATTTATAATTTTCTGATTCAAGGAGTGATTTTCCCACCGAAAATTTTAGTTGGAAAGATTATATAGTAAGTTTACCATAAACAGTGTTCTATACACACTGCCGATGCACTGTGGTCTGAAATAAATGAAAAGTTGACAAAATTCTAATTTTATAAGTCTGTTATATTGTATGAATTTTTTACGGACTATATATATTCTTCTGTAGCCTAACAACCCTACAACACCTTGCGATAATTAAAATACCAACCCCAGAAAGTCCACATAATACAATCCTCATGGAATTTTCACTAGAATTATTTTTATGACTAGTCGAACCCATATCTTCAGGGAAATTGAGCTACCTCCCTCCTACCCCTTGCAATAATAAGAAAACCACTCCAGAAATAGAAACAATTCTGTCCTAACCACATAATAAAATCGACATGTGACTTTAACTAGAATTATTGTTATGACTAGTCGAACTCACATCTACTAGGAAATTGTGCTACCATCTACCTACCTCTTGTAATGATAAGAAAACCACCCACAGAAAGAGAAACAATTCGTAAGTCAAGAATAATAATAAATAAAAATGCATAATAATAATAATAATAATAATAATAACGCAACGCACAGATTAAGGGCCTAAGGGACTACTTCTACCTTGCAAACTCCAACTTGCATAGAGTTGTTATAAAAGCTGACATTGGATATACTCCACTAAACCTAAGCCAGAGAAATTACGTACCTTTTCCGAATATGACCTCCAACCGAGACAAGATCACACAATGGGCCTCCAAAGAACTACATGGACGCTACCACTACAACCTAGAGAACGATCACATTGACAGAGAAGCATCTCTAGGATGGCTGACGAGCGGAACACTATATCCGAAAACAGAAGGATTCATGGTCGCTATACAAGACCAGGTTGTAAGCACCAGGAACTACCAAAGGTACATTTTAAAAGAGCAGATTACGACGGATAAATGCAGGAAGTGCAATAGTCAATCAGAGACCATAGAACATATCCTATCTGGATGCCAAAGCTTAGCAGGCACAAAATATTTGGAAAGGCACAACAAAGCAGCTGTGATAATATACCTCGAACTCCTGAAGCTGCATAAAATAGCGCCAGATAACAACGAACCATACTATCGGTATAAGCCGCCACCAGTGGTAGAGACTGGACAAGTTAAGATTTATTGGGATAAGGGTATTATAACAGATAGAACAGTTGAACATAACAGACCTGACATAACTATCACACACAAGAGAGAGAGAAGAAAGCGCTTCTGATAGACGTCGCAATCCCCAATAACCACAACATAGAGCTAAAGTACAACGAGAAAATGGCGAAGTACACCAACCTGAGACGTGAAATTCAAGAGATGTGGGAGCTGCAAACTGTAAAGGTGGTGCCGATCATAATCTCATCCATGGGACTAATTCCGAAAACTTTAAAGGACGGTCTAAACAACATAGGAATACCCTTGAATACCTACCGAACCATACAGAAGTCAGTCATCTTAGACGCCACAAACATAGTCCGGTCTTTCCTAGAGTAGTAGGGTCGAAGTCTAGATCTTGCTAATAATAGCCGATTTAGATTTTCTGAAACCAGAGAAATCTGAGAGATTAAAAAAAAAAATAATAATAATAATAATAAGTTTATTAACCACAAATTAACATAACATAAGTTACAAAGGCAAGTCATAAAATAACGGTACAAAAAAATTTACAGGAAAAGAATATATGTATATAAACAGCAATAAATAATACAGTTACATTAAAATAATCAGTAATAAAAATCAGTTATAATATAAAATAAAATATGATACAAGTGATGAAACATATAAACCCAAGCTGCAGGCCTTAATTCCCTACTGGAAACATGAATTCTTTAACGGAGTAGAAAGCGTTTACTTCTAAAAAAGATTTAACGCCGTTTTTGAAAGTAGTATAGTTCCCTAATAATTTAATGTCATCAGGTAATGCATTATAGAGGATGATACAGTTGTAGCGTGGAGATTTACGAAACATAGTTGTTTTGTAAGTAGGCAATCGCAGGTTTATATTTCTTGTGTTGTAGCTGTGAATATCGGGTTGGTGTATAACGTCCATTAGGTGTCTCTTGGTAAACAAAACACATTTCAGAATGAATATAGATGGCACGGTTAAAATTGCATATTCTTTAAAAACTTGACGACAACTTGCACGGTAGTCCAAATTAAACATTAATCTTAATATTCTTTTTTGTGAAATCAAAACTCTACTGAGATCAGAGGCAGAACCCCAAGACATGATATTATAGGAAAGATGGCAGTAAGCAAAAGCATAATAAAGATTTATTGTACACTTTATAGTTAAGAACGACTTCATCTGTAGAATCGCCTTATTCAGACTTCCACATACATGTGTGATTTGGTTGCGGAAACTCATATCAGAGTCAAGCCAGGTGCCTAGTAGTTTAGTATAAGTTACAAAGGTATAAGGGGACTCCTTTATAAGAGTGTCAGGAATAGTCTTTTGAAGATGAAAATTTATACATACTGTTTTTTGCTTATTCAGAATTAAAGAATTATTATGGCACCAGAGTGACTTTACCTTTACTCTGCCTTTACTAATATAGTGAGGTAAATCGTTAACAAAAAGTAGAAAAATCAACGGACCCAAGACCGATCCTTGAGGAACCCCTAGAGTAACAGGGAATCTGTCTAACAATTCATTATTTATTTTTACTCGTAATACGCGGTTTTCTAGGTAAGATTCGATCCAGTATAGTAAATTTGCTCTAATCCCTAAGGTGTATAACTTTTTTAAGACAAAATGCCTATTTAGACTATCAAAGGCTTTGGATAAGTCAAACATGAGTGATACAACGTAATTGCCTTTGTCAAGTTCCCCATAAATATAATTTAATAGCTGATTTGTTGCAGTTTCCGTGGATTTCTCTTTACAGAATCTATGCTGGCTAATTGTTAAAATGTTGTATTTGTCATCGAAATCAGTTATTATGTTATACACACACCTTTCAAGTATTTTTGAAAATTCAGATAGCAAAGATATTTGTCTGTAGTTTTTGCATAGCGGAAACACCATGGCTAATTTAAATAAATCAGGAAATTTACCCTTTTCCAATGAAAGGTTTATTAAGTGTGCTAAAGGAGATATAATAAATTTTCAGACAGACTTCAACAGTTTGGGAGAAAATTCATCAAATCCTGACGAATTTTTGTTTTTAATATTAATTAGTATATTGGCAACATCAGTTTCAGTTATGTAAGGAACAAAAATTGTATTTTGGATATGTCGTGCAACAGTACAGGAAGTTGATAAGTTAGCGTGAAAGTGACTTGCAACCATGTTGTTGCATGCGGTTGAAAAATGATCTGCAAAAACATTACTGATCTCCTTATTATTGGTAATATGCACACCGTTCACGTTAAGTGAAAAATCCGTTCTACGCTTTTGGTTTCTGCCCAAGTTTTCATTAATAATTCTCCACGATTTTTTAAATTTGCTATCAGAACATTCCAGTCTGCTATTATAATATGCCTTTTATTATTATACAATATAGAAATTGAGTAATAACAGCTGTTTTTTTTAAATAATCATTATATATGCCCTTTTTTAAATATTTTCAATCATTAAACATTGTGGTGTTTGCATTTCCCTAAGTTTTTAAACCCTACCGGATCCATTCCGCTCTTGTTTTTGGTCCGCTATCTATGAATTTTTTCTGCTTCGGGAGGATGACTTTCTTATTATTACAAGGGGCAGGAGGGTGGTAGCCCATTTTACTTGTCGATACGAGATCGACTAGCGAAAATCTCAAGTCCATTGTATCATAGGGGTAGGTTTTTCTTTCTGGAGCTGCTCTTATTATTTCAAGAGGTAGGAGGGTGGTGGAACAATTTCTTAGTACATGTGAGTTCGACATAACAATAATTCTAACGAAATTCTCATATAGATTAAATCATGTGGTTAGGACTTACGAATTGTTTCTCTTTCTGGAGGTGATTTTCTTATTATTGCAAGGGGTAGGAGGGTGGTAGCTCACTTTTCCTGTAGATATCAGTTCGGACTAGTCATAGCAATAATTCTAGTGAAAATTCCATGACGATTGTATTATTGGGTAGGACTTATGAATTTTTTCGCTTTCCGGGGTTGGTATTTTAATTATTACAAGGTGTTGGAAGGTTGTAGAACAATTTCCTAAACTCTTGCAAATGCGCTACAAAATAATACATAATCCGTAAAAAAATCATACAATACAAAATCTGAATAATATCAGTTGTTTTATTTTTAAAATATTCATTATATACTGCCTTTTTAAAATATTTTCTACCCTTAAATAGGGTCGACTTTTGCATTTTTTCAAACGAATATGCTCACCTTAAATTTCTCAAAGTTTAGTTTGAGCCCAATAAGATTTATTTTGCTCTTTGCCTTGTCCCCCTATCTACTATGCAAAAATAGGCGAATTTTGCGATCCCTCTTTGCAATAATAACTTTAAGTCTAATAGGTGTTATGGTATCTATAAAAAGGAATCTTAACACACACACAAACATATTCACACATACACATAGACATTTTATACTCGATATTTTAGTTCAGCGTGATAAGAAAGAGTAAAGAATGCAAGAATGTTTTTCCTTCTATGATAAGTAAAATTAGTTTTCCACTTGATAGTAGATACTATCTATAGTAATGACAATATCGATACCAGTTCTCTTTACCGTCTCCAGTGATTAATCTTTTTGAAATGTCTTATATTTATCTAAGCTATCGATTTAGCCAGTGGATAGAGTTTTATGGCTTGTAACAAAGTTTGCATATTTATTTTACTTTCTTGTGTTTTAGTTTACTTTCATGTAATAAGTTACAAAAGTATAAAAAGATAAATACCCATTTCCCTTTCCTGAACTTAGCACATATTCCTACATTTTTAAGTAAGGCGTGTTTTTATTTGTCTCAATAGGCAACAAAAGTACCCCACTAACTTATTATTATTATTATTGTTTATTTAACTTTAATTCCATGGAGGAAAATAAACAAGTTACCCACGTAAGGAAATACTGTATACTTACATGTTTCTCGTTTTGTCTACAGTCTACAATAATGACAATTAAGACAGTATTTGTAAATATCAATGTAGACAAGCTTATTCTATGCTTACTAAGAACGGTGGAAAAGAATAAATAATTACAGTATTGTATATTGATTTCTTTTTAGGTATTCGCTTGTTTAACCTCGGACTATTTTTGCTACTAAGGCCCATCAAAAACGCCAAAAGACGAGCTACCTGCAACCTAGAAATTTTACCGAACCTCTTTCCTGTCACACAGTAAGGATTGTTTACTTTTTACAAGGGATCGACTGCCTTACATCCCCTGCGAAGGATGATATATTATGTACTATGCAATCCCCGCCTTGAATTTCGTAGCTTCTACGTATAGTCGAGTCAATGAAGCCTAAACATCGTCAAAACAACTTAAGTCTCAGCAACAGCTCGGAATTTGATCATCTTTTTGTTTAAATGTGTGTTTTTTAATATTATTCAAAATCAGAAACATCCCAAGTGGCGCAAATAATTATTTATATTGTGTCGGGGTGGATCTCACCTCTTCTTGGGGTTAAAATTCATAAATTCAAAATAACCGCAGAGATGGATAGTGGGATGAATTCTAAGCAAATAATATTCTATGAAGTTTCTTCGACAAATCAATATTTTTCGAATTATTCCCGATTAAAAATGTTGATTTTTCATCCAAAGAATGCATGCTTTCAAGCGATTTTTCACGCATAACTCAAGAACCTTACGTTTTATAAAAAAAAAAATCAGAAATAAAAATGAAGCTGATAAAATAACAAATCGATTGATTTTTTCTTATTTCTGTTGATGCAATACGAATTGAGTTATGACCCGTTGAAGGTGACTGCCGAAAACTGAGATCGAACTTTTCAACTTTAAATAACGAAAGAACGACGAATTTTTGGAGGAATGCTTATTAGATCTTTTTTAATGTACTTGAAAATACCTCTAAAATGAGCTTTAGCAAAAGTCGTTAGCATAAAAACTTACGAAGTTATGATGAAGATACAATGGTTGTCTCGTTTTTTCGGGCTAAAAAATCTCGATACAAATATTTAACGTTAGAATATTATTATTATATATTCAACCACATTTTTCATTCGTTACATTATTCCCAGGCCACAACTGAACTTGTAAATAGACCGTCTTCAAATGTTCAACTGCTGAGTTTTCTGTGGGAGGTAATGCACTTAATTGGATCGCCCTCTTGCTCTTTGCAATAGCTTTGAGAAAACATTCGGATCGATTCTTTGACGGTAACTGCCTTAATTTTTAAGACAGCTAATCGCTTCAAAAACCATTTTATAGGGAATGTCAAACGCTACAAGGCCTGTAAAGTAGAGCTCCCTTGAACCCTTCGTTTTTGACATTTTTGAGTTTAAGGAGCTCGGGGAAGGTGGTCCTCGCAAATGCGAACTTAACACCTTAGTGCATAGTGGGTCACATATGGCACAAACCGTTATTTCTTCCAAAATATTAATTGCTTCAAATTTAAAGTTTATCGCATGAGCGGTCGAATCTGGCACATTCTGAATGATAGTGAAGCATCTGGAGCCAGCTAGTAAGTTTTACCTAAAGTTATTCAATGGCGGAATGTTCTTGTCTAGGCAACAGCTGCATTTAGTTATCTTATAAATACGTGTTTTATCAGAATGTCTTCAAATAATTTATTAAGAAAAACATATACAGTAAGTGTATAGGGTGCAGAAGGTGTATGTTGATGTAAATATGCAGTCTTTTGATACTTTGTGTTTTATTTTTTATGAAATTATGTTCGTGCTATATATGGACAAAATTGAAACACTTTCTTTTATTTTAAATTTGTTATTCGAAATTATTGAATAACATGGATACTAGAATATTTTATGGGAGTCGAGCTGCTACTAATGTTCGGAACATTCCAGATGGCAGTGAAGATGAAATAGTATCAGATGACGATTGTCAAGAAGATTATGTCATTTTATCTCCAGATTCTGATTATGACCCAGACACTGACAAAGAAAATGAGGGTCCTAGTACACCACAGATCATATCTGAAACTGATTCGGATAGCGAGAATGATATTCCCCTCACTGAATTAGTTTCAAAATGGATAAGAAATTTAAATGAAAGTATATTACTTAGGAAACAGAAGACCTGATGATGACACAGGAAGATGGAGATTTAATCACTAAACTAAAGGAAATTGAATCCCCTTATGCATTTTTTGCGCAGTACTTGAATAAAGAAAGAAATTGTTATTGGAGATTTCATGTTGAATAAAAATTAAGGGATATTTGTTACGTTACGGCATATTGTGCCAAATATGGCACGTACAGTTTTTCATTTTTTTTTTTGTAATGTTTTGGAGAAGGATTTTTTTAACTATTTTTTACTCTATTGTAACTTAAAAGAGTAATTAACGAAAAAAAATTAATTGTAAAAAAGAAATTCATGCAGAACGGTGATAACTCAATTAATTTTCACCCTAGAGAAATACAAAATAACAAATTTTTTGTGAAGAAAACATTTCTTTCAAAGTTTCCAACATGATTTCAGAATTGAATCAATTTTTTTCCAAATCTGTTCAGTCTAAACCGTTCGAACTTCTAGAACATAATGTTAGTACCAAAATAAAGTGAATTGTAAATGAATTACGTTTAATTTCAATTCTTGCGGTTAAGCTATTGGTTTCATTATCGATTTTTTCTCCGAAAAAACGAGATTTTATTTTCCTCATAATTCCTTAAGCTTTTATGCTAACGACTTTTACTAAAACTCATTTTAAAGACATTTTCGAATACTTCAAAAAATATTTACTAAGATTTCCTCCAAAAATTCGTCATTCTTTCGTTATTTAAAGTTCAAAGGTTCGACCTCAGTATTCGGCAAACAAAAAGTCACTTTCAACGAGCCATAACTCAGTTCATATTGCATCTACAGAAATAAGAAAAAACCAATCGATTTTTTATTTTATAAGCTTCATTTTTGCTTGTTTTTTTTTGATAAAAAGTAAGGTTCACGAGTTATTCGTGGATAATCGCTCTAAAACATGCATTTTTTGGATGAAATATCAACATTTTCAATCGCGAATAACTTGAAAAATATTGATTTATCGAAATAACTTCATAGAGCATGTTTTGCTTAGAATTTATTCCCCTATCAATGTCTGCGGTTATTTTGAGCTTACAAATTTCCACCCCTGAGAAGGGGTGACATCCACTCCGAAACAATATAAATAATTATTTGTGCAACTTGGAATGTTTCTGATTTTAAATAATATTAAAAACAAACACTGTAAAAATAGTGGAGTAGATCTGGCATTTGAAAAACAAGTGCCTTTTTTGAAAAAAAAAATTTCCCGTCTTATAGAGGACGACTTCCCCCACTTGCCTGACACTTTCACATCCGAGATCTAGGTGCTGGGGGGTTGCTGTTAAACATATGGAAAATCGGTTTTTCTCGGTTTGCGCGCGATCGGTGAGACGGACAAAAACATATTTCGGATAAGTAAGAAAGGTCTCTCCGAGCCGCGTAAACTGGTTTTTGGGTTTTTAAAATCGGCCAATTATGGCCGGAGATATGGCTGTTTGAAGATATTGAGTTTCAGGGTAGTAAGAGGGATCGGACAGGAGGTATGAGGGGTGTTTAAGAGATAAGGGATGGGGTTAGGATGGTGATTTTTTTTTTCTATTGTGGGTGGTTATAGGAAGAGGTCGAAGTCGCGGGGAGAGCTTTCTAGGGCAATTAGGGAAGGAGAGGGAGGGGGGACCGTGCAAAGAAGGAAGACGGCCATATCTCCGGTTCTAATAGAGCGATTTTAAAAACCAAAAATATAGTTTCTTCCTTTTTTGATCAGCTATAATGTTGGATTGGTGGGAAATAATTTTCGCCAAAAATGTTAAAGTGGGGGGCAAAAGAAAAAATGTATTTTTTTTTTCAAAGCGATTTTTTTTATTAAGGGAAAATATCAGACTCACCTTTCTGACCGTCGATTTCCCTTTGTGTGTGTATGAGTGAGAGCGGCGAGTGAGTAGAGAGGGTAGAGGCCACGCCTACTCTCCCGCCGCTGCAGCTGCTGAATGAAAAGAAATAAATTTATAAGCCTAAGTCGCGCGCGTAGCGCAAGTTGCTCTGTCCGATCGAATTTTTTTTTTTAATGCAAAGAGAAATTTGTTCTCTTTAAAATGAGCCCTGGCAGAAGGGCGTAGGACTTTCCTTTGCCCTTCTGCAGGGCTTAAACTTCAAGTTGTCGCTCTGCCTGTGGTAATGAAGGAATTTGAAAAATTCTTTTTTCATTTCAAGGGGGATGGAAATCCCCGTTTATTAGGAGCATTTTATCCCCCCCACTCGTCCCCTTCATAAAAAAAAATCATTTAAAAAAAAAATACATTTTTTCTGTTGCCCTCCATTTTTATATTTCCGGCGAAAATTATTTCCTACCTATCCAACATTATAGCTGCTCAGAGAAGGAAGAAATCCCGTTTTGATTTTTCAAATTCGCCCTATTAGAACCGAAAATATGGCCGTTTTCCCTTTTTGCCGTTCTCCCCTCCCTCTTCTTTCCTAATTTCCCTAGAGAGCTCCCTCCGCGGCCTCGACCTCTTCCTATAACCACCCACAACAGAAAAAAATTACCATCCTAACCCCATCCCTTATCTATTAAACACCCCTCATACCTCCTGTCCGACCCCTTTTCCTACCCTGAAACTCAATCCCTTCAAGCGGCCATATCCCCAGCCCTAATTGGCCGATTTTAAAAAAACAAAAACCAGTTTACGCGCCTCGGGGAGACCTTTCTTTTTCGCCTGAAATATTTTTTTGTCCGAAAAATTTTTTCTCCATCTCCCCGATCGCGCGCAAACTAAGAATAACCGATTTTTCGTATGTTTAATAGCTCCCCCTCCCCCCGCACCACCTAGCTCTCAGATGTGAAAGTGTCAGGGAAGATTTTTTTTAAAGGCACTTGTTTTTCACCCCCTTTTTTCTGCCAGATCTACTCCACTAAAAAACGATGATCAAAATCGGAGCTCTTGCTGAGAATTAAGAAGTGAATTCCTTCGTTGACTCGATAGTATGAGCTTATATACGAATCGTTGAAATTGTTGTAAATTCTTAAACGTTTACCCATCCACATCTTCTTCTTCTTCCTTTAGCGGGGCGCCTGGTGGTCGCCGCACTCAGGCCTTGTGGCCCATTGTGCTACCGCTAACAAATTAGGGAGCTCCCCCGTACAGACCGGATTCCAGCCCAAAGGCTTAAATCCTTCCCACGGGAGAACTCCTTATTTCCTCCAGCATTGGAAAGCCAGTGCCGAAGTGTTTGTGCCTCAGGTTCATCAGTCCTGGGCAAGAAGTGAGAACGTGGATGGAAGTCTCCTCCTCGTCCTCACAGAACCTGCAATCGGGGTGGTCAACCACCCCCATTGTGTGTAGGTGTTTCCTAAAAGAGTCATGTCCGGTCAGGAGGCCTGTTACGGCTCTAATTTGCTTTCTGCTTAGACGCAGAAATTGCTTTGCACTCTCCGGCAAGGGTCCTGAGATTAGGAGCTTCGCTTGCCGGAGTCCAGGATAGGAATCCCAGAGGTCAATGAACTGGGAGAGAGTCCAGTTATCTATTAACCTCTTGGCTGGGGATCTAGGGTAGCCGAGGGCCGGCTCCGGACCGAGCAGAGGTTTACGAGAGCCCCTTCTGGCCAGAGCGTCGGCCCGCTCGTTACCCTCAATGTTGCTGTGTCCAGGCACCCAGAGAAGCCTGACCCAGTTTGATGAGCCAAGTTCGCAGAGGGCCTGTTTACAGTTTTGGACCAGTTTTGACTTGGTCCGATTCGATGCAAGGGCCTTGCGGGCCGCTTGGCTATCGCTACATATATATATGTGTTTATTGGAGTATTCCTTTCGGATATTCTCCTGTGCGCAGACCAAAATAGCGAAGATCTCGGTCTGGAATAACGTGGCGAATTTGCCCAAGGCATAGGAAAGCTCAGCCCTGGGCCTTTCCCCAAATATACCCGCTCCGATACTTTCCTCTAGCCTCGATCCGTCTGTGAACCAGACAATATCTGCAGGCCTTAGTATGTCCTCGAGTTGTCTCCAGTCTTCCCTTTTCGGGAAGACTACCTCGAAGGGTTGTGCGAAGGAGAAGGAAGGCATCACGTCGTCACTCCTGGCCTCCAGAAGTGAGTGGGCTCCTATCGCATCAGCTAGGGCCCTTGTGTGGCCTGATTATTCTCCTCCTTTCTTCCACTGACCTCCGCATTCCAGTCTGTAGGCCGCTTTCCGAGCCTCGGCCACAATCACTAGGTGAAGGGGCGCAAGGTCCAGAAGGACCTCCAGAGCTGCTGTGGGGGTCGTGCGTATTGCTCCTGTGACTCCTAAGCAGGCAAGTCTTTGGAGTTGTGTTAGCTTCTGTCGTATGGTTGACCTGGTTGTGGCAGGCCACCAGACAACAGAGGCATACGTAATCATTGGTCTAACTATGACAGTATAGTAACCCATCCACATACTAACCGCAATTGGCGTAGCTTAACATTTCGTATGAAAATACCATTTTTTTTTCTATTTAGTGATTTGATTGACTTTTATTAATTAATACATTGTATAGCGAGCAAAGAAAACAGTACAAAATATCCTAACCTAAAAAAATTCATAGGAGCAACATATTCCGTTAGCCGATGGATCTTAGTTCGTCTATTTTTAGCAAATCAGCTGCGATCGCACATTTACGCAATGTCGATGTGCATTATTTTTACGGTATTTTTGAAAATGATAAAAGAAAATGAAATAAATAATTTTTTGTTGGTTTGAGATTAATGTCGAAAGTGCAGGGAAAAATGAGAAAAAATCTGCTATAAGAAATGCGATATGGTGAATTAAAATGTTTAAATACTGGAGCATATTTTAATTTTTTGCTATATTGTTTATCGGTGGGCTAGGCGGAGGGAAGGGAAGGGGAGATGTATATGAGTGTTTTGTGTTTATGTTGTTTCTCTGGAATGTGAGTTTGCCATATGTAGTTACTGTCACCGTCTCTCAAAGTAGACGGGAAGTCTTTGGAGTAGTAATTTGTGTGTGTCATATGTCGTCGTGTACTCTGGCTATTGTGATGTCTTGTGCTATTTCCGATAATTGAATTTTGGTGGTATACGATTTTCCATATGAAAATACCAGTACAGTCAAGAAGCGTTTCCGCTAGCCCCTATTTAAATTTTAGAATGCCTCTGACATAATTACTTCCACATCCACGTAGTGGATTGGAAGTATAGTAATCGCAAAAAAAATTTCAAAAATTTTTATTCGTGAAATAGGTTTAGAATGTCATGAAACGTCGAGATTTTAAATTTGAGCGAAAAAAAATTTCTGTCTGTCTGTCGGTCTGTCAGTCTGTCTGTCTGTCTGTCTGTAACTTTTTTTTGTCCGCACGTTTTCTCCGGAACGGTTTGAGATATTGACTTGAAATTTTGTACACGTATATATTATGACGAGATCTGGAACTGGATTGTTTTTTGAGGAAATCCGGTGAAGGGTTGGGGGTTAAATAGGGGAAAATAGGGAAAAATAAGTAAAGCAAGCTTGTAAGAGAACAGACACTTGAAATTTGGTGTATGTACTAGAAGTTAAGGCCTAAGATTTTTTTATAACATCTTTCAACCCCCCACCACCCCTACCCCATTAATGGGGTTGATAAAATAATGTTGAGATTTTCATTTGAAATTTCGTACACGTATGTATTATAACGACATCTGGAACTAGATTATAATTTGAGATGATTCCGTTGAATGGTTGGGGGTTAAATAGGGGTAAATAGGGGAAAATAAGTAAAGCAAGCTGGTAAGACTACAGAAACTTTAAATTCGGTGTATATACTAGAAGCCAAGGTTTCAGATTATTTATAATATTTTTCAACCCCCACCACCCCTACTTCATTATTACAAGGGTTGATAAAATAAAATTGAGATATTCATTTGAAATTTGATACACGTATGAATTATAACGACATCTGGAACTAGATTATTCTTTGAGATGATTCCTTTGAAGGGTTCGGGGTTATTTAGGGGTAAATAGCGGGAAATAAGTAAAGCAAGCAGGTATGACTACAGAAACTTGAAATTCGGTGTATGTACAAGAGGCAAAGGCCCCAGATTTTTTGATAATTTATTTCAGCCCCCACCACCCCTACTCCATTATTCAAGGGGTTGATAAAATAAAATTGAGATATTCACATGAAATTTAGTACGCATATGTATCATAACGACATCTGGAACTAGATTATATTTTGAGATGATTCCGTTGAAGGGTTGGAGGTTAAATAGGGGTAAATAGGGGAAAATAAGTAAAGCAAGCTGGTAAGACTACAGAAACTTGAAATTCGGTATATGTACTAGAAGCGAAGGTCTCAGGTTTTTTTTATTAGTATTTTCTATTTCTCCCCACCACCCCCACTCCCTTATTAAGAGTTGATAAAATTAAATTTAAATTTTCACTTGAAATTTGGTACATTTATATTATAATTATATCTGATACTAAATTATATTTTGACATGATTGCGTTGAAGGAGTGGGGGTAAGTAGAGGTAAATAGGGAAAAATAAGTAAAGCAAGCTGGTAAGAGTATTGCAACTTGAAATTCGGTGTATGTCCTAGAAGCCAAGACCTCAAATTTTTTAACAATATGTTTCAACCCTTCCACTACCCTTACTACATTATTAAAGGGGTTGATAAAATAAAATTGAGATATTCACTTGTAATTTGGTAGACGTATGTATTATAACGACATCTGGAACTAGATTATATTTTAGGATGATTCCGTAGAAGGGTTAGGGTTAATAGGAGTGACTAGGGGAAAATAAGTAAATCAAGGTGATAAGAGTACAGAAATTTGGGATTCGGTGTATATACTAGAAACCAAGGCCTCAGATTTCTTTCTAATATTTTTCAAACTCCACCACCTCCGCTTCATTATTAATGGGATTGATAACATCAAATTGAGATATTCACTTGAGATTAGTACACGTATGTATTGTAGTGACATCTGATTGAGATGCCTCCCTTGAAGGGGTGGGAGGTGAATAGTAGAAAATAAGTAGGGTGAACTAAAAACTTCATTTTTAACGTATATGGTAGAAACCAACTCCTCAAACTTTTCTATGACATCTGCCCCAAATATTATTAAAATTCTATGACCAATAATTTCCACATACTAGAGTGCAAATATAGTCAAGATGTTTCCTTTAAAACGACTTGGATGAAGAATCTGGATGTGGAAGTAGTGCAGCAGCAGCGGTTTTTTAAACACCAAAGTACTTGAAAACGACACCCGGATACTTTTATTCAGGACGCACTTTGCTAACCATGAGAACATTATCTGAAAACGAAACGAATTAAAATCATTTTAGTAATCTCCAGACGATGCCTACTTTTCTGGCGATACACATGTCAAGTGATAATATTTGAGTGTATTCGGAAGCAATATCACGACAATGGTTTCAATTCCCTTCAAGTCAGGGGAATATTTTCAAATAATAAAAGTTATTCAATTATTTCTCTGGGGTTATACAAGGCACGCAACTATATTTTGTTAATTAAATTTTGCTACTGTTTATAAAATTGATTTCATGAACTCAATTATGAAATAGTAATTGTTTAATGTTCTGTAAGTAATTTATAAATGGAAAATTCACAGTTTCCCAGTTTGCTGAAAAGAAAATGAAATAAAAGCTGGTCAATTGTTTTAAATGTTCAAATAACGGCAAAGAAATGAGTTATTGATTTATTTCTAATTAATAGTGGTCGGTATATCTTTTCTGTACAGTTTTAGGATTCGGCTTAGTCCTCTACAACTGTTCGGTGGTTTAGCATATGTTCACGGAGTGAGTCATACGCACATCTGATTTAGGCTGGAACTTGTAAGCATATATCCGCTTTGGATATAATATCATATAAAACTTTGTATATGATATGTAAATTTTTTACGCAGTTTACGTGTTTCTTCCATTTTAAGTGGGATTCTCTAAATATTCCCCCATACACTTATTTATTTTCATTTTTTGAATACATTTTTCCATCGACGTTTATTTCCAAGTTATCACAATGTGACGGTAGTCTTAATTTCTTGCAACTAAAAGGTAACTAGTATGCCTTTTCAAAATGTGTTGTCAGCTTTATGGCCAAACCGATTGCCAACTACAGATAAGTCATTTTCAGCGTTTTCTTCTTCCATGAATTACCCGTATTAAAGATTGCAGTATTATTGACAAATTCAATGATTTCTCTCTCAGTCTGTTAACGGATGTTTCCTTTTTATGTAAACTGAGTTAAGAACAAAACTAGCCTACAAAAGTTCAGCTGTAAGAAGAAGTCAGAGAGCGAGGAATAATATGTATTAATGAGCGAATATTGTATTGAATAGAAGTTATATGTACCAGTCTAAACTTATGTGTCTGCGATGTTTAGAGTCCACTTAAGACTGTCGAAAGACTAACCAGGCCATCTAGTTTGAATTCTTCACTAAAATAACGTCTGTATGCAGTTACAATCATGTAACTCTTTACGTAAAGGGACACAATGGAAGTGAAAAGGTTGATGAGTCAGGGAAGGTGAGTCTAGGATCCTAATAGGACCCAATCCTATTGCGATATAGCTAAATGCATACGAGCATCCATCGGTAAATGAATACAAACTAATTTTTTAGAGCGATGGGAAAGTTTCATGCACAAAGACAGGCCAACGAGTGCATTAATGAGCAATCCACTAAATTTTCGGAGGACCTATCATGTCAAAGTAGAACGGCAATTAGGATAAGAGTGAGTTGAATGGGTCTGGCAGATAATACCATATGCAGATTTTGCCCAGAAGAAAGAGACCTTAGTCTATGTGCTGTTCCATTGTGAAATCGTAGCTAACTACTCGGCTAGGAAAACCAAGGGACCGAGGGGTAATAATTATACTAAGGGGTTCTTATCAACACTGTGGAGTGTAGAGTCTGATACAAAGGATAAGGAACTGTAAAAAAAACTAATACAAGAGCTTCACAATAGATCCGCGGTGGTCGCCGTGGTCAAAGCCAATCAGAAAGCTATTCCATTCTAAATCTAAACTTCTGGAGGGAACTGAAATATTTGATGTGATATTGTCTGTGAAAAAATTTCCACTAATTGCTCAAGTGTCTTGTTATATGTGGAAATTCCTTCAGAAATAAATGAACAGGTGAGCAATTATTCAATCACAGTAATTCTTGCCATGTTTACAATTTTCTTTGTGTCGTTTCTTTGCCCTGTACAGATTGGCACAAAGGTGATAATGAATCTAGCATCCATCGAAAATGATAATTAGATCATTGTTAACTTACATCCCAAAGATATATCAAAGAAGCTGCAGCATGGCCAAATGTTTTATCAAATGAGTTTTCGATCCATTTGCACATAACTGTTTTACCTCACCGAGGTGTGTGAATAAGTTTGCGCGAAATATAGCATTTTATTTTATTTTCATATTATAATTCTCTTTATTGGATTGCCCTTTTAGTCTTCGTCCAAATACCAATTTGAGGTTAAGAGCGATTTGCATAATGCTTGACACCATTACATTCTACTGGCCCATTATTGTAAATATTAGATCATTTACATATGGGTCATCAAATCCATGATTGCTTAGTTCTGTGAGGTTATCGACAGGCAACGACCTCAATGTAGTAATACAACTCCTCCCTGGGGACACACCATAATGGCAGATACCGATACAGAATCACTTTGAGTCGTTATTCGTCGAATATTCAGCAAAAATACGCTTCGTCATTGAAGACCCGAAACTTCTTCTTTCTATTGCTCTTTTTATTATCTCGGAGGAGGTATTATCAAAATTTTGTAAATTGTGAAGTTAGTACTCCAGATATAAGAAGTTTTATTCGATCAATAATAATTTCATTTAATGATTTTTACCCTTCACAAAGTAACAACCATAAAAATACTTCAGTTATTTAATGCCAAATTAATTTAATTTGCACAATCCTATTCTTCCATGCTAATTTAAGTTCTGGTAAACATAGATAATCGTTACCAGTTGTGTCCTGGATTCCAGTCCAAGCTTGAATAGAATACACGGCAAGACGTTCCAAAATTAGCAAAACGACACACCTCGGTGACTGTCTGTCCGTCCGTCCGTCTGTCAGAGGCATTTTTCTCAGCGATTGTTTCACATAAAAGGCGAAATTTGAGACAATTATACGCGAAGTCGCAGCCCTATTTCATACGTGAATTATAAAAAGTAAAATTGTCATTTTTGGAAGTCGTCTTTGGGGGAATAAAACGTTTAAAAAGTTAAAAACAACTTTTTTGAAGGTCATCATGTGGGGTGGGATGTAAAATAAAAGCTTGTTAAAGCACGAGTTCAAACATATATATAATTTAATATCTTTATGTGTTTTCTTTTAACAAAGATCTTGATACCATTTATCAAGGACGAAGTAGGGGTTTTCTGCATCATACAGTAATCGGATAACTGATAGTGAGAACACATTAATTGAACAACTACTTTACAACAATGGCCCAGACAATCGGAGACTATATGAAACATGGCCTCGACACCTACTACAATCATGAGAATAATTAACGAGAAGAAACTACGATGGTAGTTTCCATTTCAAGAAAGACTCACCCATCGAATTCACTTAATACTTTGTATATAGTACATTGTAAATGTGCATAATACGTCAATAATCAAAAAAATCTTTCAACACTTTTCCGAGAAATCATTTTCAAATCGCTGTCTACCCACCCTATGCCCAGAAGTATCGCTCAGAAAATCTGAAGGAAATCCTGAACATTGAAAATAAGGTGTAGATTTGTAGAAAATTACCAAGATTGCATTACCTTCGATGATTTCTTTGATACATAAAAAGAGAGTTAGGTGACAAACTTTGTTTTGCGGTTTAGTATATTAGCTTGAAACACGCATAGGTTATTATCAATACTAAAACAACAGATACGTCTAACAGTAATATGTTTTTTTGAAAAAAACATTGGTGTACTCGCCATTTACACAGTCCAACAAAAAAAAATGTGTACCAGAGACATGAATCCGAATTTGCAGCCCAAAAACCGATTCACCAGGTAATTTTTTAACAAAACGCAAAATCATTCCCTAAAATAGAGTGCTATAGTGAGGATAAAGCTTTATAATGAAATACAATACAATATGTAAATATTTTCAGAAAACATTTTAAAATAAAATTGTTAGCATTAGAAGGAAATATATGCAAATTAAATCCATACCCAGCATCAAACAATACACAAAAAATACACAAAATCTATGTATTCATGGTACAGAACTTTTTTTGTGGGGCTACGTTATTAACAGATAAAATAACAAGTGATGCTTGCACTTGGCCGATTTTTTTAAGTACAATAAGATCGACACAGACTCCAACTCTTGAATATTGAAGTTTATATTCATGTGCAAGATTTTTCTTAGAATAAACAGTTCATTCAAGCAATATTCAAAACAAACAAATTAATTTACCACCATCCACTTTATCTGCATCAAATACACTAGGAGCCGTTTGTTCACGTATGAAAATAATTGAGAGTATGTACATTTCCGGAAGAATGACCTGATACGTGTTTATTACTGTTTATTCACCGGAAAATAAAAAAGTATAGGTTAGAACTTTTAATTACATGTGTATTTTTGTACACAGGTATGCTTCAATTAAACAATTTTATATAAATTAATGTTCAGTATAAACAGGCCCTCCTAAATAATTACCAACACAGATTTCTTTTTTTTTTTTTTTTGATATAAGTATATATATTTATACATATTGGATTTAATCAGTTTTATAACAGGCTGAACTGGCTGAAATGAAATATTGAATAAAATTAAAAAGTTGTTTCTATATGTGTGTCTCCTGTAAAACACGGTTAACTTCTTTTATGCTTAATATATTTGTTTCAGAAAGCAAAAGCATCTAGATACCTCCACGTTTCTGTAACGAAATTATTGGACCTTTTTGTTTATATAAAATACAACTGTCTCTGAGAACTTCAAGCTTGTTCAATGATTAGTTTTTTTTAATTTTAAATAATAACAAATGTAGAAAATATTTTCTTTTTACTAATTTACTGAATCGATTGGTTTTCCAAAACAAATGATGATATAGCTCTAACTATAAGTGATTTTAAAAGTTCGAGCTATTTGTACTGACGGGATCACCCATCATATTTTTTTATAAAGTCGTTCCGTGAGCACTTTTTTACAGTAACAAATATAAAGAAGTAAAAGTTTCACAACAATATTTTTTATTGTTCAAATGAATATTTATAGTCGGCAAATCCCTACTGCGGTGTCTGGTGCAGTTGTTTGCGACATGCTTCTTTTCAGTTTCCATGCTTCTTTTAAGTTTCCATCTATCGTCATCTCCTTATTTTTCTTCTAAGTTTTCTGCTTCTTGTGTCTGAATTTTTTTCCCTTTTTCCCTTTCTTTTTTTTTCTTTATTTATTAACTGCTCCACAAGTAAATATCCATCTACGGTGGAGTTGCTGGGGAGGGCACTATCTCGCGGTAACAATTTTTCTTTCTTTTTTTTGCGCGTTATGAGAAAAGAGGTTCGAAGGGATAGTTTTCTCACCCTATATGTCGCTTCCTTGAAACAATCGGTTTCAATTTTGGGCAGTTTTTCCATTTCATCACCTGTATATTATGTTTATTACCTATATATTATGTTTAATATCTTTTTAATTTTGATCTCCAATTCTTGTTTAAAATTTAATAAAGACAAGCCAATGCTAATGCTATATAAACAAAAACTTATCTGTTTCATTCACACATCGGGCGTTGCTTATTTTATATCACCCACTTCAAGAAGGGACGAATCCAAGTATATATTTTACGAATCAAAAATCTCCTGCCTTAACCGGTAATCAAATAAACAAATTCCCCATATCAAACTAATAACTCTGCAGCAAGAAACAAAAAGTTTATAGTAAATAAATTATTTCTTAAACAAAAGTACCTGTTCCACGTGGAGGATTCATTCATTGGCGTATATGTCAAACAATGGATTTCCGAATCACAACATTCTTCTCATCTGTGAAGGATTAATAAATACGTCTTAGAAATAAATAGAAATAATACTTATCTTTCATCCTTTGCTTATGTCACTACTTCCACTCGTTAGAAGCCAGTCCGTTGCATTTCACTTCGTACTAGCCACTTTGGGGAGGGTGCTCGGTCGTCTTAGGTACCTGCACTTGTGGATAATTTACGAGTTTATGACCTGGTCCCCTGGTCAACGTGTTTATTTTCTTTTTATCCGAGTTATGTTGCCAGATGTCTGTACCCTTTGTCGAGCTGCCTGTATACGCCTTTAGTGATGTCATAGTTAAATATCGAATATCAGTTATATGAATAAGCCAGATTCGTGTTAATATATATCAACTAATGTAGGATTGTCCACTCTTTAATTCAACACATTTTTTGGCGTTTTCACACCGTGTTTACTCTAGTTGTTCGGGATTTCATGGGATCCACTTAAAAACGCGTCTGCCTTCGCCGACGACCGAACTGAACTCCCTTATTTATTTATTAACTTATTAATTAAAAAATATAAAAATTAGTGATGGCTCATCTATGGGTAGTGAGCTTTACTTTTAAAACAATCATCAAAATCGTTCAAGTAGGAGTCGCTGGCGCATTAGGAGAAAATTTTACCTTGTATTTAAATATATAGATCATATTAACAATTCCAGTTTTGTTTTGGTTCTATCCACGTTGCGAAAGCTCAGGAACATAAGATGCATATATTAGATTATCTGAGATGGTATCGTAGTAAATATTCGTGTATGGTGAGAAGTAGGTATATATTTCACAGGGAATCGTATAATCTCATGGAAATAAAGGTAATTAAAAGCATTATTATTGTTAAGACTTTTAAGTAAATAATTCCAGGACGGAACCATTACTTCGTAATACCACTGAAAATTAAAAGTTGGTAAAGAGCCCCAGTAAATGCTCGAAAGCCATTTAATGGTTTACATAAAATGAAAGCAACCACACGCCATTCAAAATAGAATTAACAAAACCCACTGAAATGTTTTATTTTCAATACTAAAATATTTCAATATGTAAATATCAGTAAATATAATAATTCATAAAGTTAAATAGAATTTGGTTTACAAGCTGATCGCGTTGTATTTATTATCAATTTAGGTATAAATAGGATTAATTGTGTTTCATTTCCACAAACTGTATAATATATAATAATAGTGATGACAATATATAACTTTTTGCAATAAGATATACAGTAAATGTAAGTATTATATTTGTATAGTATTTACGAACGTATTGTCAATATATCGCTTCACAATGAATGAGAAAGCACATAATTTTACAGATTTATATTACAGTGAAGTACAACCAGGCAACGTAATAAATTATTTAATTCTAGTGAATATTTGAATAAATTATTAGTTTTATTAGTGGTGTGACATTCAAAATTACCTGAATGCCACTTGTTAATTTTTATTCTAATAGCAATGAATTTTTGTAGTCCTAAACCACAATTCAGTAAACTTATTATTTAATTTTTCAGTCCAATCCCAAAGCCCTAGTCTTACTGAATCTGGAATCTGGAATTGTGTTCGTCAATCCAACTTTAAATATAAATTAGCATACAAGCGCCATCTGTTACTTCTCTTGATAAACACCTACAAGTCATCTGGTACAACAAATATTTAAAAGAAGAAATCTGTATAAGTGAATAAATCCCAAAAATCAATAAACAAAATTATAAATCGATAATTCTGATTAAATTGGAACTCATGAATGCATAAGAATGATACAGTACAGTAATTGTGTAGATTTGTATATTTAAAGAATGATTTATGTTCCCACTACCAGCGACATCTCGCGTATAGAAGTGTAACTAGTTTGTTAGATAAAACACGGTAACCGAACAGGTCGTGATGGTCATTTTCCGGTAGGTTTCGTAGCAATACAGACGTTGCTGTCCGATTAACACCTCATCGAGATTGGTATGTTAATAGATAGTTGATAATATAAATATAATTACCTTCTGTAGCATTTGTTGTACATGTATTTGCAATTTAATTGTTGAATTTATCATAATTGAACGCGATGTTTGTTGATCACAAATTACCTTCATTCGCGGCGCGTGGCTTGAAAGGGACGCGGTCATGTTAATGTATGAATGGGGTATTTCGAGACATGTGTTTAACTCAGTATTAAGATTTATTTAGAAGTAAATTTTATTAATGAGTAATTGAGGTTTAATAAGGGTTTAAAGACAGTTCGAATTTATTAAATTACGTTTTCGTAACCTTGTCGAATAATTAAAATTCAAAAGAATTTAACTCGATATTAGTAGGGGCGAGAAGGGCATGTTAATGTAATTTATTTAGAGATATACCAGTAATGCATTAACGTGGGGATTTTATCAAACGCACTAAGAGTGCCCACTAATAAACAAGTAATTTCAAGTGTAGTAACAGATGATAACTCTTGTAGGAATGAGGTGTTTAAGCTGACCCTTCAGTTTTGATGTTAAGTTGACCCTTCAGTTTTGAAGTTAATCCTTAAATTGGGAATTTTACCATACATTTGGCTTAACGTGTGCCAAGGAAAATTGGGTAGCTGCTATAATCCAGGAGAACCAGACTATTTGCCAAGGAGTTTTGAATCCAAGGTTGGAGTGGCCTGGTATGAAATAGTCCTCGCTGGATGAGAGCACCAAGTTGTTTGGTTTGGTAACAGTTCCGGCGTCTAAATTCTTGGGATCTCTACAGAGTCAATAATCGAGTGGTGGCAACACGAGGATTCAGTAAGACGAGGACCAGGGTTGGTTACTGCAGAACCCAGCCGGTGGTAAATGTATCAACTGAATTTGCTTTTCAACATTTCTTTTCAACGTTCAACTTTCAACGACATTATTCAACCTTCGACAAACTTTTATACATTTCTAAATTGTTTTATGTTATATATTGCCTTCAGCTAATTATTAATTTTCTTCATTTAATTACTTAATCACCGTTTAGCAATAATTTGTCATATTTTGTAAATTTTTTTGGTCTTCAACCTAGTTAAACTTATTAATTAAATATATAACTTTCTGTAAGGAAGTAGCTACATCCAACCATAAGGTGTAACATTTCAAGTAATCTAAATTAAACCATTTCAAGTTTTATAATAGAGTCAATAAACCAGATATTTTTAACTGAGTATTGATAATTTCATGAGTATCTATAACATTAATTATCTCTGAGTAGTCACAGTCGTACAATTAGACAAGTACGTTATAGATGCTTTTTTTTAATATGACTACTGGCGCCTAACAAAAAAATAAAAGTTTTTCTTGAATAATTTCCGAACCACGACCCAGTCTCCACTATCTAAACGAGAACCGGGCAACCTCAACTTCCTAACCTGCTGGGGGCAGAAGTTGGTGGTACAGTGGTTTGAGTGATTTTTTGCAATTAATTGTTTAAAATGGCGTTTTGGAAGCCTTTCGATAGTAGTGAAAATGAAACGGACGATTTTGATACAGAGCCTATGCAAGCGGAGTTTGAAAATAAAGACTTACACGTTCAAACTTAAAGGGTTATTTTCAATATTTACTCGTGTTTAAAAGGCGAAAATATTGATTCTTCGTATAATCAAATTGTGAAGAAGATTTGTGAATTAACCAACTTTAGCAGTATTACAATTTATAAGGTTATTAGAGCCGGGGATGTAGTTGATAATTTTATTAAACGGAAAAGAGTCGGACAAAAACTTGAAAAACTTGATAACGCGTTCAAAGATGTTATTCGTCGATTTCTGTATGACTTTTACAATGAAGAGAAGGTGCACACTGCACACATTAGAAATGATCAGGGATAAGTTACGCGACTATCCAGATTATAACTAAAAATCATTAGATACTTTGGGAAACGTTTTGCTCGATTGCAGTTGTAGGTACAAAAAATTGGAAAAACGAATGGTAGTTATGGAGTCAGCACACATCGTTGATTATCGACACGAGTAACTGCGTAAAATAAAAGAATACCGAAATGCAAATAAAGACATAATTTATCTTGACGAAACATGGTTTGACACCCATGATGTTCAATACGGTTGGATAGATAACAGCAAAAAGTATAGTTTAAGTGCTCCATGTTCTAGGGGAAAAAGAATTATAATTCTACATGCTGGAAGTAAAACGGTTTTATTCCAAATGCGTTGTTGTTGTCGGCTAAAAATATTAAGCAATCCTCTGCCGACTACCACGAGGATATGACAGCCGAATTATTTGAGAAGTGGGCAAAGGAACAGCGGTTACCAAATATCCCACCAAATTCTGTAAGTGTTATGAACAGTGCGTCATATCATTCGCGGCAACACACAAAAATTCTGAACACCAACACAAAAACATGCGATATCATTGAATATATAAAAGGTAAGGGCTTGGAAATACCAAAAAAAAACACAAAAAAGACTTTATTGGAACAAATTGGAAAGCAACATTTTAAAAAGGAATATGCCGTTGAAAAAATTATTGAAGCACACGATCATACTATGTTACGTCTGCCTTCTTATTATTGCGTTTTCAACCCAATTGAAATGGTGTGGGCTGATGTAAAAACAACGTCAATATAATCAATCTCCACAATTTAGTGAGTCTATTCTATATTACCACCTATTAAACCTATTATTATTAATGTAAATACCGATTCAAGTTCTGAAAACTCGGATAGTGACGAATGAAATATTGTTTATTTAAAGTTCATAGACAAAGCTTTTTTAAATTTTGCCGAGTCTTTCCTTTATAGAATAGTAAAAATTTTCTACCTGTCTAACATCATGATACTGCAAAGTTCATAGTATCATGGCCTAACATTTAATAAACAAGACAGTCGTTGCTTTACGCCTCTTCGGAAGGATTATATACCATCTATGCAACTCCCGCCTAAGATTACATGACTTTGCCGCTAGAAGACAGAACGAGAGGTAGGTCACTAGACAATGTAGCCTTAATTGTGACTTATCAAATGTGATAAACATATTTTTTCATTAACCACTTCTATTGAATAAAGGTATTATATAAATCCCCTTCTTTAACAATAAAAAAATATTTATTTAGTATTTAAAACATTTTTACCGCCGCCGCCTATGTCCCATAAAAGAGATGCCTACTTTACTCCGAGTTTTCGTTTTCATGCTGTCCCAATTGTGATCATATATACCATTATTCTCTTCATACATTTAAAACAAATAAAAAATGTCAGGGTATTTCATCTTTACCGCAAAGTCAAAGGCGCCGACACTTTTTATGTGTCTTAAGTATATGAAGAGAACTAACTATACATATGTTTATATTATGGATATGAATTAATATACAATTATACTGAGAGTAAGTTTTTTAATACTTTCAATGATATGTCTTACGAATTTCAATGTAGAATAGATATATAATACCTAATAACGTGCAATGTTAGTGCAGCTCTTTCCATTAGGACTGCTCATTCAATTGTAATGGCATCCATCCTTAATCGTTCGACAATAATATACGTTAGCTGTTATGGAACATTCTAATAGTATTAATAGGAAGTTTTTACTTCATATACAATTTATTTCATTTTATTTAGATCCATATCACCGATATAACATAAAAAAGTAATCTATGTAAATGAATTTTTATCATCGGATGTACAAAATAACACAACTATTATGTGTAAAATGAATCACAATTTGATATTTCTATATCAATGTGCAAACAAACAGTGCCATTGTCATACTTACTTCTTTTAAAGATGATAATTATTTACCTATTTATTTAACAATGTACTATTCAACAGAGCCATACTAATAGTGCATGAGATAATAACTACTTTCAAATATGTAACAGTCTAGAGTAAATATCATCAGGACATAAACCAACTTACAAACATTTCAATTGTACTTATATATTTTACTTATTTTTAAAAAATTGCGAAAGCTATAACACTTGTCCTAGAATCTACAACTATTATATAAATAATAATATAATAATAATAATAATATTCACCAAATGATTACAAAGAATACAATAATTCGTCAAATTTTACATCTGGTTAGTCCTTGACAGACAAGGATACAAAAACTGGGGTAATTATTTTGGTGTGCATCTCACGAAACTTTTTTTCTCTATAATACGGATACAAAATCCAATAACTCCTTTTTATAGCAAAAACTCGTCAATGATTTAGTTTGTTACACTTAATTATTGTAAGTTCACATTCAAACCACTTTTATATATTGACCAACTTAATTTCAGTTTCTGTTTTCAATTCTGCCAATGAATAATGTGTTATTAGCAAAACTTACAATACTACCACTCGAATTCAGTTCAAACACATTAATAAAATTTATGCTAAAAAGTAATGATTCCAGAGCCATACCTTGGGGAACTTTATATTTATTGTATTGAAACATTCTTTATAGGATTTTGCAAACAGCAGAAAAGATAACTATCTATAAAAGAAAAACTTTGTGTAGAAATATTAATGAAATCTTTGCATTCTTTCGATAACCTGAATTCTGGTTATGATAGCAAATTAAAATCCTAAAATGAATTTGTCTAATTTCTTATTTGACAATTCTCATTCTAACACTAGCATCCACACAGTCCCCTACGGCCATGCAGATTAAACTAGTATCCACATAACCCCCTACGATTATGAAGATTCAGTTAAAAATGAGAACAAAGACCTAAAATGAATTTATTTATCTACTTTGTCTTAAAAAATTTTTCATTCCAGTGGATTACATTTTCATGAAATCTATCATTCTGTTTCCTGGAAATGCTTAGCCTTTGAAACGTTTTTCGCCCTTATTCTGGAGCTCATCAGAAAGACATAAAGCCATTCATAACGATGTTTCATGCAAAACCAAGACAATTTCTTTGAATAAGTGTGAAATGATTATATTATATTTATATTTATTGTCACATATATTATTTCTAACTCAATTTATTTGAAAATATTGTTTTCTTTCTCTCCAGTAGCTTTTGAGTAAAGACTTTCCTCGAAAACTCATGTTCTTTAATATATTTAATAGTTGTGGATAACGTACTCTATCAAAATCCTTCGCGAGGTCATGGAAAACACATGACCAACTTACTATCATTTATAGTTATATTTGTTACGGGTTATCTGTGTAATGGCGTTTTCTGTGGACTTTTGTTCTTTAAATTTGAATTGCATATTCGATTATATTTTTTTTAATATAGTTACTTATTTAACACAACCTTTTAAGTGATATTGGTCTATAATCTATTAATAATAATTTATCTCTTTTTTAATAGTTAAAATAATACTTATTTCCAGTTATGATTAATATTAGTTGTGCCAGTATTATAACCAAATTTCGATATTCCGATTATTGTTACAGATACCTGTCTATTTCCAAACTATTCATCTACATCACATAATCGAAAACAAATTAAATTCCTGATAAAACTAATCATATGAGAAATTTCTAAAATTTGCTACAAACTTTTAGTGACATTTTAATAAAAACAATTGTTTTAAGAACTTTTGGAATAATCCACAATTACCACTGTTCCCCGAAACATTCGCCACTTAATTTCAGTGTTTATATTTTCTCCGGCTACTCTGAAAGTTTGCAAATGTAATTATATATTTTAATTCGGCTTTGAGAAGTTTGTAAAGCACATTTTAAATAATTATTAGTGAAGTAAAAGCTGGTTGGTTTTGTTGATTAATTACAGCTATACTATTAAGGGCAATTACAATAATTACACAGGTACACAAAAAAAATAAAATTGGCTTGGCCTCTATTCTACACTAGTGTATCCCTGTCTATTTTGAACTGTTGAAGCCGAATCTGAAGTCAGAACTATTGAATTGGCTAACTATTTCAACATGACCTCAATGAACACTTAAAAATTCCAGATTCGTGGAGACGGACGACGTGCGTCGTCTTTCTGGGGTCGAATTCTATAAGGACGTGTCAACTTTGGATGTGTCGTCGCGCCTCTCTCCAGTTATGGGGACAGGGTCATGGAGCAGGAACCGGAAGAGATAGAAGAAATTCGAGTACGGGACGTTTTTGGGTAGTTGGATGAGCTTAGGTGAGGGATGGTGAGGGCGGATTAACCCCGCCTTTACCACCATTAGTGGCATATAGTACCACTATTAAACCATAAATGTGCAAGGTTACCCAGTTCTATTTTTTGGATTTCTCTAATTGCTTTGAAGCAAAAATTATATTGTTCGTTAGTCTTATGTAGTGTGACGTTACTTCACTAGACAATGATGAAATGTCACATTGGCATTCAAGCGACCATGGTGCGGTTTACGATAAATACGAACAGTTCGGGCGCCGCGCCAATCCTCTTTATGGCGGAAGAACCATTCCTCTTGAAAAGTCGGTTTAAAGTGCATGAACACCTACTTACAGTGAAAATATGGTAATGATCAAAGGATCAAGGAAAAACTAGACTTTATGTAACAGAAATAAGAGGCGTAATTCGGAATGTAATATTTATTGTAACAATACCTACTATTTACAATTTTACCAATATTGTATCTATTACTATGATTAATAATATAATTAAAACAGGCAACTAAGAATCGGGACTTATGTTACTGTTAGGGTACCGTGAGCGGCAGCAAAATCAGATCTAATGCTAGGGCGGCTGTTATAATAGGGTAAAACGGGGTGGCGGTTATAGTCCAGGAGATAGTGAACTTTTTTCGTACCCAGTCGGTGTATATGTTTTAATCTGTTCCCTTAGTGATAAAAACAAGAATTTTTGAGTCTGGCTTAAATTTTTGGATGTTTTCAAAAATTGAAAATAAAATACAAGTCCACTTATTTTCCCAGTCATAAATATTTTACTTTTACTAAAGTGGAACATAAAGTTTATGAAAATAGCAGTCTTGCTTACCTCAGATAGCGGAAAGTGAGTCTGGCTGAAAATTTTCGAATTTAGAAATTTGACTGATTTTGCGGATCCGTAACCCTTATTTTTCCAGGCTTGAAATTTAGCATATAAATTGTTATAATCATAAACCGCAATTAAAAATAAGTTTGGCTTATTTAAGAAATTCGCAAATGAGTCTGGCGGCATCTTGAAAATGAAAAAAATAGAAAATTGTTGCTCTTATTTTCCCGGGTTTGAACATTTGTCACATGATACATTATACTGTTATACTATATTTTCATAGAAAAAACACGTCTGGCTGACATTTACAATCACGAAGGCCTTGCCAGACTCACAAGCCAGGTAATTAAACGAGGAGCGGAATAGCAGCATGTGCTTTTTTGTATTTCATTGTTTAATGCTCTCATAAAAAAGAACATGTACATATGACACTAATCACCTGTATAATCGAACGTGTCGAATTTAGGGCGGTTGACAATCATTAGACGAGTCTGGCAAGGCTTTGGGGGTATTCCACATGAGCCAGATTGTATTTTAAGCTGTTATTATAATATAGACCATCATCTGATAAATTTTCATCACTGCGAAAATGAGGGAAATTTTTTTGTTGAAAACTTTTCGGTTCTTCACCTGCCAGACATATTATCCATACTCACAGATTAGCCAGACTATTGTTTTTACTTAACTTCAGTATCTCTCCTACTACTAGAACTATTTTTATCACTGGAAAAAGAAGAGTATTCGTATGTTCTGTCGAATTTTCCGCCTCAACACATCGGAAAACCCCCCTAAATATATATGAATTTTGCTTAGAATTACTAACCGAACAATTCTATCCGTTTTTGCTGACTGGGAAAATAAGTACCGAAAATCGTCACTGCCTCCTGGACTATTAATATAATTGTAATGCCTTAAGCTGTCGTTGAGTGAAGCTAATGGCTATAAGCTGTGAAACGGACGGTAACACAGACAGTGCACCACGGGTGCAAGACAAGAAGCAATTGCTTCTTCTCTCCTTATACCCGTCGTAATTACCAAATTGATACTTACAAGCTTTAGTTACTTCCTCCCATTGTCGCAGCGGAACGGCTGGCCAAGTCTGGCTAAGACGGACGATATTGCAGACAATGTACGGATACCTGAAGCGGGAAAGCACTTACCAAGTAGTCACCAGTTCCTTACTGCTATTCCTGGTGGTCACGTCTGGTACTTCAATGTCTGCCGGAGTCGCCGGTACAAACACTACCTACATGTGCCTATACTATATAAATACAGGGTCGAGTTTAAAAATTTGAAAATTGGTTTAAAGAGGTTTTTGGATATGACGAATCTAACTAAAAGATTTTCATACATGTGTTACGCTTACGCAGGATGTGTCGCCTAACTTTATTATTTTAAATGGAACACCCTGTATTTTATTATATATTTGAACTCCTCATAAGATTTTAGCTTGGGTATATGTACCACTGCACCATAACATACTCTTAAACCTATTAGTTTTCGAAATAAATAATATTGTTGGAAATTCTTGACGGTTACTTTTTGAGAGAGAATACACAAATTTTGTGCATTTTGAAAATGTTATCGTCACTTGTAATATCGAATCGTCTACTGATCCTCTCAGCAAAAAAGTCGTTATGTTTTGGATTAGGGGAGGCAAAGAGTATCTCTCTTTCTCTCTTTCTATCTGTATTCAATGTAATTAGGACAATTTTTTTTTGTTTCGCTGACTGACGGAGGTTGTCCAACAAAATGGTTGACTGACCATTTTATTTATGATTAATGTAGCATTTAATACCCTTACAAGCATTTTGAAGTTTAGTAAATGAATCGCACGTTATTAATTTTTTGTACATACTTCGGGGCTGACTGACCAGCTTTGTCCCCACATTCAACTGACTAACTGACATAACTGTTATATATATGCAATATATAATTTGAATAATGATTCTCATCCTTAGTAAATTGATTTTATTACCTCCGTAATCATAACAGCTTTGATAGCGTACCTGACATACCTTGTCCCGATTTCGCTTGACTGACCGCAGTATGTTTGTGTACACAACTACTGTAATCATCTGGCAAAAACCAGTCTTAGTAAAATTTTTTGGGTCTGGCTCTCAGTCTATAAGGGGTTCCATTTGAAGAAAAATGACTTTTGGACGTTTGAACTGAAACGATGTTCGACTGTGGAAATAAAATACCCTGTACAATATTGTGAAAATACAATACAACTTTTAGTTAAATCGTAGGGTACTTTTATGAATTTGAAAAGAAAATATCTAAAGCGGCTATGTAATAGAAGATATCGATTTTTTTTTAGAAGGTTGGGAACCGTCAATATGTCTAAAAATATTAATTATCTCGAAAATTGGTAGGTTTAGGAGTATATTATAGTACATAAATCGAAGCTAAAATTTTATGGGGAATCCAAATACGAAATAAAATATAGGATGTTCCATTTAAAATAACAAAGTTAGGTGATTCCTGTGTAAGCGGAAGTAATACATGTATGAAAATATTTTCGTTAGATCCGCCACATCCAAAACTCCCGTTTTACCAATTTTCAAATTTCTGAACTCCCAAGATCCGAAGAAACGTCTAATTCCCGCTTTCCGTGAATAGCCCTATATGTCATGCCTAGTAAAATACCTTGCAGGTGGACAATTTCTTGCCTCTGGAAATCCACTTTTCACTTTTGTTGTCTGTTATGTTCTAAGGCTTCTAAGAAATTGATAACAACTGTAGCTGATACAATTGCATCAGGTGATTGAACGCTGCACTGTCTTTTACTATATCATTTTTATACCAAATAAAAATTTCAAGAACATTCTTTATTTCAATCCTAATAAATTTACAACGAAAAAAATACAAATCACACCAGAAAATGCGGCAGAAGAGAAACGATGCAACACCATTTCTCAAGATTCTTCATTAGTTCGGATCAACTTATTTCGACTTGTAGGAAACTTAAGAAAAAAAAAGCGTGACCATTTTCTCCGGCAGCGTTAGATTTATTAATAGAGCCAAACGTAGTTTATCATAGTTCGGATGATGAGGATTATCCAGAAAATGTACTTGTTTTAGGAAAATCTGACCATGAAGATGACGTGCAATAAAAAAATATTATTTGTAAAGAAAGTCTAAATTGCAATTTTCATTTATACAGTACACATTATAAAGTATGTATTGTGGTATTCTCTCCGAAAATAATAAATTTTTATCAGGGTAAAAAGTTTTTTAATATTATGGCCGCCATCTTTCTTGAAAAACAATTATCAAATTCGAAACCAGTAACCTCAAAAACCCCAAGATAGGGAAAATTTAATTGAAATCATTTTTGATCTCCATTTTGAAGGCGACGTTTAGTTTTCTTTTAATTGTGGAATTCAAAATCAGCGACCTCGAAAACCACACCATACAAAGTTTTATGTAAAAAAAAATATTTTCAAACATTATTGGCAGCCATTTTGAAGCCGCCATTTTGTTTTTTCAAGAAATTGTTGAATTCAAAATCAGCGACCTTGAAAACCCCACTGTATCAAGTATCATATAGAAAACATTATTTTCAAACATTATTCGCAGCCATTTTGAAGACGCCATTTTGTTTAAAAAAAAATGTTTGTCAAATTCGAAATCAGCGACGTCGAAAACCCCAAGATACCAAGTTTCAAAGAATAAAAATTATTCTTTCCACTTTTGACCAGCTTTTTAATGTTTTGAACCACTGTGCGCTGTCTTTTACCATATTATTGTTATACCAAATCAATATTTTCAAGAACATTCTTTATCTCAATCCTAATAAATTTACAACGAAAAAAATACAAAGTGCCCTTATCTATCTATATTGAAAAATATGACTTTAAGGTATTAAATGCGGACCTAATATAAGATACTTTGTTCTTTGCTACCCGCAATGAATGCGAAATGGTATCGTGGCGAAGATGCCTCTAAAGCGTTATTCTGTGGGTATCCTAAACCATAGATTAGACAATCACGTCGTCATTTCCTATTTCAATGTGACAATGCAACTTAATCTGCCTGACATGCATTTCTAATTAATTTCGAGTTGAATAGGATTAGGTAAATCTCTTTATCTAATAATATATGTACATACTATATGATAAATGCTTATAGCAATGTATGTATTATGTGCTATATCATATTTTTGTAGAATAGAATATCTTTTTTGTAGAATAACCATTTATTAATCCAATCGATCATTATAATGATATAGGACAAGTCAAATAAATGATTACAATGAATAAGTAGTTAAACAGAAAAATAGAAAATATTAAACATACGTACATGTAATAAAAAGATATTAATTAAAATATATTTACGGAGTAAAAAGCATGATCCTCTAGAAATGACTTCGTGGTTGATGTGAACTTTTTTATTTATCTTATTAATGTCTCTTATGTTTACATTTAACATTTTGTATAAAGTTGAGCTCATGTAATAAGGATTCGACTTAACCTATGTGCAAGATATTGCTTTAAGCCATGCCGTGCGTTGTAGTCATGCTAATAGTTCTGACAGGTTTTATCTGAATTCCTCTTTACCATTGTTAATATTTCTAACATGTATAGGCATGGTAATGTTTCTAATTTTCTCTTTAATAAATCTCTGTCTACACGATGCTCTGTAACTTAATCCAAATATATGACGCATAGCTCCTGTTCTGCAATATAATCACACGGTTTGCTAAATTATAAAACCCCCAAAAAAGTACTCCATATCTAATACGACTGTCAAAGTTCGCGAAATAAAATGTTTTTACAGTATTCTTGCTAACTATTGGGACAAACGTTTAATATAGCGAAACAACTATTTGCACATTTATTACAAATATAATTACTATGTGATTTCCAGTCTAGGGATAAATCAATATAATATACTCCTAATAATTTAAAATCTTTCACCTGTTGAATAGTTTTACTTCCACATTCACGTAGTGGATTGGAAGTAAGTATAGTAATCGTAAAAAAAAATATTTTTTTTTTCTTGAAATAGGTTTAGAATGTCATGAAACGTCGAGATCTTAAATTTGAGCGAAAAAAAAAAGTCTCTCTGTCTCTCGGTCTGTCCGCACGCTTTCTCCGGAACGGTTTAAGATATTGCCTTGAAATTTTGTACACGTATATATTATAACGAGATCTGGTTCTCGATTGAATTTTTGAAGATATCTGGTGAAGGGTTGGGGAGTACATAGGGGTAAATATGGGGAAATATGTAAAGCAAGCTGGTAAGAGTACAGAAACTTGAAATTTGATGACAAGCCAAGGCCTCAGATTTTTTTATAATATTTTTCAACACTCCACTACCCCTAGTCCATTATTAAAGGGGTTGATAAAATAAAATTGGGATACTCATTTGAAATTTGGTATACGTATGTATTAAAACGGCATCTCTAACTGGATTATAATTTGAGATGATTTCGTTGAAGGGTTGGGGGTTAATAGGGGAAAATAAGTAAAGCAAGCTGGTACGAATACAGAAACTTCAAATTCGGTGTATATACTAGAAGCCAAAGCCTTAATTTTTTTTATAATATTTTTCAACCCCCCACGACCCCTACTCCATTATTAAAGGGGTTGATAAAATAAAATTGAGATATTCATTTGAAATTTGGTGCACATAACGACATTTGGAACTAGATTATATTTTGAGATGATTCCGTTGAAGGGTTGGGGGTTAAATAGGGGTAAATAGAGGAATATAAGTAAAGCAAGTTGGTGAGAGTATAGACTAGAAATTCGGTGTATGTACCAGAAGCTAAAGACTCAGATTTTTTTATATTTTTCAAGCCCCTACCACCCCTACTCCATTGTTAAAGGGGTTGATAAAATAGAATTGAGATATTCATTTGAAATTTGGTAGACGTATGTATTTATAACGACATCTGGAACTATATTATATTTTGAGAAGTTTCCGATGAAGGATTGGGAGTTAAATAGTGTTAAATAGGGGAAAATAAGTAAAGCAAGCTGGTATGAGTATAGAAATTTGGGATTTGTCGTATATACTAGAAGTGATAGCCTCAGATTTTTTTTATAACATTTTCCATCCCCCCACCACCCCCACTCCCGTATTAAAAGAGTTGATAAAATTTAATTTAGATTTTCACTTGAAATTTGTTACATGTATAATGATATCTTAGATTATATTCTGACATGATTGCGTTGAACGAGTGAGGGTAATTGGTAAATAGGGTAAAATCTGCTAAGAGTACAGAAACTTGAAATTCGGTACATGTCCTAAAAGCCAAATCCTCACATTTTTAGTAATATTTTTCAACCCCCACCACCTTTAATCCATTATTAAAGGGGTTGGTAAAATAAAATTGATATATTCACTTGAAATTCGGGACACGTATTTATTTTAATGACATCTGGAACTAGATTATATTTTGAGGTGATTCCGTTAAAGGGTTGAGGGTTAAATAGGAGTAATTAGGGGAAAATAAGTAAATCAAGCTGGTAAGAGTACACAAATGTGGGATTTGGTGTATATAATAGAAACCCAGGCCTTAGATTTCTTTCCAATATTTTTCAAATCACCTCCCCTCTACCCTCGCTACCACGGCTCCATTATTAACGGGATTAAGAACATGAAATTGAGACATTCACTTGAAAGTTAGTACACGTATATATTGTAATGACATCTGATTGAGATGATTCCGTTGATGGTGTGGGAGGCGGTAGATTGTGAATAGGGGAAAATAAATAGAACAAGCAAGAAACTTCATTTATAACGTATATGGTAGAAACCAACGCCTCAAATTTTTCTTGCCCCCAATATTAAAATTCTTTTACCAATAATTTTTACATACTGAAGTGCAAATATAGTCAAGATGTTTCCTTTAAAGTGACTTGGATGAAGAATCTAGATGTGGAAGTAGTGATTCCTTAGACAGCGGTTTTTTATTATCAAACAGAATAAACGGGTTAGCAATGTAATTTGAATTTATAGGATGAAACTGCATAAAAAAGTGCTTTCTCTGTTTATGGTTAAATGGTTATTATGGAGAAACTGATGCCAAGCTTGAACATAAACTGTCTGCAAATGCACAATTAAAAGACCACTCATGTTGGTTTATGTCATTAATATATGATATAAATAACAAAGGACCCAGGATACTGCCTTGGGGTATACGTAAATCAATGTCAAGTTTAGTAAACTTTGTGCCATGGTAATCTACAAATTGTTCCTGGTTTTTAACGTAAGATTTTAGAAGACTGTTGCATTGACCACGAAGACCATGACGTTCTAGTTTACGTAAAAGAATATCATGATCTATGCAGTCAAAGGCTTCTGAAAAATTGCAAACGTTATGACCTACATCTAAATTACTGTAAACATAGTCTAAAAACTCATTATAGCAGTAGACGTTGAATGATCTTTTCTGAAACCATGCTGACTAGAAGAGAATATGTTTTTGTTTCTAAAAACTTAACTATGGCATTACTACCATAAATTTTTGTACATCATTTTAACATTCTAGATGTTTAAAGTTTTGGCAAAACTCGCGTCAAAATTTTCAAAACTTTTAAATTTTAAACAATTTCGATCTAGCTAATATTTATAATATAGGCTCAATTAACCGAGTGACGCGACGTGCGACAGTAAAATCTATTTTTCTAATTTTTTTCTATTATTTTGTATTAGAAACAAAATTCGAAATATTAAAAAGTAAATTAGAGGCTAGAGCACTGTTGAAAATGTTCAAGCAAATCTTTAAGGTTAACGTAAAATATATATCACGTAAAGATTTAGATAACTAATAACTTTTAATGCCAGAGTATTAGCCAAGTAATATATCTTTTAGAGAAGATGGAAAGATAATCCACGACGGAGACGTCCCTTAAGAGCAGCGCCATTAATAAATAATTATCGATTTCGGATATTAGTAGAACATAAACACTTCGAGGAAGGGATATATGTTCCCTTTTCGCCAAATTGCTAAGTTTCTCTTCTGTACGCTTAAATAAGTATCCATTTATTTAACTTAAAATTGTACTAGTGAAATCTAATGGTAAAATTGTCCAATGCTTCCTACAAGGAATATATTATAAAATGTGAGTTTATATACAACAAAATAAATTGTTATCCATAATCTCATTTATTCGCTGTTTGGTCATTACCAACTATTATAACTTCATATAATTTAATTGCAAATGCGTATTTCCTACAATGCAAAAGTTCTCTAAAAATAGAAAAAGAGGAAATACATTTGTTACTAGCATAATTATAGTACAGGCAATGAAGGGAAAATTTTGTAAATACCTGGCAAAAATTAATAAAAGGATCATCGTCGGGATTCAAGTAGGTAACAACCTGTAGAATGGAATGATGCATTCTTTGCACTTCCAAGTTCCGGGAAAATTGAAAAAAATTTGGAAAAACTTTAATTTTTTGTTTTTTTGCTTTAGCGGCTAAAATAATGAAAATATTGAAAAAAGTTTTCAACAAAATTTGTAGCTCGTCTCTTTCTCTACGAAAAAGGTCTTTACAAATTTTTGTCTTACTTAAGCTGTTTAGGAGATAAATCCAGTTTTCCACTTATAGTTTTGAGCCGCTCCGAAATGCGCGGAAAATGAGAATTCTCTGGGAGTTTCGTACGACCGGATACATCGATCGATAATTCTTACTATTCAGAGTCGCTAAAAAAATTAAAACGACATGAAATGTAGAGAAACGTCTCAGCTTTAAAGTGGAACTAATCACAAAATTCATACACATTTTTATCATAGAGAAAAAGTGTTAGAAGATGGCTTAGTAAACTTTATACAATTGATTTATTCATATCTTTGAGTTTTATGCATCCTGGCTATTTCTCCTGTAACAATGGGTGCTTTTTCATTGCATGGACTCGATTCCATGCACATTAATCTATATTTCGCGAACATTTCATTGAAGAATGTTAAGAAACAAATAAGTTGTATATGTTTTACTGTATAATTGTGCATTTTCTGAACGTGTATGAATATTGTAAACAAACTCAAAAAGTACTGCACGCATTTAAAAAAATCTAAAGTCGTTCGAAAGAATATGTTTTATTATATTTACAATCCAAAAATTAAGACTGTGCTACTATTATTAAGATATAGCAAATTAAATTCCAAAATTGGGAGGTGATTTATCGATGAGAAATATACCCCCTACTTTGATCGCATGGCATATTTTTTCAAGAAAAGTAATTGCAATAAAATGTCAATTGTATTAATATATCATTATATAAGAATTTATAAGCAAAATAAATTATCATTCTAACGACTTCCGGCAAAGATATGAATAAATCTTTGGATCTACTGTACAAAGTTTACTAAGCCATCTTCTGACACTTTTTCTCTATGATAAATTTTTTTTAGGAATTTTACGGTTAGTTCCACATTAAAGCTGAGACTTTTCTCTACATTTTATGTTATTTTCATTTTTTTAAGAGCTCTGAATAGTAAGAATTATCGATCGATGACCCCGGTCGTACGAAACTCCCGGAGAATTCTTATTTTTCGCGCATTTCGAAGCGGCTTAAAACTATAAGTGGAAAACTCGATTTATCTTCTAGAGGCTTAAGTAAGACAAAAATTTGTAAAATCTTTTTTGTAGAGAAAGAGACGAGCTACAACTTTTGTTGGAACGTGTTTTTTCTGTTTTCATTATTTTGGCCGCTAGAACAAAAAAACCGAAAATCAAAAAGTTTTTCCAATTTTTTAAAAATTTTCCCGGGATTTGTAAGTGCAAAGAATGCATCATCTCATTCACCAGGTTATTACCTACTAAAATCCCAGATATGATCCTTTTATTAATTTTTGTTACCCTAAACAGCTAATTTGCCTGTACTATTACTAGTATTTGTATCTTTATTTATTGAATATATAATTATTTCAACTTTTACAAAAAACTTACCACGGATGAGTACAAAGTACATACTTTTCTGGCTAATTTGTATTCACATTTAACTATATTATAATTGTGGCTGTATTGGTAATCTTCTTGTTCAGGTAAACCATTAATAATTATTACACGAGTATTTGCCTGAGATATTTCTCAGTTCATTCTAAATCTTGAAAGTAGTTACATTGATGAGATGTAAACATCGAAACTAGTTACTATGAATGTTTTAAAGTTTGATTTAATTTTTTTTAGTCGTCTTATTTATATTTGCGTTCTGGTGGAGCTATAGCTATACAGCAGCTGAGACTCGAACTCGGGAGAGAATAAACGACTAGACATGTGCCACTCGATAGCGATCTAGCCCACTGTTACCGTCTCGGTGAAGCATTAAAAGCATCACTAAACATTCGTACCCTTGGCAAGATTCGAACCCGGGACTCTGTGGGCGCAAGCCTAACACATAAGCCCTCCGCCATTGTGCCGACTGAACTATATTTTAATTGTAGCTGTATTACTAAGCTCCCATAATCCAATTCTTATTATCCTGTTCAAATTAGCCATGTATAATTAGTGCAGGAGTATTTGACTATGATATTTCTCAGTTCATTCTAAACTTTGAAAGTAGTTACACTGATGAGATGCAGACATCGATACACGTGACTGTGACTGCTTCAAAGTTTGATATAGCAGTTATTTTTGGTAGGTGTTCTTGTTCTAATTGTTTTGGGTTTCATTGAACAGGATAGTCTAAATTATAATAACATTGTGACAGTCAAGCTCTACGTCATGGACACATTATTATTTATTTAATCCAATGTTGATTATGGCATGTAGCCAACAAAGTTGTTGATTATGCATTTTACATAAGTTTTTTTGTAATAATTGGAGTAATCACGTGTTTACTAATATCTATTAATTTTTTTCATTTATGTTCCAACTAATTACTTGATGCAAACAGAGCTGCAAGTTTTACCGCAAGAATAATAATTGTTTAATAATAATCATTTATTTCCACATTAAATGCATAGTGTTTCCAAAGTAAACAATACACAAGAAATATAGCAGAAGTCAGAATTTTACAGGACATTTAATAATATAAAAATAAAACATGTCAGGCACTTAAGAATTAATACAACAGGAACACATTACACACGTTATACAAAAAAATTCATCTAGAGTATAACACTTTTTACTTAAAATAGGTATTTTTTTATTTCCATTTAAAAATATGTATATAAGGCGATGATGTTATATCATCACTTAAATGATTATAACAGCCAATATAATAGACATTTTTTTGGTACATAGTTGTACGATGTACATTAGGTTGCAAAGTGTCTTTGTGTCTTGTATGATATTCATGATTTAATTTATACACTGAAAATAATGGATTTGTTTTTATAAATAAAGGAACATACCTCGAATATGTACTTACTAGCAACTGTAAGGATGTATAATTGTTTAAAGGAATTTCTGCATGAGTCACGATAGATTAATTTTACAATAATTCGAACTGCGTATTTTTGTAGCGTGAATATACGATAAATGTAGGAACTATTGCCCCAGTTTATTATACCGTATCTCATATGAGAGTGGAAGTTTGCATAATATAAAGTTATCAGAACATCACGGCTACAATGGTTAGCTAAAATTCGTAACCCGTAACAGCAACTTGTCGATTTATTAGTCAATGCCACAATATAGTGGTTCCATTGCAAGTTTCCGTCGAAGTAAACCCCAAGAATTGTTGTTGAATTGGCCACGATGATCTTTATTAACAGAAAATCCATTCATAAAATCCGGAGCTATTTTTTGTATAGAAAAAGGTAAATATACGGTCTTATTTACATTAAATAGATTATTTTTTTCTGCCCAGGTAGTTACCATTTTATAAGTTTGTTGGATGAGGAGTTGCAAAAGTGCTACTGATTTTTCAGTGAGCAATATGTTGGTATCGTCTGCATAGGAAACAAGGTGTAGGCCGGACATATTTTTTATGTAATTAGCTAAGTCGTTGGAAAATATTATGAACAATAAAGGCCCAAAATAGAACCCTGGGGTACTCCTTTATCAACTTTATAATTATTGCTAAAGATGCTATTAAGTTTTACAATTTGCGTTCTATATTCCAGATATGAGCTGAAAAACTTTAGAGTGATATCTCGTATTCCATATCTATTTCATTTCTCTAGTAATGATTCGTGGTCAACATAGTTGAATGCTCGGGAAAAGTCTACAACTAGGCCTAGAGTAGAAAGTCTATTATCTAAAGTGTCAACAATTTTTTCATGAAAGGCACATAAAGCCGTTTCGGTATTTTTGTTATTTGTAAAACCATGGTGTGTGGGCGTCAATATATTGTTTTGTTTTATAAATACTGCTAATTGTTCTTTCACACCAAGTTCAAGTAATGTTGAGAAGCTCAGTAATAGGTTTATGGCTCTATAGTTTGCGTACTTGTTTGGATCTCCCTTCTTATAAAAAGCCAGGATGACGGCTAATTTAAATCGACTAGAAATGACAAATTTAAAATGTACGCCAATGGTTTGCATAACAAGAATTTCCATTTTTTAATCAAATTATTTGATATCTTGTCGGATCCACTCGCATTTGAATTTTCAAAGTTGTTAATTAAAGTTAGTACATCTATTTCCGCTACTGGTGACATAAAGAAAGACTTTTGACAAACTGGTACATTAGGTCTAAGAAAATTATAATCTCTCTGTATATTATCATTTTTATTGAGTTAATAAAGTGTTTGTTAAAATTATTTGCGGCATCCTCGTCTAAAATAACAGCATTATTCTGAATAATATGTATATTATTTTTATAATTGTCTTTTCTCTGTAGTTTTGAAATAACATTCCACATAGCTTTTGACTTATTGTTAGCTTCTCTAATCCATTTGACATGATAATCTTCTTTTACTTTTTCTAGTTTTATTTTATAATTGTTATTTTCTTTACGACTTACTTTTTTAAACTCGGGGTATTTTTTTGCTAGTTCGTTATATAAGCTGATGCAATTTTTCATTTCAAGTAATTCATCGGATATCCATTCATCACCATGTTACGTTTTTTAAGAAAACGTTTCACTGGAAAACAGAGTTCGATATAATACAAAATTATATTTAGAAATGTATCAAAGGCTGCATTTGGACACGTTTCATTATAAACATTCACCCAACTTTCTTTTTTCAGGTTGAAATTAAATAGCCTAAAGTTGTTATGACAAAAATCTCTACCTTATGAATATACTCTCTATTCTGTAGCATTCTCTATTTTAATTTTTATGACTTGTGAAAACAGATCTAATAAATCAAAGTCAGTAGTTTTTGTTTCATAATTACTCAAATTTGAGATAATAATAAAATTGTCAATACAGGTGCAAGTCTCTGTAGTTACTCTCGTTGGTACTATAATGGTTACGTTTAATTCGTAGCACAACAACAAATCAATAAACAGGGTAACATTAGAATTTACGTTCAAAAGGTGGAGATTCAAATCTCCGCCTTGAATTACTAATTTATTGTTCTTAACAATACTATTATACAATAATTCATTAAGTAAATTTTGAGTACACGGGTAGTATTCTATTTACAAGGTAGTATACATTTGCTCTGTGTTTATTCCTCAGTGTACTGTAATGATAACTTCTTGAAAATGTATATAAACTGACAGAATCATAGCCTACTAGGAACTTATTTATTCTTTCTATCATTTACATAGAGTCTTGATATTATTCTATTGGCCTTAGCTCCTAGCAACTGCCTTTTCCTGACCAACTTAAAACCTAGTAAAATTTAGATAGACAATAAGAGCTATTCTATGAACCATCTCCATAATGAGTGCAAGTGGTATCAGTATAAACAGCCTACTCTGTGTTTTATTAAGAGAAATTCACGTTTATACTTTTTATAAGGGTTAAATGCATTTCCAATTAGAGCTGACTTTAGTTATCCTCGACAAAGAAATCTAAGTGCTTTTTGGATAATCCTTCAATTTGTACCTAACCATTGATACAATAGAGGCTCCCTGAATAGCTGAAAGTCATAAAAAAATACCCCCCGAAATGGTCTTATATGATTTTTGTGCGTCAAACAATTTTATAGATTTTCTACCCACGGACAGATGCCGGATTTGATAATCCAGTTCAGGAAGGTAAAGGATCCGAAAAGCCTTAGGGTGATATGTTTCATATGATCACGTTAGCGATAATTCAGGAAACTAAAATTATATTATTCTTGTAATATCCAATATAAATAAATCTGTATAAATATAAAAGAAGATTTATTTTTCAAGGCGACTTGTTTCTCGGAGAGAAATTTATATAACCTTTAATGTATGTAGTGGAAATCCATCTTAATGGAGATGAGATGATGTCTACGAATGGCACTTTCCCATTAGAGTAATGAAATACGGAAATTCTATATACGCATTTACATGTTAGTTCTGACGATGAGAATTTGATTAATTTAATTAATGCTTGCACAAGTGCACATTTTGAATAAATCTTGAATTAAGCAGTATAAATAGTAAACGTGTAATATCGAGAGATTAACGAAACTTGCTTGCTTTTGAATAAGGTTTATTATTTACCGTCAATGCACAGAAAACGTTTGAGTTTTTACAAAATTTTGGCTACACAAGTGTTTACAATTTTTTAACTCAATCACATTAAACAAGGCGAAAACCTCACGTACGTATGAACAAAATGTCCCAAGCGATTTTTTGCATACTAACGTTTGGGACATGACCCTGAATAAGGATCAAGATTTTGCAGGGCAAAAATCTTGTCCCAATTTCTTTAAACTCATTTTTTTTAAACAAATCTCAAAAATCGCTTTTTTGGCCCTAATTGTTTTTTTAGGTTTTTTGGGCCATTTTAAACAAAAAAGGTCTCTTGTCATTTTTTCGTAAAGTCGACCATTTCCGACATACGCAAAAACGGTCATTTTCAAGGTTAAAATACAATACTAAAAAATACATTTTTTGAGGACACCAAAATTCTTATTCAATCTTAGAACATCCATTAATAAAATCCTAAAGAGTAAGTGCAGATTTTGTCATTCTAAAGCTTAAATTTTTAATTGTTAAATAGACGTTTTTAATTCACTGAACTGAACTTGTGGTAGGTACCTTGTGAAATCTTGAAAATAATTGTTAATTATAAATTAAACACTGCTTTTGGATGAATCAATCAATATATTATAAATACTCTACATATGTTTCGGCTTATTAGGCCATCATCAAGAGTATAACATAGTGAATACTGTATAATACAGGATTCACTATGTAATACTCTTGATAAAGGCCGAATAAGCCGAAACATATGTAGAGACGTTTTTAGCCGGGAGCACGCTCTTACAATAATTCGGTGTTTTCACAAATTTCAAAATCTTTTTGACTGTGAAGATAATACTAACTATGGTTTAAGAAAAAATAGAATTTTCCCAAGCAATTTATTCCTTAAAATAAGCTCTTTTAAATTTGAATTTAAATTTCACCGCGAAAAACCGTACGTCACAGTATCCCGCACTGATGACGTCAGAGGTTACATTGTAAACAAACATGAGTTGTGTATTATAAATACACGTTATTTTACAAAACCTTAGCGTTTTATAATGGAAAATACATGGTGTTTTGTGCCACGATGTAAAAATACATTCAAAAACGAACCTGAAAAGGTTTCCGTGAAATACCAAAACAAACGTAAAATATAGTGGTTTAAAGCCGCTAAGATCTGATCCACCTACAACAGCATCGGCATTTTTCTGCTGTGAGGATCATTTTAAAGTAAGTTGAGTAATGTAAGTTTTACAACTATATTAAATGCAATGTACATATTTTCCCGACCGTTCTTTGTTTACATTACAACTTTATGAGCAACATTTATAGGTTATGTTTATATAATATCAAACTTGTATGTATATTATATTGAGCAACTATATACAATAATCAAAATATAGGAAGCAATATACTGCGTTAAAGTAATAATAGATAAATACAAAGAGAATACAAATTTTTACTACTTACGTTGCAGCATTAGAGCCCCTCACTTCTGCTGTGTTGAAACATTCATCTTTCTTCATAAATTCCACGATTATGAACACATCCAAGTAACTTTTACGAATTCTGTATTAGCCATTTCGAATTATATCACAGGTAAAACGCACAAAAAGTCTTTAAAATGCTATGTTTATAAACTACGTACATGCGATATTACTGTTTGATGTAATCGATGAAGTCACCAGTGTCACCACCAATAATGGCGTGTTTCGCGTAGCTGTTCAAATATTCTAATTGTATGTTATTTATTTGTTGAAATATTAATTCTATAATAATTTTTAAATACAGGGAAATGCTTTATTTAATACATTAAGTATTTCGTTTTAATAATATCGAAAAAGCTAATTTGCATATAGTGAAAACACCTAATTGTTTTCAAGCCGGAAACAATCAATTTTACGAGAAAAACTACAAGAGACTTTTTTGTTTAAAATGTCCAAGAAAACCTAAAAAAAAATCATTCGAGTCAAAATAAGCGATTTTTGTAATTTATTCAAAAGAATTGGTTTAAACAAATAACAAAAATAGTTTGTCTTGACCCGAATGAATTTTTTATTATCTTGGTCATTTTAAACAAAAAAGGTCGTTTTTTCGTAAAGTTGACCGTTTCCGACTTATAGACAATTGAAGGTGAGCGCACCCGGTTAAAAGCTCCTATTTAACAATTAAAAAATTACGCTTTGGAATGAAAAAATTTGCACTTACTCTACAGGATTTTATTAATGGGTGTTCAAAGAATTTTGGTGAACTCAAAAAATTCATTTTTTAATATTGTATTTCAACCTTGAAAATGATTGTTTTGTGTTATTTCAAACATTAAATTATTTATGTCAGAAACGGACGACTTTACGAAAAGATGACTGGTAGGCGAAACTTCCGGTCGGTGCGCGGTAGAGGAAATTAAAAAAAAATTATACCCTATTACCCCTATTTGACTCCCAACTCTTCACCGGAATTAACACAAAATATAATCTAGTTCCAGATCTTGCCATGGTACATATGTGTATCAAATTTCAAGTCAATATCTTAAACCGTTGCTGAGAAAACGTGCGCAAAAGGAAACTTACAGACCAACCTACAGAGAGACAGAATTTTTTTTGTACAAATTTAAATATCAACATTTTATGACATTCTAAGCCTATTTCAACAATAAAAACATTTCATTTTTTTTACAATTACTATACTCCACTACGTGGATATGGAAGTAATTATTATAACTATTAATAATAATAATAATAATATGTTTATTTATAATATAAAAATACACATTTCTGAAAATTTGAGTAAGTAGATATGCAGATACATAAATACAGAACTATACTTAAATAACTAACATATAATAATTCAGAAGAAACACTACAGTAAAGTAATATTTATAAATAGACAGAAAAAAAACCACAAAAATTTATTTGTACGTGGGTTCACCTATTCATAGATAATGAATCTGTGTGCTTTCTTATTATATATATAAGATCAAGACATGTAGTATAGCTGTTGAAAATATTTCTGAAAGTACATCTAAATGCATCTAAATGCGAGTATATCTGAACATGACTATTACATTAATTTTTTTTTCTTCATTTTTCTTAATTTTTTTTTATGTTGATCAGGGAATGGATAAAATCTCTATCCAAGTTTAGAATATACATTTTGCATTTATATTTAAAATGTTTTAATGAATCAGACTGTTTTATATCAGTTGGCAAGATAATATATAGGCGAGGCGAAAGAAAGATATAACTTCTTTGACCTATAGTTTGAGCAGAGGGAGGAATTTTTGCTTGTAAATTAGTTTTACCTCTTGTTGTATATGTATGGCTGAGTAATTCCAAATTATTTTTGTTTTTAAATTGGTTAACGATAATTTGAAAAAAATGTATTTGCCTAACATCAAAGAGTCTGCATTCTGTAAAAAGTAGGTTAGTCGGATACGTTGGAATTTTATTCAACATTATTTTGAGAAATTGCTTTTGTGTTATTTCAAGCATTTTTATATGAATATTCAAATCACCACCCCATCCCAAGATTCCATAAGATAGTCTGGACTCTACTAGTGCATGGTATATGATTTTCATTTGCTTTATGTCCAATATTTTATTTAAGAATTTAAATTTATATAGTATGCTTCTAAGTGTTTTGGTGACAGAATTAATATGTATGTCCCATTTTAGATGTTGATCTATGTAGACCCCTAAATATTTAGTAAAAGTGGAACTACTTATTTCTATTACGTTACCATTGGAATATATTTCAAGTTTATCATAGCGAGGTAAATTACTTTTGTTACAGTTGAAAGGAACATAAGTAGTTTTTTTATAGTTAATAGTCAACAGTTTATGGTCAAACCAATTTATTAAATTTTTTAAATCATTTTCTACTTTTACTTTTAGACCAGTCCAAGATGGAGCTTCATAAAAGATTGCCGTATCATCTACAAAACTAATTATTTTGCCAGAGCTATGAATGGTTAATAAATGATTAATATAAATAATAAAGAGAACTGGACCCAACACGGTTCCTTGGGGTACACCGTATTGCACAACTCTGTAATTGCTGATACTGTCATTAATTTTAACAAATTGTTTTCTATCACTCAGATAACTGGTAATCAAATCATGCAACTTTCCTCTAACTCCAAAATGATCCAGAGTATCCAACAGCTGGACATGGCTGACAGTGTCAAAGGCCTTGACTAGATCTAAGAATACACAAAGCGATGCTTTGCTTTTATCTAATGCCTTGTAAGTGTTGCCGGTGAGAAAAGAAATGGCATCCTGGGTGCACTTACCCTCCCTGAATCCACATTGTTTATCTGATATTAAATTGTATTTATTTAAATATTTTATTAATCTAATTTTAATAATTTTTCCAAATATTTTTGTTAAATTTGTAAATAAAGATATAGGATGATAATTTGATACCAGATTTTTATCGCCACTTTTAGATAATGGTTTTATAACCGCAGTTTTAAATTCAGGTGGGCAAACTCCACTTTCAATGACTCTATTAATTAGATAAGTTAAAGGCGACGCTATTTCTTCAGAAATTTCTTTAAGGGTCTCTGATTTGAGTAGGTCCAGTCCTGGTGCTTTATTTGATTTTAAAGAAGGTGTAATATTAACAATTTCTCTATGATTCGCAGGTTCCACGAAAAGTGAGAATTGAGTGGAATTCTCGCTAGGAGGAGAAACTTGGGGTTTACGAATTTGTTTCGCCAAATTCTGTCCTACACTTGCATAAAAATCATTACAAGTATTAGCCATTTCGAGATCGTCAGTTATCGGTTGTTCCGCATCGTTCAATATTTCCTTAATACTATTTTCTCTCCTTACTGAATTTATATTTTTTACCGTGTTCCATAGATTTTTTACAGAATTTGCATTTTTTTCTATTTGATCTTTATAATATTTTATTTTCGTATTTTTAATTAATATATTTAAATGATTCCTGTAAACAATAAATTCATTTTACTTCCACATCCACGTAGTGGATTGGAAGTATAGTAATCGCAAAAAAATTTTCAAAAATTTTTATTCGTGAAATAGGTTTAGAATGTCATGAAACGTCGAGATTTTAAATTTGAGCGAAAAAAAATTTTCTGTCTGTCTGTCGATCTGTCTGTCGGTCTGTCTGTCTGTCTGCAACTTTTTGTCCGCACGTTTTCTCCGGAACGGTTTAAGATATTGACTTGAAATTTAGTACACGTATATATCATAACGAGATCTGGAACTGGATTGTTTTTTGAGGATATCCGGTGAAGGGTTGGGGGTTAAATAGGGGTAAATACGGGAAAAAGAGTAAAGCAAGCTTGTAAGAGTACAGAAACTTGAAATTCGGTGTATTTACTAGAAGTTAAGGCCTCAGATTTTTTTATAATATTTTTCAACCCCCCACCCCCCTACCCCATTAATGGGGTTGACTATGACTATTGACTATTCACATGAAATTTAGTACGCATATGTATTATAACGACATCTGGAACTAGATTATATTTTGAGATGATTCCGTTGAAGGGTTTTGGGTTAAATAGGGGTATATAAGGGAAAATAAGTAAAGCAAGCTGGTAAAAGTACAGAAATTTGGAATTTGGTGTATATACTAGAAGCGAAGGTGTCAGGTTTTTTAATTAGTATTTTCCATCTACCCACCACCCCCACTCTCTTATTAAAACAGTTGATAAAATTAAATTTAAATTTTCACTTGGAATTTGGTACATTTATGTATTATAACTATATCTGAAACTAGATTATATTTTGACATGATTGCGTTGAAGGAGTGGGGGTAAGTAGAGGTAAATAGGGAAAAATAAGTAAAGCAAGCTGGTAAGAGTACGGCAACTTGAAATTAGGTGTATGTCCTAGAAGCCAAGGCCTCAGATTTTTTGATAATATATTTCAACCCTTCCACTACCATTACTACATTATTAAAGGGGTTGATAAAATAAAATTGAAATAATCACTTGTAATTTGGTAGACGTACGTATTATAACGACGTCTGGAACTAGATTATATTTTGGGATGATTCCGTAGAAGAGTTGGGGTTAATAAGTAAATCAAGCTGGTAAGAGTACAGAAATTTGGGATTCGCTGTATATACTAGAAACCAAGGCCTCAGGTTTCTTTCTAATATTTTTCAAACTCCACCACCTCCCCTTCATTATTAATGGGATTGATAACATCATATTGAGATATTCACTTGAAAGTTAGTACACGTATGTATTGTAGTGACATGCGACTGAGATAACTCCATTGAAGGGGTGGTAGATGGTAGATTGTGAATAGTGGAAAATAAGTAGAGTAAACTAGAAACTTCATTTTTAACGTATATGGTAGAAACCAACGCCTCAAACTTTTCTATGACATCTGCCCCAAATATTATTAAAATTCTCTGATCAATAATTTAAACATACTAGTGCAAATAAAGTCAAGATGTTTCCTTTAAAGTAACTTGGATGAAGAATCTGGATGTGGAAGTAGTGATTCCTTAAGCAGCGGTTTTTAAATTCCGTATTTGTTGGATATTTTTTGTGACATTTATGAAGTCTATATCTTGTATTTATTGAATTTATTAATCCAATTGTTATCCAGCATTTTCTTTTAATATTTTTTCTTTTTAATTTAATTGTTTTTGTGCATTTATTAATCTGTTCACTTAATGTATTAGTAAAATAAGTAGTCAATTCTAGTACATTGGTTTCACCATAAAATCCCAACCAGTCGTAATTTTTTTAATTTGATTTTAAACTCCTATAATTAATATATTTTACTTTAGTTTTAATATCTACATTTAAAATTGTAAATGAAATCTTATATGTATACTTTCATATGATTTTGAAAATAACTGTGATTTAGTCAAACTCGGCCGCCTACACAGGAATGTTTGAAGATGTGAACGGACAACGATTATACAAATTAATTTCCCTTAATCGGGTCCTAATGACGGAGTGGCTAAATTCTGCTTGCCCTCTTACGCGAGGAACACTTAGTGTGGGGCTGTCAGCTAATTGAATAATAAAACAGTCTCTCATCTAATAGTAGCCCTAACATAACCACTTCAAGATCTCTTAGTTAAGCCTTTTACATGATTGACTAGGTACTAGGTTTACAGTTCATAGAAACGTTTTAGAAATGATACATAATTTAACTAAAGATTGATTTTTTAACAAACGTTAACAAAACTTTTCCTAAGACTGTGTAACTTTTACTAACACATGAATAAATCCAAACATAGCTGTTATAATATATTCTACAAACGTTTAGGTTAAAGAAGTGGGGAATCTTTAAGACTGTTACAAAACTACAATAGCGTTTCAAAAACTTTTTTTAACAGAACTAACCTTAAATAAATGGTCTGGTTTTATTTTTAAATCATCGTCTTAGCAACATACGTATAATGTGTTATGTTTTATTATTATAATTGATTAAAAATTTGATGTGAAACCATTTATATCTTCCAAATCAATACCACTAACTAAAACAACAATACTCAATTCTTAATTATCTCTGTAGCTCCGGCTATGCAATTCCACCTCAGATTGCAGGTTCAGGTTTCTATGTTGGAAATTCCTTTTTTTTTTCTTTTTTTTTTTAATAAAAATTTCAATTGACTAAAATTTTTATTTATTACAACCCTTTAATTTCTTGATATAATTGTATGAATGTGATAATTTATAAATAATTTTGATTTTAATACCTTTCACTCATTTCTTTCTTCGTAGCTACAATTCCTATCCTTCAAATCCTCTTAATTATTTTTTCCTTCACTTTTCTCACTTCTCCGACTAATCTTTATATTCTTTTCTTCTCTTCAAACTATTTAACTCCTTCCTTCTACTTATTTTCTCCACCTTACAATTCCTATCCTTCAACTCCTCTTAATTATTTCTTCCTTCACTTTTTTCACTTCTCCGACTAGCCTTAATATTCTTTTCTTCTCTTCAAATTATTTTATCTCCTTCCTTCTACTTATTTTCTTTTCCAAATTTCAAAACTTTTCGCACGTATCTGCCGTATATATTGATCTTCTTTCTTCTACTTATTTTTCTCTCCAAAATTCTCAAATTTTTAATTCTTTTTCAATCTTCTCAATCCCCTACCCGTATCTATTGATTTTCTCCTTTTTTTTTTCATTTTTCCTTTATATCAAGAAGCCAATGTTTTTTTAAAACAACTAAATTTAGATTATTATTACAAACCTGACCCCTTCAGCCCAAAATTAGAATTTTCATTGTCAGTGTCATTAAATTATAATAACCTCAACATATGACATATAAAAAACTATAAAACAAATTCCCTAACTTAAAAACAGTTCTACCAAACTACAACAACTAAATAACAATTCAAAATATTTCAATTGCCTCATCAGATCTTTACCAAATCTGGAAAACATAAATAACTCCACAACACAAATATGCAACATTGCAAATACATAGCAAATGATATGTAAAGAAGTTAATGCAACCTATTTATAAGTTAAGAGAGTATACAGTGTGAACCTAAAGAAACGCACAAAATTCGTATCTTTGGTATGTGTCATTTGTCAAAAAAATCCTCGAACAGGTCGGTTTTAAGTTTGTAAATGCTACATTTTGTCACTATACCAAAATTTACGACGTCATTGATTTTTGAGTTATGACGTCATCATTTTTTTTTTCAATGGAAACAGATATTTTTGCTTTCTGGTGATATGAAAAATATTGATATTACCTAAGCCATTCTTTTGGAAAAAATATTTTTATTGATTGACACCTTACATAAGTAATTGTGAAAAAAAATTATCGCCATTTATCAAATTGCGACCCTCCAACCATTTGGCATTGACCAAGACGGGTGTAGACACTTTGCACGCTGTTCTGAATCATCTCATGGGCAATTCGCCTAATCTCCAAGGTAATTCTGTCTTTTAATTTTTCTATGGTATCTTTTTTTTTTTTTTTTTCGAGGGGAAAAACCTTCAGAAGGTTCCCCACACTGATGTTCCAGTATGTGGGGATATGTGAGATTCTTACTCACTAAAAAAAACCCCTCTTCCTACTCCGGAACTGTGTTAACATTACTTCGGAGGTGTCATTCGTCCTATATTCCTGGCATTCGCTCTTCATTGTCTTTGCTCTTGAGGATGTTGTCGTACATGGCACTGATGGCCGACCATGAGTCGCGGCTGGAGAGTAGAATAGTGGTGAAATTCTGAGCAGTTATAGTCTGTCCCGTTAGTCTGCTTGCCGTGTCTCTGTGGTCATTCCACTTGGGGCATAGGAACAGGGTATGCTTCGGGGTGTCGGTCGTGGGGCAGTACAGGCAGTCATCGTTCGCCTTCTTGCCAATCCTAAGCAGGTAGCTGTTGAAGTTACCATGGCCTGTCAGTGCTTGCGTCAGGTAATAGTTCAGGTCGCCGTGTTTGCGGGATATCCATAGAGGTACGTCTGGAATAAGGCGATGCGTCCATCTCCCCTTCGTCGATGAGTCCCATCGCCCCTTTCTATGGTATCTGGTCTATTAAAATACACCCTTGACTTTAAGTAACCCCAAACAAAAAAGTCTAAGGGGGTTAAATCCGGTGAACGCGGGGCCACTCAATCGGACCTCGACGACCTGTCCACCTTCCAGTAAAAGAGATATCTAAAAACTGACGCACTGCTATCCCAAAATGAGTTGGGCCCCGTCTTGCTGAAACCAGACGTTTTCAGCAGGAATATCTTCATCTTCATTGTTCGAAAACATAACTGCTAAGGCTGACACTAACTCAACTCGCAAAAACTGTAAATATTTTGCGGCGGTAAGATTTTCTTAAAAAAAAAAGCCCCAATAAACGATCACCAATCATACCTGCCCACACGTTTACTTTGCCTCGTCGCTCTGTATGGGTTTCTTGAGTCCAATGAGGATTTTCGCGTGACCAATACCTACAGTTATGCCGATGTACAGTCCCCTTTAAAGAAAATGTAGGTTTATAAGAAAAAACATGGGTTTTCATCGCACAAGGTCATCAACTCTTCACAAAACTGTAAGCGCCGATCTGGATCGTCCTCATTCAATTCGTGGACTAACGCGTAAGGAAATGGCGGCCAATTTGCAAAAAAGTAACTTTTATTACGATGTAAAAATTGCGTTATAATTGGGGTGATGATATGATGACATAATAGAAGCATTTGAATATATTGCTAGCCCCGGTCTACCCCCTACCGAACGAATAAATATTATTCCCTCCTGCAAAGCACCTTTTTAACGAGCCCCAAGTAAGAACAAGAAATCCAGTTGAAAGGTGCATCGGTGTTTGGAAAATGCGATTTCCTGTTCTTTCCTTGGGGATTCGACTGAAGATCGAAAGTAGAAGCCCTTGTTGCAGCAACTGCCATACCGCACAATATAGCATGTTTGCGGCATGAGGAAATACCACCAGTTGATGACGAACAGCAAGAAGCTATTAACATTGTCAATGAAGTGGTGGTGGAGAATATGGGGGATAACAGGGTGATTGGCAATGATACAGTCACATTACAGTTAATAAACTATTTTAATGGAATTATGTGAAAAATGTTATGTAACAGTCTTTTAGGTTATAAACGCTCCTAACACCCATTGTACATCATATGGTGACGAGTATGTTTGTTCGTGAGTGCAAAAAATAAAATATTTTAAAAATTAATTTTTTATTTTAAGAAAACTTAGCTTTTACTTAATATCGTATAAAATGTGTAAATACAAATAAATAATTGATATAATAAAAAAATATAAAACAAAGGTAATTTTCTAGAACACGGCCCTCTGTAATTATAAGAGGTGAATTTGTAGGAAATTTATAACTTTTTGTTAAGTAACGTCGCCTTTTGAATTTCTGTTTTCAATTTTGCTCGATGATATTGTCTCATAAGCTCTATTTCCACATCTGCTTTCCTCTTCATATTCATCATCTCCAATTCATGCTATTCTCTCATAAATTTGAGTTTTTGGCATTGTTCTTCTTCCATAAAACGTGCCTTTGCTGCGTCTACAGCAGATTTTGCATCTGCCCACTGGGAAACTCTGCTAATTGCAGCTGCAGACTTGCACCGAGTATTCTACTTAAGGACTTTAGACTTACTTGCCCTTATCATGGCCGGACTGTACTTTCACCAATTTCCTGGTTGATTTTGACTTTGAGACACTACAAAAGTAAAAAAAAGTGTAAGAAAATCTGTGACGTAGGTACCTATTATTTACTTTTGCTAATTTCTACGGTAATTTCTATCTGTGGCTGAATTTCTTTCCTGTTTTCGGGTAGAACTTCAGTATGGAGCTGCGATGGGCTTGAAGTGCAGGCATATACTGAAAAGGAAATAACTCGAATATGGACTTATATAAGTAGTGCGAACAACTTACTGTGGTCTTCTAAAACGTCCAGAGATACAGCCTCTTCAAACCTTCTTGGCTTGAAACAGACTTAAGAGCTTGATTCTGTCCATCGGATTGCTCCATTATTGCTGGAATAAAATGTTGAAAATGATTTGAAAAAGAAACTTATTATTGTAGACTAACAATTTTTAAACAGTTCAAAGTATATTTGTATCAACTTATTTGTATCTCCATCAAACTGTGAAATGTCTCCATCAATTTTGCTCGAGCCAAGAAGTTCTTTGACTTCCTCATCCAGTATCGTAACTTTGGTTTCTCGATAAAGACCACCACCAGTACCTCGCATATACAATTTTTCATCAGGGAACTTCTTTTTCGTTCTCTTTTTAATATTATCGTTTTTTTTTAGAACTTTATCGTTACGGGAATTCTCTCCAGAAATACCATTAAATTCACTTTCTATCTTTCGCCAAGTCTCTCCTTTCTGGAAATTTGCTTGGGAATCAGAAAGCTTGAATTCGACGATATTTCTATATTTTCTTACCGAGGAAATTAATATAGGCTCCTCTTTGGCAGAAAAGTTTGCAGATCTTTTTCTATCATCCATATTCTCTCAAAACAAAAACTAAGGTTCACGATTGTATTGTAAAACTCTTGAATATGAATCACAGGTAACTATCATGAATGCCGAATGTCTAATGTCCACAAACTACCCACTAGTGTGCTAATGTCACATCACAAATTCTTCAAAATCTACAGTGTGCAAACGCCGACACTACCAACTGACATTTGAAAGTAACAGAACCTAGCACTACTGAACCCGGATGAATTACGCTTTACAGAACGGGAATATATCTGAGGTCCGGTTCAGCTTGAGCCGTGGCTCAGTTGAACCTACGCTGAACCTGGTATTGCAAAACTAGCCCTTAAAGCAGCATATCAAGCAGGTCAAATCTAGGACAGATCTGATATTTTGGAAAGTCCACCAGAGTCAAGTGAATGGGGATGGAAAATGATTGAAAATGGATGGAAGCCCATCTGGTACAAATGGCCAGGTATCTGGCAAGGTTGTAGAGAGCTAGAAAAATGCGGTTGTTCAAGCGTTGCCTATGCAGAAAAAATGATTTCCCCTGCACCCTTAAGTGCAAGAAATGCAAAGGAAAATGTAGCAGCAAAAGGTATAGGGCCTTCTACATTTATTAAAACACTTTCTTGTTAATTTCTTTTTCTTTAATTACAAGCCATATGATTCCAGTAGCGATGACGAGGAAACTGTTATGATTTTATTTTGTATTTTGTTAATAAAAGCCATCTTTCTAACTTCAGAATTGTATTTTTGTTATAATTCCTTTAGAATTTTATTTTTTTGACATCACCATTGGAATCAGCGACCTCAAATTATACTTAAACGATACCTCACATAACACATTGCATTATTTTAAAAAAATGTTAAAGTTTAAAATAGCCGCCGAGTTTTTAAACAAATTCTATTATTCTTGCACTATGACTATTTTTGTTACATTTGCTAACCTTAAAGCGTTCACCTACAGTTTGATAACAGTCTTTGGATATATTCTTCTTTTGTTTTTAAACATTTTATCCAAATTTTTTAAAATGGCTGCCATTATTGTCTATGAGGTCAGGGGTCAAAGTGCTGCGGGTCAAATTACTTCTATAAATATACAAAGCATACATGCCAAAGGACTTGCTTTCTGCATTATTCGTCAGATTTTTATGCGTACCGCTTATACTATAAATGACTCACAATGATTTAAAATGATTGCTAAGGACCTTCAGTGTTTGCCAATGTTTGCCAATGATTCTCAATGATTTTCGATGATTTCTAATTTCATTATATTACTATTAAAGATCAGATACACGCTTTCGCACAAAATGTCCCTTACAGTAGTCTCCACCGATGACGTCAGTTGGTAGACACAAAAATATCGGTATGTGTGTGTGAATGATTATTCTTAAAATTGTAGTCATATCTAGCCCTACCTTGTAAGCACCTCATTTTGTAACAAACCATATCATAAACAAAACATTTGTTTTATTTGAAAGTTAGGAATTATTAAAAAATAAATATGAAATTATAGTGTCACTCACTTCATATTTTATTAAATGAAATATTCCTTTCTACAATCGCGTAATTTCAGGCCGTCTAGAAGTTGCTCAAATATTTTCGTTCGCATTCGGAATCAGGACAGCATATAAACTTCGAAATACCATTACTATTACAAAGTTATCTGGCTTACATGAATAACAGGGTTCAGGCCTGTATAGAGCCCATGCCCTAAAACATGACATGACGCACTCTTTTTGTTACTTCTGTAACAATTTTGTTGGAGTCTTATTTATAGCAAATGTTATGTTTCAAGAAAATTGTGTAATCACATGTAAGAATAATAAACAAGCTAACCACTATACTCTTCGCCAAATTACTGCACTTTGTATTTAATTGTTGCACATTCTATAGGATACTCTTCGCAGTTTTTTTGTAAATAATATAAGTTTTAGACATTTCTAGGTTAATTACAAAACAATAAAACATTTTTTTTTATTTAAAAAATTAATAACTTTTTATTTATTGATAGGTTTTGTTAAAAAACAATAGAGTTTTTCTTCTAACTAACAGTAACTTACTGTCCAAATTTCAATACAATCGGACTTTTAATTTTTAACTTCTCGTACTTACAAAATACGTGACGCACGGACAGACAGACAGACGGACAGACAGACGGACATTTTGAAAGTTATTCAGAATTCACCAACACAGTGATATGATTTTTTTTCTCTACGAGCAATATTACCGGTTTTAAGAATGTGCGGATCGAATGTAATATAGTCTATAATTGTTTATTTGTGGCATATTCAGATTATCTTACTTTTTGTTGGGTATTTCGCCACTGAAAAATATTTAAAAATTTTTAAAGAAAAAACCTCTGCGCCAAACGGATCAGACAGAGATTGGTTCTTGAATACTTGACTGTTTCAAAAAGTCGCACACCTAAAAATATATAAACTAGAACAATGTTATAAACTAAAAATTATAAACTCCACATCACAGTAAACCTAATCATATCTATGGTTTGCCAAAAATTCATAAACCTGACATTCCCTTAAGACCAATTGTGAGTTCAATTAATTCTCCATGTAGCAAACTTTTAAAATATTTATTAAAAATCCTAAATCCATTATCAGGTTCCTCCAAGTCTTATATTAAAAATAGCAAACATTTTTTGGAAAAGCTGGCAGAAAATCATTTTAACAATAATCATCCAATGGTCAGTTTTGATGTAGTAAGCTTATTTACAAATGTTCCTGTAGATAAAACATTAATAATAATTAAAAATAAATTGCAACACGATGGGAATTTGGCGATTAAAACTAAGTTAAGCATTGAGACTATAATGGAATTACTTACACTTTGCATTAAAACAACATACTTTCAATTAAATATTGACTTCTATCAACAAGACTTTGGGATGGCCATGGGTTTTTCATTATCTCCAATATTAAGTAACATTTTCATGGAAAGTTTTGAGGAAAGCAATATTAATAATCTAGTTTATAAACCCATTGTATGGTGGAGATATGTAGATGACATTTTTGCTATATGGCCTTATAGTAAAGAATGTTTAAGTAATTTTTTGAATCAGATTAACGAAAAAGAACCTTTAATTAAATTTACAACAGAAATAGAAAATAATTATGAATTACCTTTCTTAGATATTTTAATTAAAAAATTAGATAACACATACCAAACCAGTGTGTATAGAAAAACAAACACACACACACACATATTAGTGTTAAGAAAGGTGTTGTTAAGTGCTTGTATGACAGAGACAAAAGTATTTCTTCAAATGATGTAATATTAAAGAACGAAAAGCAATTTATAAAAACTGTCTTATTAAATAATCAATATCCTGAAAGTTTTGTTGATAGTCAGTTTTTGAACATTGGTAGTAGAGAAAATATACTATCACAACCTGAGGTATTTAGGTCAATGGCAGTAATTCCATATATACATGGTTTACCGGATAAATTACGAAAAATTGGGAATAGGTTTTCCGTACGAGCGGTTTTTCAAACGGGCTTCACGCTAAGATCAGTTCTATCAAAAACCAAGCCTCTAAATATTGTTCAAAATTCAAAAATTGTATTTATATTGTTTCGTGTGAGTGCAGAAAACATTACGTAGGTGAATCATCTAGACCTTTAACGTAAGGCCTGGTGAACATAGAAATTACGCTAGAAGGGGAGAATTTGAAAAATCCAAAATTTGTGAACCCGCGTGGGATAATAATCACAGGATTAAATGGGATTCGGCGAAGATTTTGGAAAGAGAGTAACGGAACTAAAAGAAAACTTACAGAATCCGCGATTATTTTATTAAACGAGGATAGATGCGTTTCAACTTATTCAATAGATTTTTGTACTAATTGGTTGCCCATCCTTAGAGACGAAGTAAGTAAAAATAAGATAAATACATAATTTAATGTCTCACGTGACTATGGAAATACATAAACAAAGAACTGTCATGGTTGACGGCAAAAAACTTTGAGAACGGTAGATTTTCTTCCGAAACGTAAACTGCCTATAGCTTTCATTATCATTTTTTAGTTTATAACATTGTTCTACTTTATATATTTTTAGGTGTGAGACTTTTTTAAATAGTCAAGTATTCAAGAACCAACCTGTCTAATCCGTTTAGCGCAGAGGTTTTTTCATTAAAATTTTTTAAATATTTTTCAGAGGCGATGTACCCAACCAAAAGTAAGAGAATGCAATATACTCTTCATTTTGTACATGCGAAGAGTTATAATAACCTAATATAGTGCATCATATTTATTAATTGATTTGATAATGCACCCAATAAAGTAAAGCCCTATTGCAGAATGATGAGTATATAAAACTAAGTACTGCATTTCAAATTACACCGACAACTTGATGATTTTTTAACGTTGTGTGAATATGTATATTGATTTATCAAGTTCTGAATCACTAAATTGGTTAAAAATATTAAATTTTAATTTAATAGAATAATTTAACAAATTTTAGTTTTATATAAAACATCCAGTAACACAAAACTAAAAAAAATGCGTAAATGTATTCTTACTTGTTTTTTATAAAGTGGTACGTACGCACAAAATAATAGTAAACATATATATGAAAGAGTAATGGATCTAGTTACATTTACACGGTAAATATCCCCACACACACATGTAATTGGGACAAAAGTTCACATAAAAACACATGTCACGTAAAGTAAACTGAGTTTTGTCAATTAATGCCTTTTTGGGGAAAGATAAAAAGTGTTTTGTATCATACGTATCAAATGAATTTCAGATGTTCTAATTGAAAGCATGTTCATAAAAACACATCAGTAACTATATCCCCAGTACTAAGCACGTTTTTGCTATTAAACGTAGCTTGCAATCCGTATTTTTAGAGTTATAAACGTTAACAATAATGGCCTAATATGTACTGCCAAAATAGGTTAACGGCTCAATGAAAATGATCCGGGAGGCATTATATTAAAACAATGACGATGAAGACGGCCTCGGGCCCACCAAATGAACACTTCCGAATGTTGTGTCGCATTCAAAACACCTATTTCGCAAAGAGCCAAGTTCTAATATTATTTGTCTTGAGTAGAAGGTGAGCTAGTAGTTAATGGCCTGGCCTGAATTAGTTGGGAATATGCTTTTAGCGCTTTATAATACAAGCGAGGTCTATTGTTTGTTAAAACGAAACTAAAAGCAATCACAACGCAGCTAAAAAGGAAGAAATTGAAAATGTTTCTTAATGTTGCCTAAGTGTAAAGTTTTCTTTTCCTTATTTGCCATTCAGATACTGTAGTGTAACTTTTATGAGTTTACTTTAATCCACCCGTAAGCTGCCTCCTCCATTCTGACAAGGTATTGTTTTCGTTTTGATTACATTCTTATTCTTAATAGAATAACTTGTTAAGCGCTTTATTATTTTACCTTACTTTTATGGTATAGTCGCGTTTAGAAATGCTTTTAATTTGAGTTTAACGCTTATATTGTTCGTATTACTTTGCTTAGCGCAAAGGATGCAGATCTCGAGGCAGAAATAGTTTAACAAAAATAAAACAGCGAGCATGTTTCAATTTACAACTGGAGATTTTTATGTGTTAGATAATACACTTTACCGCTACAGTTTGTTCAGAAAGTCGAAATGTCAGTAGAAAACAAAATGTTTTAACTTTATACAGTCCTGTGGATATTTATAGATTGTATAGATATTTATATAGCTGATCTCCCAATGTTCAATTCTTCTCACTAACGAATTTCTGAATCATAAGAAATGCAAATATTCCCAATTTAGGAGTATTTCAAATTTTGTCCCAAATAACATTTTTTAGATATCCGACTCTTTTTGTAGCTGTATATTTTAGATGCCAAGGCCTTAAATTGCCACTCCCCACTACCACCCTACTCCATTATTAAAAGGGTGGGATATTCGCTTAAAATTTGGTACACGCATGTACCTACTTTAAGATCATCTGAAGCTAGGTTACATTTTAAGACGATGCTGTTGAAGGGTTGGGCGCAAATGGGGGCAAATAGAGAAAAGTAAAGCAAGTTAGTAAGTCTTCAGAGACTTGTGATTAGGTGTATATACTAGGAGCCAAGACCTCTAATTTTGTATAACATCTGTTACCTAGTCTACCACCCCAATGCATGATTGAAGTGGTTAACAATATAAAACTGAGAACGAGTTAAGACGTGTTATTAATATTATTATTATTATATTTACTTGAAATTTGGTATTCTTATGTATTATAACGACATCTGAAACTAGATTCTGTTTTGAGATGATCCATTGAAGAAGTTGGGTGTATATAGGAATAAAAAGGGAAAAATAAATAAAAGAAGATAGAAAGAGTCGAAATATGTGAGATTTGGTGTAAGTATGTATTGGAACTCAAGGTCTTAAAGTAACAACTGCCACCCCCACGACCACCTCCTCTCCATTATTAAAGAGGTTGTTAACAAGATAAAATTAGACATTAACTTGAAATTTGGTACACATTTGTATTATAACGAGATCTGGGCACTAGAATACATTATGGGCTGATTCCGTTGAAGGGTCGAGGTAGTGAATAAGAGTAAATAAATAAAGTAAACTAGTAAGAGTCCAGACACTTGAGATTTGGTGTATATACTAAAAGCAATTGTGTCAAAAATTTTTTATGACATCAGTCAATGCTACCACCTTATTAAAGGTGTTAAAATAAAATTATAATTGGGTGTGTGTACGAGAACAAATGTGCCGAATTTTTTTTTTTACATCAACCAGCCTCATTACTACATTGGGAGTGCACACTGGAGTGCAATACAGGGTCTCTCACCGGGAACTGAATCAATCAATTTAAAGAAAAGTACGCATCAGAAATTTTTTTAAATTTAGGCAGTTACTAATGTCAGTGTGGCCAAGCCAACAAAAATAACTAGAAGCATGGGGTACTTCCGGTTATACCGGAAGTCGATACCAACTTGCTTATTTTAAATAGAACACCCTAGATATTTTCGACTTTTTGGGATTACAATAAAATTCTGAGTTCAGGCATGTAGCATACCCTATATCTAAACTCAGTAGTTTCGAAGATATTTGACATTTTATAAAAAATTTGACTGGTGCAATGGTTTGCAAGAACCGTTATAACTTTTTCTGTGTAGGACTTCCTCATTTGCTCTTTGGCACGGAGAAAGAACACAAGGTGAACTACGTTCTACAACTGAAATAAATTCAATAATATCGTACCGTTCCGTTTTTCGCGTTACATTTTGTCAACTTCAAACCGCGAAAACTTGTATAGGTCAAATGGAACACTCTGTATTTTTTTACGTCAATTGTAAAATTGAATTCCCTTTGTTCTGATATTAGCATTGAAGGGTTAAAGTTTTGAACTTTTTGAAATGTTTGCGATTTTATTAGAAATTCATGAATTGTTGTAATCATTTCATCAAAATAGCCATGATTAAAATCAATCAGTCATTATCTTATATCAAAAAATGCCAGCACGCTTAAATTACACCCACGAAGACTTTTTAAATTTGTTTATTATTTATGGAGAATGTGATAAGGTAATATCAAGAACTTGCAGCACATTTGCTACTCGATATCCACAAAAACGGAAAATAACACTAACACTGTAACATGCGTATTAATCGAATGGGCTTGTTCCATGATATTCTTTTAATATGGTTTACTCGATATTCTCATTATACACTTAAAATTTCGTATTATTAACTTTTTCCGTTCTCGAGATATAAGGAGTTGAAATTAGTAATAGTTGCAAAAACCGAGCGCTCATTTGTGACGTCACTATACGCAAGTGACGTAAGAAAAATGGCTTTCTGGGACCTTTCAAATTTAACCTGAAAAGTCGAAAAACATCGAATTTTTAAACGCTGGTAACTAAATAAATACGTCGAGTGGAAGTTCGTTCTATGTCTCTACGGAAAGGAGAATGTCGGCGATGAAATCTAATCGTAAATTGCAGGGTCAAAATCGAAAATTCGTCTCGGCGGGAGCGAGAGAAAATTGTAATTTTTTGACATTTCACCAAATTGTACTCCCCTACTGTCAAGTAGTAAGCAAAACAAACAATACTTCGAAAACACTTATAATTATAACAAGTAAGGAGCATCAAGTCTGTTGAGATCGCCGAGTCTATGCGTATAGTGACGTAGCGCCAGGCCACGCCCCATTTTCGCAAGATGGAGATTTGTAATAGTTTTTAAGATACTAAACGTGCGAATAAGATTCTGAATTTTTGCAGATCCATTAATTTATACTTGCACTTTCGATTTATGAAATAAAAAAAAAATGCCGAACAAGCCCATTGAAGATATGGCATGAACTAAAATAGCAGAGATAAGATCAATTTAAAACATGATTCCATTCGAATTTAATAATTGCTCAAAATTCCGCCCTCGAACCTCGACACATTTTTCGCACTTCGGATTAGTTCCTCATCGGTAGCTCTTCTAATTGAATCCTGTGATATGTATATATCATAAACTTTATTTTTAATAGTTCCCCAAAAAAAATCCAGAACTGATAAGTCGGGCGAGCGAGGAGGCCATAAGAAAGGTCTTTTGTAAATAATTATTAATTAAATATGCGTTATGTGGGGGAGCACCGTCGTGCTGATAAAAAATGTTTCTATGTTCGGCGAGTGATAAATTTTCTAAATAGTTATTATTCAAATTTTGTAAGATATTCAGATATCTTTTACCTAAAAAAAAGAAACAAAAATTTAAGTATACGTATTGGCACAAGAGAAAATTTAATTTACCGTTTGAATTTTCCTGATAAAATTGTAATGCCACCATTCTATCGTTTCTTATGGCACAGTAAACATTGAATTGCTCTCTGAACATATGAGGATTTGAGTCACTCCAATAATGCGAATTGTGTCTATTAAAAAGTCCATCTTTAGTAAACTTTGCTTCATCTGTCTATACAATATTTCCCAAATAAGAATCGTCACCCTCAGACCTTAATAGAATAAACTCACAAAAATGTTGCCTTCTTAGGAAATCTTTTAATCCTTGAACCATATGGAATGAAAACGGGTGAAACTTATGTTTTAATAAGATTCTGTGAATTGAATCCTTGCATAGTCCCGATTCCAGAGCAGCTTGTCTTAATGACATCCTTGGAAAGGCATGAAAATATCCCAGAATGACTATTTCAATGTTTTCGTCATCAACAATAGGCTTTCTTCTTTGCATTTTTGCCTTGACAGAGCCATAATTTTTAAAGTTTTCCAGTATGCGTTTTAAAGTGTTTGGTGACGGTGTTCTTTCTCCGTGCCAAAGAGCAAATGAGGATGTCCTACACAGAAAAAGTTACAACGGTTCTTGCAAACCGTTGCACATGTCAAATTTTTTATAAAATGTCAAATATCTTCGAAACTACTGGGTTTAGACATAGGGTGTGCTACATGAGTGACTTATTGTCATCTCGAAAAGTTGAAAATATATAGGGTGCTCCATTTAAAATAAGCAAGTTGGTATCGACATCCGGTATAACCGGACGTACCCCATGCTTCTAATTATTTTTGTTGGATTGGCCACACCTACATTAGTAACTATCTAAATTTTCCAAAATTTCTGATGCGTACTTTTCTCTATACCGATCGATTCATTTCCCGGTGAGACAACCTGTATAGTGTCAATATGTTTCCGTTTAGAAAGACTTGGATGGGAAATATGGATATGGAAGTAGGTAGTGTTTCATAATGCAGTGGTTTTTTTAAAGTAATTGTTCACTGAACCTTTGACAAGAACGAAGCAAAGGATAATGTGTAATATATTTTTATAATCCTTCTCAAAAGCGTAACAAGTTTAGAAAAACTCGACAAGAAGAGGTCTAATTGAGTAAATAAATCGAAAAAAATATTTTTCTTAAAATGGCAAAATAGTAATTTATATTTATAAATCAAGTAAATTATGTACCTTTTGTAGGATAAGATGATGCGCATACGAATTTGGCAATTTACTCGTTGGCTATACAGGTTTCAAGAAACGTATTAAATTGTACAAATTGATCCTTTGCTACAAAAATCAGCACTAATCTAGAAATAGGTGTCACATTCCGAATTAAGTGGATGTGACGAGGCAGGAATGTTTCATGGATTCTGCCGTTATTGGCTATTATCTGATAGGTCGATAAATGTTGGAGTCAGAGAGGTCACTACCTTTTAAGCCAGGCGAAACCCTGACCGTCTTCTACATAATACTGAATAATTCCTGACATAAGGACAATCCAAAAGTTAATTTCGGAAGACGTTCCGAAAATAGTCTTTAATGAACAAACAAGAAATGATATCCAGTTCACAAGGCATGTAGATACTTTGTATCATCCGAAATACAAAATTGTATATCATTCATTTGTAACATAAATTATGATATTGGTAGAAAAAAATTTTTTCATATACTTCTGCCATTTAAACATAGGTTTTTTACCATGTGGTAGAGTTTTTTCTGTTGTTCGGTTTTGCAAACTACAAAAGAAATTTAGAGGTACTCAGCCTAGCGGAGAAACACTTCTTTAGGCCCTCTGAGAGTACGAGTACTTTCCATATTAAAAACCATCTGTATAATTTACAATTTGTTGTTGTTAGTAGAAAGTAAATCTATATAAGCTGTGAGCAGTATCTCAATCCACATCATCATTTCAATCTAATGACAAAATAAAGTATTTTTTTATCTACTTATTTAGATATAATTTTGAAACAATGTAAAGTCGCTGTTAATTACTGAGTAATCGGAGCACTAATAGAGACGTCACATGACTTCAGTCGATTCGGAAAGATCAGTTTCTCGCACGAGCTTAAATAGATAATGATGTCGAACTCAATAATATTTGTGTTTATTGATTGTAGAAAGTGCAATTAGCATTTTACCTAATTTTGTTTAAGACAACGCAAATCAGAGGGCAGCACCCATGGCAAGGGTGGCACACCTCGAAGAGAACTCGAGAGAGGTCTCGAGAAACTGGCTATAAAACAGCTTAACATTGGATTCGCTTTGTTTTGTTTAAAATCATAATTGGCCATTCTATAACTCGTCAGAATGAATCACTTTTGATATCTTATGATATGAGTTTTACGAGGCGTCCCAGCTATTGCAAACAACTAACCCCTGTGGAGTTGTCCGCCAAGTCCTTTCATGCAGATTTTTTGGAATTTCGCTTTTAAAATTATAATTTGGCTATTCTGGGCTGCATATGCAGTAGTGGACCAGCCTCGAAGCTCAGGTTTATGAAGTCACTTACATTTTCTTTATTGCAAAAGCTGCCCTGTGGACTTTTGCTATTTTCACTTATGTGACTTTTTTGTCGAATTTTAGTGTAGTTTCAAAAAAATTTTTTTCTAAATAATTTTTTTAGGAGCCTAGTTTAGTGCCTTTTTTAGTTTCCTGAATTCAATAACAATACCACCAGATGAACATAGACAGGCCCTCTGACAGACCTAAGTGGGCTCCCCTCGACCTACATTTATTTACGTACAATGTTACACTGTTCTTCTCAAAATGTACTTTCTTCCTTATTGTACTTTTCCATGAATTTACACTTTTGTTATGTAAATAAAGAAATAAGAGAACAAAGTAGCAACCACAAATCAGGCGATTACAGAAAACTAAACTATATTAATTTAATTTATTAACTTAACTTAATTTATTAACGTCAGCTGTGGATGAAACAGATACGTTTAAGTGTTTTTAACTGGTAGTTTAGTTTATTAGTGTAGTCCATTTCTTAACTTAAATTGAAAAAATTAAAATTAAAATTGAGAAGATAATGAAATAGAAAAATTGCGCGGAATTGGAAAACGAAAATTAAAACTAAAACTCGTTAGGTACTACAAAAGCATACAAACATACAGGGCGTACCAAATATTTTCTAGGGCTTCTTTCTCATAACCCGCTGAAAATAGTTCTTTTCACCGCGAGACTTCCACCGTAAATGGATATTTACCTGTGGAGCGTTTAATATAAGAAAAGAGCTCATTGCGGCGAGCCAAAACACAGACTTCTGGGAAACATGAAACCATATATGGACGCAAGCGGGCAGTAGGTGGTGCACACAGCTAGTTCAGAAACAGAAGAAACAGAAATATCAGAAGATGAATAAATAAGGAGATGATGATAGGTGAAAACTTAGAAGAAGCATGGAATCTTAAAAGAAACATCTCACAAACACCTACACGTCCCATCCTGTATTCCTACCCCATGCGTCATGTGGCTCTCGCTGCTAGCAACAAACGTGTCCCATGTCCAAAACAGAGTATGCAGCCGGTCCGGCGATATATAAAAGCATCCAAGATGTGTTCCGGCACGCGGTTTGGTCGTTCGTTGGGCGGGTCTGGTGGAGCCGCCCAGTCATGTCATGAATATGTAAGAGTCGACTGAACGACTGCATTTGACCATTCAGCGGACGACCAAGGTGTTGGAACGAACCTCCATAATGCTGACCTTACGCTGACAAATCAATCAAATCAATCAATAAATCAATATTATTAATTCTTTACAGATGTCTTGTAGATAAGAATTTTTATCTCTTCGACAGAGTCTGAATTTTCCTAAAATAAATACCATTGGAAATTTGTAATATCCTTTACACATTAAAATTAAAGTCATAGTTTCAAAATTAGTAGTTTAATTTTTTTTACAAGCTTAAATTCAACATTTTTTTCAGGCATAACGTCCTTTGTAAATGTTTACTATCGCTTTAAAGCCACAAACAGCTTGTCCGCATTCTAACAAATTGTTTAACAAAGTAATAATCAAACGAAACTCAAAAGGCTTAATCGCTTCATTCAACCTTAGTTCGTCTAGTGTGCTGTTAAAAATCATTAACGGAAACAAAGCACCGTAATTAGTTGAGAATAACGCAAAGCAAGCTCTGCGGGGCCAGAGCAATTCTGTTGTGTTCGCCTCATATGACCATTGCTGCAAGCCGTACTTTATGTACGTACAAGAATCAAGCTGCCATTGCAACTAATAACACGGCTTTTATTATTCCCTAATTTACGGGCATAAATTATGTCGGATATTATCGGGAACAGTTAGTGTCGCGTGCTAGAATATCGATCGTTCTCTGGTGGCGCATTGACGCTTTATAATTGTTTTTAAGTGGACACGTTTGACATTTTAAACTAGACGCACTTAATGCCACTGCGCCTTTTACGTATACTTCCGGTATAGCGTTTATTGTCACCCTGTCATATAATAATGACGATGATAATAAACGTCTGAGAAAATCGCTAGATGTTCATTTTAATAAATATACATGTTCGATATTTAGCTGAAGACTACTATAAGATTTAACCTATGTTTACTTAGAAAATAGAATTACCACTAAACAAATTGGTAATTTAAACAATTTTTTGAGGAAAAAACAATTATAGGCACCTCTACGGGATGTCCCAGGACTACAGGACAATACTTCAGGAACGTATAGTTTGGGTTAAAATAACACTAAAAGGATCTATACATTTTCTCCTTGGGCTCTCAGAGCTATTCAGGTTTTTTGTCGATAGCTTGGAAACTACTTTATCGATAGCAAAAACATTTCAATAGTATCAATAATAAACAAATATCTTTGATTTAGAAGTATGGAGCTTTCCTTAATTCTCTACACGCTTAAATTTTGACATAAATTAATTTTTGAAACTTGCAGTGGCATTTTTAAATTCCTTAATCAGTTGTCTGAACAGAAGATACTCTTGCTTGACATTACTATAGGCCGGTGTTTGACGATATTTCGCCCAGAATTCTTTCGGATAAAACCGATTAACGTGAATTAGGACAGTAAGTAGAAAATGACTCAAGGAGCATAAGTTTCCAGGAGGTACATAACCAGTAACTTCAAGGAGCTGTTTAAATTGTTTTTTCGACTCCAACTGCTTCTGTTCCTGTTGCAACACATGTATGTGACTTCTAAACACAGTTTCCGCTTCACTAGTATCTAGTACATCAAATGGTATTCGAGTTTCTTCGTCTTCTTCTAAACATTTAGACCAAGGTAAATCTTCTGGGCGTTCAAAAAAATACTGTGAGAAGTTTGGACGGAATTTCAAATATTGCTGAATAGAAGTCAGTATCTGTTAAAGTATTAAAGCCAGGAATTAACTCCATCAGCTATGTTTTGCACGAGTTAAAAGATTGTCAGTTTGACTGTATGCCCCGTTGTTCAACAGAACAGGCCATCTATCAGTCAGTATCTAAGATTATTACCGCACTAGATTCCAATTTAGCTGTCTCTATTGTGATAAGTCAAGAGTCTTCGATGCCATTAATCATTCCATTTCATTAGGCAAGTTAGATTGTTATGGTGTACGAGGTACATGTAACAAACTTCTCCAATCCTATCTTACCGATAGATCTCAAGTCACAACCTTTAAAAATGGAGTACTTCAAACCCATTTTTCTGATAAAGTTGATGTATCGCAAGGAGTGCCTCAAGGATCTATACTTGGGCCCCTTTTGTTTATCTTATGTACCAACGATTTAAAAGAAAATATCAATATAGATGGTTTATATCAATACGTTTATGAATTCGTCTTGTTATATAATACGATTTATGAGGAACCAACTCGATTGTTTAGGAATATTTATTTTGCGTGTGTACAAAGTGTTCTAGAACATGCGATAATATTTTGGGGCTGCTCCGTGTACTGGCATAATGTGCTACTTACTTAGCCATCTGCTTATCCTTTAGTTTTTTAATATGCCTCCTGAATAATTTCTGGGACCAAACAACTGAACAAAACGAATCCGATAGACCGATGTGCGCTTTTACGCTGGGGTTGAATGCCAACCGTTCACGGGGGTGGAAACTAGTACACTCAATACTTAATCAGTATTTTTCGAGATATTCGCGATTGAAAATTTTGATTTTTCATCTAAAAGTGAATATTTTAGACCAACTTTTCACGAATAACTCGAAAACCTTACGTGTTATCAATAAGAAAAAAATCATCAAGGGCAAAAATGAAGCTTGTAAAATAGCAAATCGATTTTTTTTTTCAATTTCTGTAGATTCAATATGAACCGAGTTATGACTCGTTGAACGCGACTGTTTGTTCGCCGAAAACTGAATTCGAACCTTTCAACGTTAAATAACGGAATACCAACGAATTTTTGGAGGATAATTTATCAGACCTTTTTTGAAGTGCTTGAGCTTTAGTAAAAGTCGTTAGTATAATAATTTACGGAGTTATGATAACAATAAAATGGTGGCCTCGTTTTTTCGGAGAAAAAAATCAATTTTCCTCGTAAATTTGGATTCATTTCGTGTCGAACAGAAGCATTGGATTTTATTATTATTTAAGATGATAATAATAACAATAGTTGTTATTCCACAACGATGTATACCTAGAAACAAATAAACAATACTTATAATGAACAAGTACATTATGAGATAGGAGAAGTTCAATCATTTAGGATTTTTCGTCCAAAATCATTGCTCTTCCACTCAACGTAAAAAAGTGCAACATAACTATAAAAATAAATATCGCAGGCGTAATGCAAGAAAATAAATTGAATAAAAGAAAATGAAGACCAGTTTCCCAAGAGGAAAATATCAATTTCTCAGGTTTGTGGGTTGTTTATACCAAGAAAGTAGTATCGCGAAACAATAGCCATTTGAGTATTTTGGAGAACATATCAGAACTAAGTTGTTTGAGTGGAAATCGTATTATAAAGTTTTGCGGAGTTAAATGTGAAAGAGGATCGAAAGAGTGTAGTTTTATACTGAGGATGAGTTATGGTGTTTGTAAAGCGGATATTAATATTGTGGGTATCCGTTCTAAATCTTAAATTATTTAATAAATGCTGATGTCTCTTTGTGGTGGCGATTTTATGATGTGTAGCAGTGCAGAATCCTCCTTCTTTCAGTATTTAACCACCCAGTCTCAGTTATTTTAGCATATACATGATCTCGTTTGCGTAATCCATAAATAAAACAAATAGTTGTGGCTCGGACTCCACTATAAACTGTCGGGCCTCGTTTCTCTTTACCTAATACAAAATCATTCTGGATTTTTAAGGAGTTACCTCGGCGACTTGAGAAGCGGTTAAGAAAAACATTTATAAAACAAGTTGAATTAGTTGTAGCCGTCTTGCGTCAATTTTAAGTAGACATGGCCCATACACTAGATATTTAAGATGCGATAACAGTAAGGCCTCGCATAGAATGATTAGTTTTTTTTTTCGGAATATGTCTGTTGGCGTATATCAATTTTAAGGAGCAGTAGGACTTCCTAACCATAGATGGAACATGTGCAGAAAATCTTATATTCGCATCTAGAATCAAGCCTAAGTTCTTAGCACTGTTTGTGAGGCTTAAAATTTCATTGTCGATAGAAATTTTCACAGCTATGTTAACTTGATTTTGTGAGACAATTCCACCAAATAGCATGGCGTTTTATTTATTGGCCTTAGTGTTTAGACAAAATTTGTTGGAGGCTTAGTAAATTTTGAAGGTCTTGGTTAATATTTTCACAACTATGTTATATGTTTTTTTTATCAAATACGTGATAAATTTGCGAGTCATTGGCATAGAAATGTGGGGACATGTTTCACGTTATTTAACACAGCACACTGAGCACGTTCACTGAGATAATTTCTAAGAAAGGGAATAGCGGAAATACCCCTAGCGGGGCATTTACAAGCATAACGAGCTAATCAAGGAGACTAATACGCAATTTGGTTCTAACCTAACTTATCTAGGGCTGACATTTTTAACAAAACTAAGGTCTTACTCACTAGTATAACTTAGGGTCTGGTAATTCGATTAGTTACACTAGTACGTAACACTATGTAACACTGATCAGCATTCTGTAACACTAAACCGCACTATGCTCTACTCATAACTGGCACAATCACTCAACCAACTCAACAGTCTTGATTTTCTTAAGTCTTCTTACTAGATTGGTGTAGTCAAGGAGTTGGATGTTGTTGGATGTTGACGTGCTGAAGCAGCCATTGTTACTAACTACTGGCAAATATTGATATGGTCTTGTCAACAGTCTCCATGTTAAGGTCCTTATGGCGATCAGTGTTGCAGCAGTACCAGGGTGCATCAACGATGTTCCACAGTATTTTATTTTGGACACGTTAAATAACTTAAGCGTTACTTTTACTGACACACCCCCAAAGCTGAATACCATACGTTCAAACGAAGAATACAGAAGATGTAGAACTGGCTAAACTAGGCGTATTATATTCAAAATGTCATCTAACTTCCTAGAATGTAAAAAAAACACACAGTGTTCTATTTGAAATACCAAAATTTTAGTCCAACCAATGTTTTTGGTTGAAAATATTGTATATAGTATCCAGTTTTTGAAATACTGTTTTCACCTAGACACAATATATTATAGACATTAACACCTATCACAGCAACGGACGTTAATCTAGTTATTATGTCCAGATCCTAATGTTAAACATTCGAAATTCAAGTGCAGAAGACAAGTGTTTGGATAGGGTATTTTTTATTTTATTTTGTACTGTCTAGTAACGAATATTGTCAGTTAAGTTGGCATCATAAAATTTAAAATGTTTAACACAAATATTAACTACCTACATAAAATTGCAGAGTACCTTAAGAATGTGCGACAATAATATAAAAAGTTCGATAGATAGAAGAGTATAATGTTTACTTATTAACCTGTTATTTATTTATCTTTCTTGATACTAACATTTATCAGTTAACTCCGTTTCGCCTATTGGTAAACTATTGGAGAATATATAAACAAATTATTCCCTTTAATTAAGAAGATACTCAAACGAAGTCGATCGTTTTCATTTTTAACAAACACAGAATTATTTAAATGAATGAAATCAGCATATCCTTAATTTACATTGACTCAATTTAAGGATAATTAGTGAAAATTTTCTCTTGTTACAACTTATCTCTATTTCAAAGACGTGTAATAATTAATTTTGTTCACAAATGACGCTTTGAATAACATTTTGATTTCCTTTAGAAAGGGGCATTGTCTCCTTCCGAATCTCATAAATGAAAATGTGTGCGCTTACGAATGAAACATTCTTTCCTTTATTTGTCGTTTAAATAGGTATGGAAAACGCTGTAACTTAGAATTAACGACATATACAACTTCAGTTTGTGCATAAACTTTGACGATTATTTTACAACTCATATTTAGACAGAAGGAGGGTTATTTCACAGAAATTGGCCTATCAAGACACTGCTGAGTGCTATGGAGATTTTTCAATAGCTTCTGCTTTTTTGAAGTGCTACATAAAAGGCAATATATTTTCGAATAATACGAAGTATGCAACGACATAAATTTTTTATTATTATTTGCTATTCAAAAATATGTAATATGAAGGAAGAATATAGCTGAAACATTATCTTTCTCAGATACACATGTTTTGTATACATGGAGAAGTATGGAAGTGAAGAGATTGATATGGGTGGTCGAGGAATCTCCAAATAACATTAAGATCTGTATACGTTATTTTACTTCCCCATCCACGTAATGGAGTGCAAGTATAATAATCGTAAAAAGAAATCAATTTTTACTTCCCTCGCATACCGAAGGTAAGTATTGTATTCGAGAAAAAATCACCCTCCGAGATTTTTTACGGATTCTGACATTTCAGATCACGGAGATTACGAAAATATAGGTTTTTCAATTCCGACAGTCTGTCTGTCTGTCTGTCTGTCTGTCTGTCTGTTGGTGCATTTACTAAAAAACTGCTTGACGGAGAGCAGTCAAATTTGGTAGGTAGTTGACCCTACTGTCAGCGAAGAAATGGTAGAACTTTCACTAGAAAATATACAGGGTGGATCGTCTAAAGGGAATAAATAATGAAAAAAAATTAGTTTTGTTCAAATTTAAAATTTCCACGTTTCATGACACGCTAAACTTATTTCATTTTTGAAAAATTTTTACCACGAAAGATTTTTTTTTGTCTTTGTTCGAATTTAAAATTTCCACGTTTCATGGCATTCTAAACCTATTTCAAAAAAAATTTTTTTGAATTTTTTTTACCACTAAAAGAGATGGAAACATTTTTTTCTTTGTTCAAATTTAAAATTTTCACGTTTCATAGCGTTCTAAACCTATTTAAAAAAAAAATTTTAGAGAATTTTTTCACTATTTTCGAAAAAATTTTACCACTAAGTAATACAGACTGAATTTTTTTCTTTGTTCAGATTTAAAATTTTCACGTTTTAATGGCATTCTAAACATATTCAAACAAATTTAAAAATTATTTTGATTAAAAATTTTTTTTGCAAAAAATTTTAATCTTATTGATCACTGGGTATAGAATAGATGAAAAAAAATTTTTTTTTGCTCAAATTTAAAATTTCTACCTTTCATGACATTCCAAACCTATTTCGGAAAAGAAAATTTGCAACATTTTTTTTACCATTTTGGAAAAAAATTTACCACTAGAATAGATGGAATTTTTTTTTCCCTCAAATTTAAAATTTTCACGTTTGACATGACTGACGCTCTAAACCTATTTGAGAAAAAAAATTTGAAATTTTTTTTCACCAACATTTTTGAAAAAAATTTTACCACTATAATAGATGGAAAAATTTTTTTTTCTTTGCTCAAATTTAAAATTTTCACGTTTCATGGCATTCTAAACCAATTAAAAAAAAAACACCACTGTAGAATAGAAGGAAACTATCCTTTTTGCTCAAATTTAAAATTTCCACGTGTCATGGCATTCTAAACCTACTTCAGAAGAAAAAAATTTTGAAAACTTTTTTAAAAACATTTTTGAAAAATTGAAAAAAAATGAAATTTTTTAACCACCACTATACTTCCACTCCACTACGTGTATGTGGAATTGAAAATGTGACAGATGGCAATAATATTAGGCATATGCACCTATTATACTATTATTGAAAAATGTACAGGGTGTTCATCCGAAGAAATAATTCAGTCATGGTGGACATTTATAAAGGTATTTGCCCAAGCCTTCCATATTTGGCACCTGTTATTTAGTATTGAACTTTTGCTGCGGGATGAGCACTGTGTATATTTTTTTGACCAAAACTTATCAGGTGTTCTTTGTAATAATAGTGATAACTATATTCCGATTATTATTTTCAATGTCACTTCGTAATTATTAATTTTTTAGAGTGACCGCCATGCACAAATAAAGAAGGAAGTTCTGTGTAAATAACTTTACGGATTTTTTTTTTTGTTGAAATAGGCTTAGAATGTCATAAAACGTCGAAATTTTATACACATATAACGAAATCTAGAACTGGATTGTTTTTAGAACTTATCCGGTGAAGGGTTGGGGGATAAATACGGGAAAGTAAATAAAGTAAGCATGTAAGAGAACAAGCATTTAGGATTTGGTGTATATACTAGAAGCCAAGGCCCCAGATTTTTTGTAATATTTTTCAACTCCCCCCACTACCCCCACTCCATTATTAAAAGGGATGATAAAAAAAAATTGAGATTCTCACTTGAAATTTGGTACATGTCAAGGCCTCAGAATTTTTCATAACATTTTTCAACCCGTCCATTACCCCCACTCCAATATTAAAGGGGCTGATAAAATTAAATTAAGATATTCAGTTGAAATTTGGTACACGTATGTATTGTAATGACATCTGACTGAGATGATTCAGATGAAATGGCAGGGGAGGGGTATGTGAATTGGGTAAAATAAGTCAAGCAATTCTAATGTGAGTCTGGAAACTTCACTTTTGGCGAATATGCTAGAAACCATCATCTCAAAATTTTTTACATCTGCCTTAAATACTATTAAAATTCTATGACCAAGTATTTCCACATACTAGAGTGTAAATATAGTTAAGGTCAAGTCAAGTATTTGGTGTTTTGTACGTACTTCCAGTTTCTTTATCTTTAGTTTTCTATAGTATTTTATGAGTATTTTGTTGTTCTTCTTGCCTTAATATATTCAACCCCCTCCCTTTTCTGTCTCCACCAGGATATAGTCTATGCGTGGCTCCATGTACCAGCACAGGCTCTTGCTTCATTATTGTCTCATCTAAGAGCTGTGCGACGAGTGTTCAGCAGGCTTCCATTTCGTTTGTCTCTGTGTCGTAAGGTCTTCCAATGATGTTATTGTCTGTATAGTTTATCTCAGACTTATTCTGGTTATTAAAATGGCGCCTTTGATAATGCGGTAAAGAACAAATATACCGAAATTTTTTATATGGAATAAAGTAACTATACGCGCTTTATAGTCTTATCCTACGCATTGAAATCGCCCAGATTTTTGATAGTCATTCTTGTGTTCTTATTTCTTCTAGTTTCTTGGGTGACTGCCTGAATAGTCGTGCTGCCCGGTTGTGTTGAGATGTGGTTTCAGGTTTCCTAGATATTTCTGTTTTCGTTTCAACGTCCTGTATTAGTGTGTCCATTTCATTTGTTTTCCAAGACCTATATGAGTTTGCTGAAAGATACTTTTGTTATTAACTACCACGGTAACGTAATTTTACGGTGCCCCGAGAGAATAATTGAGACACTATTCTGAGTTAATTGCTATCTTTGTATTTTTCTGTGATGAATCAAAAGCCTTAGTGACATTTTACTTTAGAAATATAATAAAATTCAGTTTATATTAAACATGACGGTTACATGGCCCTGGATGGAGGATATGGCCGAATTTCAATAGGTATAAACATAATATTTACACTTCGTAAATAAACAGATGTAGATCAATCTCGATTTTTTTATTTTAAATCCATTTTTTTTTAAATTTGCAATATATCTTACAGAAAATTTTATGATGTGAAGGAAAATAAATGTTAGTCGATAGAATGTATTGACGACGTCATCACTTTCTTAAAGAAATCAGGAAATTGTTTGGGGAATGATTAAAATAATCGGTTTTATCCAAATCACTTGATATGGTTGAATAATTCTGAGAAAGATATTTTTCTACAATTTCATTGACATTCTACACTATCTGTATAATGAGCGCAAAATGTTGCGAGTTAAAAAGAAAACATGAAATAAATTACGAATTCAGTTTATTCCGTGTAGCCTGTAACCAAAGGATAGAGAATTTTAAAAGTAGTGTATCTTCATAAGGACGCAAGAGAAGCCTTTCTTGGTCTACGTGAAATTGAATTCAATTTAGCAGTAGGTATACTGAATGCCCTTTTGTTGCCACTCACAATGCATGTATAAAATATTAGTGACCCGCCCAATATATGCCTTTAATAAAAAATTTTACAAGATTATAAATAGGTTTCCAAGCTCCCGCATAAACGTTATAATGGGAGAAGGAAAGTAGGGAGTTGAGGAAAATTTGTGGTAAAATTTAAATAACAGCCAATAGTTTCGCGGCTGTTGATCGCGTGACATTGATAAGTTTATAAAATTACCATTATTAATTCGTAAATTGGCTTATTAGATGTACTTTAATTGTTTATTACTTAAAAGTCTGTAAAAATACTTAATTATTCAACGTTTACTTCGTTTACAATTTGGAAATTACACAAATCGAAAAAGCGGGATAAGAATAATGATAAAATATGTTGCCGTGAAGTTGATGTTTAATTTTGAGTTTTCCGCAAGGCCTCCTGAAATCTATCTATCCCACACACTAAGCTTGAAGCAAAGGATTATCACAAAAAATTGCGACCGGGGGCGATTTTGGAGGCTTTCGTGATCATTTTTACAAGGCTCAGAAAATCCCAGCTGGGAAAATGATCAGGAAAGCCTCCAAAATCACGCCTCGCTGGTAATTTTTGTCGGTATTTTTCTGTGATAATCTTTTCCTTTAAGCTCAGTGTGCCAAGTTGTACTAAACTTGAATAAGCTAACCATTGTACTCCTCGCCGAAATACTGCACTTTTTATATAATTGTTACACATTCGGTAGGATACTCTTCACGGTTTTTGAAAACAATGTTAGTTATAGACATTTTTTGTTTAATTACAAAACAAACAAAAAATTGCTTTCAATTTAAGTAATTAATAACTTATTAATTTATTCATCGATTTTGTTCAGAGACAATAGGATTCTTCCTCTAGGCAACACTAACTTGTTGTCTAAATTTCAATACAAATGGATTTTTCGTTCTTAAGTTATCGTGCTTACAAGAAACGTAACGGACGGACAGACAGACGGATGGCTATTTTGAAAGTTGTTCAGAATTCAATCAGCAACACAGCGATATGAAAATTTTTTCTCTTCGAGCAAGATTACCGGTTTTAGAAATGTGCCGATCGAATGCAATATACTCTTCGTTTTGTATTTGCGAATAGGATAATAATGAAGGTTAAACTTAGCCATAATAGGGAGGGTGCAACTTAAGTATGTTAAAGTATTTCATTGTTAGTCCTTAAATAAAAGTTCATGTGAAAGGTACCAAAAAAATCTTTGTGTTGGAAATACCGAGTGTTCACTTTTCCAAAAAATATAAATTTGTTCTTGTATTGTTATTACTAGTACAGCTATTAAAACAAAATTTGGCATGCAGTGCACACTTAGATTGGGATCTTTAAGACGTGATTACATGACACGATCACCTACTAAGACAAGTCAGTTTATAGACTATAATTTTATTTTTTATTCCTCTGCTGCCTCCCTAGTTTAATGGAATTTAAAAAAATTAATTTCACCGTTATTTCAAAAGAATCAGTCCATACTTTTTGCTCAGAATGAATCGTAAAAAATTCGAAGCATTACTAAATAATTAGTAAATAAGAGTAAAACTTAGGATAGTACGTTGGATTAAACAATTTACTACCCTGTAAATTAACGTGAACTGGTCAAACATGGAACTTGAACTTATTCAAAGAATATTTATTACAACAATTATTCAAAGTGACTACCACCTACAACTTTATATATGCTTCTGACCTCCTTATTGTTGAACACATACACGTTGGTAAGTGCAAAAATGAACTGGAAGTAGTTTTATAATATTTCAAAATTTGTTAAAGTAAACGCTATTTTTAGAGAAGCTGTGTATGATTTATACCTAAAGAGTCTAGAGTCTTTACGAAAGAGGATAATGAGGAACTTCTATTAGAAGTCCAGAATAAAGATTTCTTGCATACGAGGATATGTACCTTTGTTAATAAAAACAAGACACAGCGTGCGGTAATAGTACTAAACTTACTTGTGACTACATCATTATCTTTTTGTGTGTTTTGTTATCGAAAATGACGATTTGCGTATTTACATTGAAGAAAACCGCCTGAGGAATCACTACTTTCACATCCAAATTTTCCATCCATGTCTCTTTAACGGAAACATCTTGACTATAATTGCACTCTAGTATGTGGAAATAATTTTAATAATACTTGAGGCAGATGTCATAAAAAAATTTGAGGCGTTGACTCTTGTCTTAGCATATACACCAAAAATGAAGTTTCTTAAATCTTACTAGCTTGCTCTATTTATTTTCCCCCGTTCATACACCACACCTCTCACCCCTCTATTGGAATCATCAATCAAAGGTCATTATAATACGTATACCAAATTTCAAGTGAATATCTCAATTTTATTTTATCAACCCCTTTAATAATGGAGTGGTGGGGAGATGGAAAATATTATAAAAAAATCTGAGGCCTTCGTTTCTAGTATATACTCCAAATCCTAAATGTTTGTACTCTCTCTATCTTAGGGGTAAAGAAAAGAAAATAAGTAAATATTTTCTCTTCTTTACCCCTATTTAACCTGGAGCTTAGCCCCTTCATCAGAATCCTCCCAAGAAATAATCCATTTACATATATCGTTAGAGTACCTACGTGTACCAAATTTAAAGTTAATATTTCAATTTTATTTTATCAACCCCTTTAGTAATAGAGTAGAGATGGTAGGGGAATGGAAAATATAAAAAAATCTGGGGTCTTCCCTTCTAGTATAAACACCGAATCTCAAGTTTCTTGTACTCTTTTCAGTTTGCTTTACTCATGTTTCCTTATTTACCCCTATTCACCCCCCAACTCTTCACCGGATATGTTCAAAAAACAATCCAGTTCCTGATCTCGTTATCGTACATTCGCGTATAAAATTTCAAGTCAGTGTCTTAAACCGTTGCAGAGAAAACGTGCGGGCAAAGAGAAGTTACAGACAGACAGAATATTTAAAATCTCGACGTTTCATGGCATTCTAAACCTATTTCAACAAAAAAATCAAATATTTTTTACTATACTTCCAATTTACTACATACATGGATGTGGTAGTAAATACAAATTATATATGATGTATACTTTAAATTCTCTTCGCTAAAATAATTGCGCTTTTAGTATGCTATGCAACATTTTTTGAGAGTCTAACACTAATACCCTTAAACTATTTGGTACGCTCATCATCTCATCCATTTTGATGTTAAAATAACGCTTCTGAACTTAAGTTGTCTTGAAACCATAGTAAACGACGCTAATATAAAATTCTAACAGAATGTTAGAACTAGTATTGAATCCCATTTATCACTAACAGAGTTGTCTCTTTATTCTGCATCCACATCAATCTTGTTCTGGACGTGCTCTATAAATGGGCTTTTCCCTCAATTTTTTTTTATTGTGTTATTGGAAAGAGCCTATCAAAATATTACTAAAAATGAATTTTTATTTTTTTTCTGAGCGCAGAAAATACCACAAAAAAAATACAAATGTTCCGTAAATGAACAGCAGTTTGAAACGATAGCTTTCGGGCGCCAATGTGACGTCATCATAAACTGCACCAATCAGTATGAGATTAAACGGCCGTCAGAATTAGCTATGAAGGTGCATTCAAAAAGAACCTCACTTCTCTGCCTTGCATTGCACAACCTGCAATTCTATTGGTGCCTGAAATACATTTATGAGGAACTACCAATAGAATCTCATATTGCAAAGTGGTAACGCTTAATTGAGAACGTGCGTTTATGACGCCCATTGACAGTGCCAAGAAGTATCTGTCATAAATCACGAGAGTGCACCCCAGCGTGTTTACTTCTTGTTTGGTGTTATAGTATTAATTTCTTTTAAAAATATGAGTAAATGTGAAGACAGATTTGTAAAAGGTCCACTAAAAGAAAGAACAATATATACATACGTTAAAATGATCTTCGCAACAGAAAAATCCAGGAGCAGTATAAACAATATCTGGAACTTTTGCAACTTTCCACCATAATTTTCGAATTTCCAAATTTGTTGGAACTCGCAAAAATAACTTCGTACTATTTTCACTATTATTTGGACACACTGGTACAAAACAAACCTTTTTAAGCGGCATTTTATAATTAGAAGAGAGCAAAATTAATTTTCGTATCGAACGTAAACAATAGAAAGTGAGGTTATCGAATAAAGTTTGAACATTTCAGTACAGCGTTGCCAAATGAAACTGGCATTATACCATATGTGAACCAAATGAACAAAAATAGAGAATATAAATCTGATATATAGATTTTAGAAACTCATACAGTCAAAAGTTGATACAATTTTTGCTTTTATTTAGTGTCAGAGAAACGAAGAATACGTTGTAACGAAAAAATGCGCTATTCAAAGTAGACAATTGATAACGGAAATACGATGTTCATGTAAAAAGATATACATCTGGCAATAGAGGATCCTCATTAAGAATACGACTTTTATTGGTCTAATCAGTGTGACGTCACGCATGGCGCCTTAAAACTTACGTTTCAAATTGCCTGAAATAAAACTGATTTTGTAATGTAAATATTTGGTAGAACGTAAAAAATTGGAAGAAACTAAATTAAAATAAAATTATATTGCAGTTTATTATATGGCTTGATTATAGTGAAGTAGTAAAATTCAGTTATGCGGGAAAGGCCCATTCCTTGATGACCGCTGAGTTCATACTTAAGCCACAAATTCTACATTTCCATTCACAAAATTTTCGTGAACGCAAAGATGGAAATGCTAAATTCAGTCTGTTCATTGTAGTCCTCTCGTGGTGCATTGTCATTGGTTAGTGAAAATTTTCTAACAGTGCTCAGGTTGACAGCACTGATAACATGGGGCAGAATTTTCGTTTTAGGGGTCTCGTTTTAACGAAGACACCAGGCAGACTGCGGTCCTGATTTTGGGGTTATGTAATACTCTCTATATGAGAGTGTTTCGACAGGCTTATATTTGAGTCAGGCATATGTATGGGCCGGGCTATTCAGAACTTTAATTATGTACGGGAGTGGCCCTTGGAAATTAATTATGTTTGGGACTGGCCATTTGGAGATTAATTATATTTAGGTCAGGCTAGTTAGAATAGTGGGTTATGTATGAGCCCAGCTGTTTGATGCAGTAATTTTAGTTATTCGAGGGTCAGGCTGTTTAGAAGTTGTTGTTAAGAGAATCCAGTACTTTAAGTTGGTTAAGCATGGGTTTGGTTGGCCATCAGGAGAAGTTGTGACCTGGAGGAATGCTCTCATTAGTCTCCAACAGGTTTCATGGGAATTCTAGTATTCCACATATTTTTGGTGATTGTGAACAGCGAAACGTCGCGTGCAGCGTTGAGAATGTCTAAAAAGTGGTAACTGTCACGCTGAAGAAGTTCGAGGAGAGTCCCAGAAATTGCCCAGACTTGGAGCAGGTTTTTCATTTTCATTTTGATGTATTTTTTTAGAAATTATCATTATTTTGTTTAGTGATTCTCTGTACTAAAATTAAAGTAAAACTCACCACAATTTTGGAACTATAGTTTGACATTGTTTAGAATGTTGAAATATTTTAAATAAATAAATATTTGTATTTTCTTGACCGTTGATATCAAATTAACTTGATGTATCCTGGGATTTTTCGGTCATCTTTAAATGAAAATTCTTATATTTTCTTACGTTTCGGTTTTATTAACCATCGTCAGAGGAAAAACTACAATATTTATATTAACGTACAATTATTTTATGTGATTTTACAAATTTAATTTTATTACTTACAATTTAAGAAATTTTTTGTTTACACTATATTAACATTTTACGTTTATTTCTGTTGAAAGTTTTAATGCAACTAAATGCTGAACAAAAGTATTGCCTGCTTTCTGGTCTGTGTTATGTCACTATTGGTACAGTTTATTTAATTTATGGATGTTAGTTATGAGGTTTTCTCTAAAGGCTGGTAGTGTGAAATATGATATTTTAAGAATTATCTTGCGGACTTGATGGAACGATGTAAAAATATATGTTGTTTAGTAATATCCCCTTTTTAGTTAATTTAACAAATTAAAGTATGTTTCACTTAAATTCTCTATATCAGTGCGATTGTTTATTGCGTTGTTATGTCTTTTAATTTGTAACATTTCATGTATTGTCCTTCGATGATAATTTGGTTCCTTTTGTAAAATTTTTGTATTGTCAAAGTTAAAGCTATGGTTATGGTCTAAAGCGTGTTTGGTAAGAGCTGTCGAGTTTTGATTTAGTGTTCTTATATTATATTTGTGTGTATATATTCGTTTATGCAGGTATTGTTTTGTTTGGCCAATATATGTACTATTACAATTATTACAGTCTATTTTATAAATTGCGTTAATTTCGTCTTTTGGTTGTAGTTTGGGTTTTAGTTTTGTAAATAATTTTTTGTTTTAGTATAAGGTTTATGCGCTACTGTTATATTGTGTTTTTTTAATACGTTTGAAATATTCTCAGATACTTTTGGTATGTAAGGCATGGATACATAGTTGTTATTATTCTTAATTTTTTTATTCATATTCTTATTATAGATATTATGTATTCTTTTTTTAATTATTGGTTCATAAAAATGTTTAGGATAGGAGTTTGTTTCGAGGACGGTTTTAATTTTTTTCAAGTTGTCTTGTCTATATTTTGGATGTGCAAGTTGAATGGCTCGATCTGTTAAACTATTAACAACGCTCTTTTTGTAATTGGTAGGAGTATGTGAATTATAATTTAAGTATCTTTGCGACCAAATTTCTTTCGTGTACCAGTTAGTATCAATAATTCCGGATTCATTATATTTAATGGTAATATCTAAAAAGTTTATGCTTTTTTCTTTTTCAATTTCGGTTGTGAATTGCAAGCGTGGATGAAAACTATTGAAATTATTAACAGTATATTCTATTTTATTTTTTGGTAAACAGATAATACAGTCATTTACATATCTTTTGTAAAAAATAGGTTTATAATTTAATGATTTTAATATCTGACATTCTAATTCCTCCATAACTAAGTTTGCAATGGTGGCCGATATGGGTGAACCCATAGCAGTTCCGAAAATTTGAGAGTAAAATTGGTTGTTATATGTAAAATATGTAGAATTTAGACATAATGTAACGGCACTAACAAATTCGTTTTCAGTAATGGATGTATGTTTATTAATTTCAGACCATTTGTTTTTTACACATTTTATTGCAAGTTCTGTCGGTATGTTAGTATATAGTGATGTGACATCAAGTGAAATTATACAATGGTCTTTAGGCACTATCTGTTTTTTTATAAAATCGCAAAATTGCCATGAGTCTTTTACATAATATTCTGTTTTTCCTAAAACCTTACTTACTATATTAGATAAAAATTGTGAAAGGTTGTATGTGGGACTGTCTATATTATTAACTATTGGTCTTAATGGGATATTTTCTTTGTGCAGTTTTGGTAGGCCATATATGAATGGGGCGTGGCCATTATGACAGATGAGTTTATTTTTTTGTTGTTCAGCAATTAGATTTTTTCTGAGCCATGATTTAATAATGTTATTAATACTGTTTTGAATTTTTTTTGTTGGATCTTGGTTTTGTTTTTTATATGTAGTGGTGTCATTGAGCATGTTATGGATTTTTCTTTCATAGTCTGTTTTATACATTATTACTGTTTTGTTACATTTGTCAGCCATTAGTACAAATATATCTGAATTTTCCGTTAAAAATTTTTTAGTTTCGTTAATATAATGATTTAATTGGGTTCTAGTTTTATTACTTGTATTTTTGTAGTTTGTAAGTATATTACATACCTTGTTTTTAATTTCAATTTTGTTTTCATTATCGACATTTATTAAGAAAACCTCATAACTAACATCCATAAATTAAATAAACTGTACCAATAGTGACATAACACAGACCAGAAAGCAGGCAATACTTTTGTTCAGCATTTAGTTGCATTAAAACTTTCAACAGAAATAAACGTAAAATGTTAATATAGTGTAAACAAAAAATTTCTTAAATTGTAAGTAATAAAATTAAATTTGTAAAATCACATAAAATAATTGTACGTTAATATAAATATTGTAGTTTTTCCTCTGACGATGGTTAATAAAACCGAAACGTAAGAAAATATAAGAATTTTCATTTAAAGATGACCGAAAAATCCCAGGATACATCAAGTTAATGAAATATTTTAAGATCCTTATATATATATGTAACGCATGGTACCCATGTGATGTTATTAGATGCATCTACATGTAACAATGAAGTATTCTTAATTGAGTATTCTGACCTTATGTCGTACATTCATATCTAAGTTTACACAGCGAGCATTGAAATTATCAACTCTTCAATCCACCGTTGTAGATTGGAACTCGTAAAAACTTAATTTATGTTTGTGAGAGAATCTCAATTCTCAAAGTAAATTTGAATCACTATTGTGGCCTTATTAGAGTCAAACCTGCAAGACTTTTTTCGTTGTGTATGTGGACTAAATTGAGTAGATTTGTTTATTTTTTTTGTACATCTCACTTGTGTTGGTAATAAATGTTCATGTCTACACGTTTCTGTATTTCATGCCAACGTTCCTGACATTTGTTTGATATTTACCACTATCTTCAGTTTAGTGTATTATATATTGCAGTATAATTTTGACGTTATTGATAAAGTTTAACATCGCACGTTTGCCAGTAACTTAATTTTGTTCCTTGGCTGGCAAAAATTACTTATATCATTACTTTTTATCATCAGACCAGTGACGCCCTCTCTTTGAGTATCCAGCCTCCTTACTAATGCCCCTAATCTCTCCACAAAAATAACTAACTGCCGTTCGCAGATGAAACACTTTTTAAATTATTTAGGTATTAAAATTGTTACATAGTGTTATATTTATGTACAAAAATGTTTACGATATATCAACGGTTTAATCTTGATTCCACCATGTTCAATTTTTTTAAACTAATAAGGCTGGCATTGATTATATTATCAAAGCAGAAATTGTTGTCGCTAAAATACCCCAGAAGTTATTATAAATTCTTGTACATGAGAACTTTTAAGGAGGTATGACTTGTGTCAAATAGAATATGGGCGACAATTTGAGCATCTTTTGTAATAAACATTGTAGTTACTGTTTTGTGTATTGCATTATTCCTTATGAAATACAAAATATACAGGGTGTTCCATTTGAAAAAGTAAAGTTACATAACCTACCGCCTTTTTATGGAGCCTTATACATTTGAAAGAATATGATTAGATGCATATTTCTAAACAGAATAAATTTTCCATTTAGCATTTCTTTATGTTTCACCGTTTTCCAAATAATGCTTGTCTAAATAGGGCTGGGACACTCTGTATATAACCCTACAATTTTTATACGAAACTTTTTATGTCTCCAGTAATAACAGAAATAAAGGGGGGTCAAGATATAATAGATAACTCCGTACATATTATTTTTGTTATTAATTGATGGTAAAACATTTTCAGTTCATTCGTAAAATAAGTAATTAATTTTTTCTATCGGTCCAAAAACTGTGATTGCTGATAATTTCCGTCATGCAAAAACAATAGATCATAATGTAAAAGGTTTATGTAAATTCTTACAACAATGTTATTGATCTAAGGAAATTTAAATTCCTGACATTACATCTGATGAAAGAAAGCAAAAGAAAGTATTATTAATTAATTAATGGCGAGGCTGACTAACACATTTTGCACTACTTTACATGCAACAAAATGTATTATATCAAACATCAAACGTAATCAATAAGCGGCAGAAAGATAATTAATTTTCTGGTGTAATTTCACACTTTTCATTGACGTTCCCCGGGGGTCTGACTTTCAGATTTAAAATTTATATGAGTATCAATCATCGTAAGGTCCATTTAACAATTTTGGGAATTAAATTATGAGGTATGAAAAAAGATCTAGCAGAAATAAATACTACCGTTATTTCAGGGAGATTCTAAAATTACATTTAAAATTCATTTTTTTAAATACCTATTAACGCCTAGGCAGACCGTGCATGACGAAGATTAATCATTTAGAATATATACATATTAAAATGAGTGTGAATTTTAAAAATAAATTAATTCATAATTTTGGATGAAATCTTCGTTCGTCAAAATCACTGAATCTTTTGTTGTTATAAATAATATTCTTCCATTTCCAGTGTAGTTATTAGGATGACACTGTTGATTTTACCTCCATGAGAATTGAGAAAGTATTTTTATTACAAAACAAGTTAACCATTATACTCTTCGCCGATTTACTACACTTGTTATATTATTGTTGCACATTCTATAGGATATTCTTCACAGTTTTTTTTTTTGTAAATGATATTACTTTCAAATATTTTTTGTTTAATTACAAAACAAAACATTTTTTTCATTTCAAAAATTAATAACTTTTTTATTTATTGATTGATTCTGTTCAAAAACAATAGGGTTCTTCTAGCTAACACTAACTTACTGTCCAAATTTTAATACAATCGGACTTTTCGTTCTTAAGTTATCGTGCTTACAAGAAACTAAGGATATATTGTAGAAAGGACTAAATTCGATAGGAAAGAATCTTAGGTTAGAAAATTTTTAAATCAAGTAAGTAAATTTGAATAGAAGTCACTAGTTTTGGCATTAAAATTCATATTTGAAAAGTTTAGTTGATTTTATACTGCGGAAGAGTAGACGTCATTTTGGAGAACAGCTTAACCTAAAGTATTTGACAGAAGAAATAAAAATTGATAAACGTCAAAGATACAAAGATAAATATAAATAAATTTATTAAATTGTATTAATAATTTTGGAAATTTGGAATTGGAAAGAAAACATAAGAGGATTGAAAATATTTGACATTTAAGTAGAAATTTGAAGTTGGAAATTGTGAAGAATAGAAGATGAGTAAAAGGTACCTTTGCTAGAAAACAAATTAAGTCTCGAGCAAAATAAAATTAATTTTTTGTACTTGAAATAGAAATAAGTTGTTTTGTTAATAGTTACTAATTTTTGTAACTGAAATATATTCAATCCTCTATACAACTGAGTAATTAGATCACAAGATAGTTTGAGAACCGACTACAGATTTAGGAGTTATCCCATAGAGGGAGTTATAAAAGTATAGTATATAAAAGTAAGGTCAGATATAAAGCAAATTCAAAAATAATTAAATAAAAGGGTATTACTGAATAATTATTCTGTTTATTTTCATTCTTTAATATATCATAACATAATAGAAAACATAATAATACATATGGCTACCTTATACCGAGATGAACTATATCAATAATGAACAGTGTTAGATTAAATATGTATAAGAGTTATTGGTTTTCAACAGACTAAAATAGTATAATTGTCTATAATATTTAACAAAATAAGGAAAAGTAAGGGACTTAAAATGGACCCTTAAAGCACACCTTAAATAATTTAAGAAATTAATGGAATTCCGAAATTAGTATAAATAAAGTGATCTGTGTCAGTTGAATAAAAATAAAAATGAAACTACTTTTGCGTCGATGCAATTACACTTAAAATTGAGATACGTTAATTCATGACACAATAGCTTGAGACAAATCTAGACCAGTTGTCATTGGCCTATCCAACACTATCTGATCCATTAAGGAATAATGCAACAATGATGTATTCTGTTCTATATCTGCAAATATTTATTCATAGTTTTCAAATGATTAATGCGTTGGATCTGGAAATTCTATGGAAAACTTTAACTCTTAATGACTTAAAGTTTAAAAAAATATTATTTGAATTTTGTTTTCAGAAAATTTCATAGAATCGGATTTTCTTCATTTTACATGAGACGAGTATGCACTATTTTATTATTACAAAAACCGTTAACAGTTTTATTATATTTGTATTTCACAAATGCTTTAACTTCATCATTTTTAAATAACAAATGACTGTTCGTCAACGTCAAAGCGTATAAAGCTTGGTTAAACGAACTGTTTGCACTGTGACGTACTTTCTTCCAGTTGCCTAGCACATAGACAAGTGGAAGAGTCACTTTAGCGCTGAGCTATATTTCGGTTGTTTTTGGTTATTTCGAGCGTCACCTTTACATTTTTTTCGTTGGGTAAAGGTCTCACACTAGCCTCCTGACGCAGTCTGTTGCAGTAGGGTTGGGATAGCTACAGTGAAGAAACGGTTATGTCTAGGGGTTCGGACGGTAGATTAGATTTTCACTCACATTCAACAGTAAAACACACATGTCGGTAAATAGCAAAGTTTATTAAATATAATAATATTCAATAACAATTAAATAAAAAGAAATGTTGAGGTACCAAATATACTCCGATGAAGAATATAAAAAATATCAAAACTTAAGATACGTCAATTTGTTTGATTTTACTTGATAAATTACTAAACTACGAAAACAAGAAATCAGGCGGTGAAAAGATGTTAGACTACTGATTATTATTATTACTTCGCTAGCAGAGATAAGCAGGCAGTTTACAAAGCGGTAGCAGTACAGGCGTTAAAGCAATAAAGCGGTAAAACAGTAAGCAGGAAAACAATATACCGTAAAGCAGGCAGTGCACGAATATCAGGCAATTGTAAACAAATATTTATGGTAATAAACATGCAAGTGCATATCTGAAAAACTGGGCAAAACTGAATAAAACTGAAATTCAATAAATACAACATGTTAATGTATGTATGCATATTGTCTAAATGTTATTTGTGGCATTATCATATTTTTTTTTCCTTCTTCAATTCTTTGGGACTTCCTGCCACATGTATGTTTTCTTTTTAAGCGGTGCTAGGGGAATCTACAAAATATATCACAATTCACCAGTATTTCACCGACGTTTCGGAAATCTACTATATGGATATTGAATATAACAAACATTCTTGGAGCTGTGTATTTGTCATACACAGCAAAAAAGATTTTTCAAAAAAAGCCTTGAAAAAGGAAACAGATTAGATTTCCGAAACGTCGGCGAAATATTTAATTTCAAGTTTTTATACCTATTTGTGTTGTTTCTTTGAAAAAAAAACAACCTCTAACTGATCCTTTGACGTAAACGTCACAGGCGTAGAGGTTATTTACCAGTAACATACTGGTTAATTGTGATATATTTTGTAGATTCCCCTAGCACCGCTTAAAAAGAAAACATGCATGTGGCAGGAAGTCCCAAAGAATTGAAGAAGGAAAAAAATATGTATGCATTGGATAGAAATCCAAAGAATACACAAGTTCGGTTCGGTTTGTATAAAAAGAATTAAAAAGAAACGGTAAACTACAAGAAAGCAAGTAAAAAAAAGAATTAGGATCAGATAATTTCTTTAGTTTCTTACTGATATCAGTTAAAATCCTAATATTCTTATTTCGGTTCAACTATGAAATATTAAAATTATTTAAAGCTATTTACTATCTACTGGTTGTTGTGCACACGGCTGAATCGGTCGGTGGTCGGATCTCTAATGCTCTCTGCTCTTGGTCTGACAAGAGCTATAGATAAAATGAATTCGGTGTAGACAGAGAGAATGACGAGAGGTGCAACTCCGTGCTAAATTTCTCTTCGCACGATTTGCATTGGGCCACTGTAAAAGGGGGAATGAACGCAGATGGCGCTGGAGTCTGAAATGCGGGAAATTTAAACGCCGCCCCTATCGTAATTGTTGCTTTTAAGATTATCATATAAAATATGTTTTTCAATTAATGTCAAATATTCATCTTTTAGCTCGATGAACAGCAAGAATATCTTTTTCTAGGTTCTAGAAGGAATTCAAACTATTCATCTAACGAAAGACAAGTATTCAACATTAAAAGAAAATTATTTTATACCAAATTACACTTGAAATGATTTGTGGAAAATCATAATAAAAAAAATGCGCCTTTTTCATGGATTCAATTAAATTTATTTAATGAAATAATGTATAATAAAAATATAAGCTTCAAACATCAAAAAAGCAGTAATGATGAAATATTTTTTGTTTTCTGGCGGTGATAATTTCATCGTTTCTGTCTCTATTCTGTCGCTTGCACTAACAGGGCATTGCAATTAAGCACACAGATTTAATACAGCTACGTGCAAGGAGTTCCTTATGAAATTTGCAATTAAAATTAAAAACTACACAATTTTGCATGACGAGGGTTGCAACTTTTCAAATTTTGCGATTTGTTGGATCCTTATCTAAAACGTTTTTAATAAAATAATTTAGAATAGAAATATAAGCTTAAACATAATAAACATATAACATTAAAAAACTACTAATGCTAAAATTTTTTTGTTTTTCTGACAGCGGCCATTTCATCCTTTCTGTGTCTATTTTGTCGCTTGCACCACCGGGGTATTGCAATTAAGCACACCGATTTAATGCAGCTATTTATAAGTAATGTCTGATGAAATTCACTCCTAAAATTAAATTGTACCCGATTTTCTATAACAGGGGTTGGAATTTGTCAAATGTTGTACCGTGTTGCATCCTTGTCTAATATGCTTTCTATCACAGTTGCTGAATGGCCAACAGCAGTAACTACAGCCTCACTTGGGTATAACAAGTGCTGCTCCTTAGCTGACCACTCTTTGAAACCAATGAATAAATCGTGCGGTTCTTTACTTGAAGCGCATAAATCATGCTGACACTGTTTACAGTTATTTGTCACTTTTATCAGATTGTTAAGAATACAGCCCGAAACATATGCAACAGAAAGGGTTGCAGATTGTCCTGTTTTAACTGCACTGGCAATTTGTTCAGCAATTTGCGATGAATCTACAACAGCTGGTCGAGTTGTTTCTTCAAGAGTGGTAGGTTCATCAGTTTGTGATGATGTTTCTCCGACAGATAAAAATTCGTCAAGATTGCTGAGGATCTCATGTTCATCTTTCTCACAATTGGTTCCTGACATCAATTGTTTTGTTAAGTTGTTTAAAATTGCTGTTTTTAAACTCCCACTGAACCACAGTAGGATTATCACTACTTCCACATCCACCCCTGATACATCCAAACAAGTTCTCCAATCTCCATGGCATTCTGGTTGAAATTTCTCCGTTTCAAAGTCACTACAGCCACAAACCATACAAATCACTTTTCTTGGTGCCATTTTCTGTAGACCATGCTATAAAAAAAATATGTAGTTTAATAAGCGACTGACACATGTATTTATAAGAAAAAATAACGTTTAATAATAAGTATTGGTTTAAGTAAGACGTTTTATTTACAGAATGAAATTAGTAACCAAACTAGTTGTAGGTACGTGGTTGTATTGCAAACCGTGTTGCGAAGTGATAAAACATTAATCATAGATAAGAAATAATATTTTTTTATTACTTACCACCTTAAACACTTCTTATTGTGGAAAAACAGTAACCGTTCTGGCTGTAAAAAAGCAACATAACCTCGATGCTCACTTGTTGTCGTTTGTCTGTTTGTCACAAATCTTGGGATTTTCGTTATTGCTGCCTGGTGTTGGCTACATTACACGACACGAGAAACAGCGCCTCTATCCTTATTCCCCCTTTTGCTAGACGAGGACGACAAAATACCAAAATCAATATAAGCAATAAAGATGGAAATATACACTAATTACACTGAAAAGCGAAGGATTTTCGTATATAGCTTACCCCTCTCGTCATTCTCTCTGGTGTAGAGATAGGATCGGCGCGCAGCTGGATACGCGTCGAAACCACCAGCCACGTGGTGTCTTGTAAGAGTTAACACGGAAAAGTATTAAAATATTTCCAAAATCAATGTATTTACGGTATGCCTAGATTTTGCACTAAATTCCCGGACTATAACAAATTGTACAAAAATTATTTAAAGCAACAGATTTTATTTTAATTTGTAAAAATACGGATAAGTTAAAATAAAATAAACGGAAAACTAATTTCTACCACTCTGCCAAAATGGCGGACATTATTTTAACTCATTTAATTGGAAAGACGGTCTAAATTAAAATAATAGGAACTGTAACAGCTTTCTGGTCTCTCGACGTATCATCTGTGTTCTTTTCAAGGGACGGTTCTACAAAAACATAACAGTTATTTGGATAAAATCTTGAGAAACTAACAGGCCCTCATAGAGCACAACTACTTTAGTAATAATTTATATTTAACATAAAATTTATCTCGATAATTCGGAAAAACGGCAATTTTATTTCAATGCATTGAATCCGGAATTGATTTAAATTATCACTTTATACACGGAGCAGTGGAGCATTCTTATCTATGTGAGTATGAAAACATCTAACAAGAAACGGTGGCTCAAATCGGTATTTCCTTACTAGGTGAAGTCGGTCGGTAAACTGACTTTTCTGCTAAACAGTTCGGTACGGAATGTACGATTCAAAATGTCTTTCAAGTGAAAAAGGATTTGCTCTGCGTAGTCAGCGCAGCGCCATTGGTGTTAATTTTTGTAATTACCCCAAATATTATGATTTCAAGAGATCTTTTCAAAGCTTGGTCTTAACACATGGCCCATTTAAGGTGGAATCCTACACCGCGGTTAAGATATGAGAAATATGTAATTACTATTTATAGTACATTTACGTTTTACTGGATGTCGGCGACAGCATAAAAATGAATTATTTGACGGATTTGATAAATAATATCGCGGACGTGCTTCTATTCTGCATACAATGATGTAAAACAATGATTTTTGACGGTAAGCGAGGCGGGTAACGAGGAACAATATTCATTTAAATTAACACAACAATATTTTATTACTTGAAAATAATCTTGATAAGCCATATTTGTCTAACGAATGTATATATAGCACTTTCCACGAAACTTCCATAATTACACTCTGAGGTAATTTTCGTTTCAGCTTGGTAACAATTACTGAATTTTGTAGCTCAGGATTATGTAACAATATATCATTAATTATAATTTCATCACTCACAGATCAACATTATTAATTATTAGATGAGGATTTAATAGCCTCGTCTAATTAACTTAACTATTAATAGCATTGCACCAAAGCAATTATCAATTTCGTATTGTCTACAAATATATTTAACTTGGCTACATTCACTTTACTTTCAATTCACCTCATTATTTTTATACTCTTAACATTATAATATAATAATAGCTGGGTTTATTTCTTTGCCATAATATTATACAGCATTGTGAATCTTTCATGGAGGCATAAGCTACTTAGAGGTTTTACAGACAGTTTTGCTAGTCTTTCATCCCGTCTTTTATTTAACATTCCAACCCTTTTATTACTCTAATTAAAAACAAATCCTTCTTCAAACATGTCCCTTATTAAATAACATATGAACAATATTCAAATTAAAACAATGGGCAGCTACTGGAAGCGGCTGGAACTTTACCACCAAGTGACGCACTGCAAAGGTGTTTGGCTTGCGACCACGGAGCCTCAGGTTCGAATCCTGCTCAGGGTAGGGTATGGATGTTTAGTGTCGTTTTTAAAAATGTGATTGAAAGTACTATCATATATACAGTTGGACTACCGCCGAGCCATACTGTGCAGACTATAAATTATTCGACATAAGTCGCTCAAGCTAATCCAGGTTATAGTACGATTGGTAAAGTAAAAAATACACCAGGAGCTCGCAAAAAAATGTTATCGGATATTTTCTTTCCGTAACTGTTAACGCGAGAATTAAACATCACAAAACCACAAAAAACAATTCTGGGGGTACGGCACAACCCCCAAAACGAACCACCCCTTCGGTGGCCTTATTTTACTGATAACTCTTTAACCGTTGATGATATAAAAAAATTGCTCATCGTTGAAAAGAAAGCTTGACTAATTGCCTAAAGAAAGTCCTCTTGTAAGTTTCTTGTATATACCATGGTTTTCGAGAAAATCGATATTGACAAAAATCGCAAAATTTGTATTTTTGCGCGCGAATGTTCGTTTATTTGAAATTTTTTGCGCACAGCCTATAGAAAAATTGAATTGCTCGAAAACCAAACAAGCTAGGAAGAAAAATCAAAATGGGTTCTAAAGAGGATAGAAAATACTCTCTTGTATTGTCATTTTTGAGGGCTATTGATATTTATTAGTATATAAAAATAACAATATAATATAGTTATCTCTTGATTTTGTGTGCCACTATTCACAGGCCCATAAAAAATAACTGACTATAATATAAGTTATAAATGCATTATCTTTTAGTTCACGGCTGTACTTCAATGCAGAAAATGTTAGGAATCAAAATATTCACGTTTACAAATTTAGCAGCATGTTAAACTTGGCCGAAAAAAAATCCAATTCATATTAAATTTTTTGATGATATTTTTTTTAATACAATTTTTTAACTATTAAATGATTAGAAACAATTGTTATATTGTCACGCAGGAAATAGCCAAATCCGGGAAAGTAGCAAATGTTTGTATAAATAAAACACATTCGACCCTAGTCCATATTATATCTAATAACAATAAAACGAAGTCAATGCCAATAGTAGAATTGTTTAATAATAAAACACAAATATATATAAACATAACATTGATCGGTATAAAGGTCTGCTAAATAAAATGTATATAAAACGAATAATCAAAAAAAAGGAGGCTCTGAGTTCTTGGCTATTGGTTGTATTCATTGATTGAGTTTCGACGTCTTAGTGTCGACAGCCAGTCTTAGTTTGGGGCCCTCATCTTAGAATGTGGGGCCCAGGCCCTTCAGGCAGTTTTGATGATCTCCACCCGGGGGATCACTAAGTTAAGTGAAAGTGACACCTTTTCCTCCCCACTGTGTATATCGGTAAGATCGTTTAAGTTGTTATGCATATTTTTGTTATGTTGTTGATTAGTTGTATCTGTTATTTGTTTGTTATCCCTTAATGAAGGTTTTAATAAAACCATGTAAATTCTTAAAGTGCCCCTTCTTAACACACTTCTCGAGAAAACCCCCAGTCACGTAGGGCGTTATGGCCCACAGATAAGGCCCTTGCCCCCTTTTCTGTGACAATATGATACATAAACTGAAAAAAAAAAATTTTGAGCCGAATTTTCAAGACGTTTGGGTCTTTTTTTTATTTATAGGAAACAATAAAAAATTGGCCAAAATTTGGCTAACTTCAACATGCTGGTAAATTTGTAAATGTGAATATTTTTATCCCTAATTTTTTCTGGATTGAAGTACTACCTTGAACTAAAAGTTGATGCATTTATAATTTATATTAAAGTCAATTATTTTTTATAGGCCTGTGAATACTTAAAAGTGCAAAAGAGTTAACTATATTATATTCTTATTTTTATATACCAATAGATATCAATAGCCATCAAAAAATTTTATATCCTCTTTAAAACCGATTTAATTTTTCTTCCCAGCATGTTTGGCTTTCGAACAATTCAATTTTTTCTATAGGCTGCGCGCAAAAAATTTCAAATAAACGAAATTTAGTACGCAACAAAAATACAAATTTTGAAATTTTTTTATTATCGATTTTCTCGAAAACCGTGGCATATACAAGAAAATTACACGAGAACTTTTTTGGGCAATTAGTCAAGCTTTCTTTTTATGATGCGCAATTTTTTTTTAACGAGTTATCAGTAAAATAAGTCTTTTTCACCGAAGGGGTGGTTTTTTGGCGGGATTTTGATTTTTCTTCCTAGCGTGTTTGGCTTTCAAGCAATTCAATTTTTTCTATAGGCTGCATGCAAAAAATTTCAAATAAACGAAATTTCGTACGCATTAAAAATACAAATTTTGCAATTTTTTTTAATATCGATTTTCTCGACGGTTAACGAGTTATCAGTAAAATAAGTCTTTTTTCACCGAAGGGGTGGTTTTTTGGCGGGGTTGCGCGGTACCCCCAGAACTGACTTTTGTCGTTTTATGATGTATAATCTCTCCACTAACAGTTACTGAAGGAAAATCTCAGATAACATTTTTTGTTATGGAAATCTTTATAATTATTGAACTATTAGGGATTGAACAAACATAAATATAAGAAGAAACATACATATGGGTCGAACTGAGAATCTCTGTTCTAAAAATGATTGATTTGTTAATAATTAATAAAGTTAAACCTTACTTGTGAAGAGTCGTAAAGAATTTGTTAGATCCAAGAGATTAGTAAAAAATATAACGTGTCAGAAATGCTATTTATTTATTTATTTATTTATTTATTTGAATACAACCACCCAACAGGTAACCAATTACAGGGTGGGAACATTACAATACAGAATACGAAAACAGTATAATAAACTAAAAACTAATTAAACTATCAGGACATAAAACATTGCATATATGTAAGTAAAAATATTATAATAAAATAGATATAAGATAATTATAGGAGAAGTACAAAAAGAGTTGCCCATATTTCTAACTTTCAAAAAGCAGTTTGCATTAATTTTAATTCCAATTTATGGTTCGTTATTATACTATGATAATTAGGTTTCGTTATTAAAAATAACCACATTAAACTCGTAATTTTATTTCCATGCTCACGACATGCCAGTTATCATTATGCGGGGGAAGTTTATCTTTCTATTAAATTTTAAAAAATGTTTATACTTAGTTTATAGCTGTCATAAACTGCGAACTTATAATATATTTCACTCTGAAAACAGACTCATGTGAGATGTCAGTAGATGGAACGTTAAAATATGCTTTTGTCATGAAAGTGAAATGTTATTTTATGTATAGATAGACGCTGTGGAAGTGAAACTAAAAGAGTCCCGGTGTTTTCCATTATGTGCTGCATACCTACGCATATATCATGCCAGGGTGCTATAAAAAATTATATTTCGTAGTGACTTATTTACTGTAAGCCTCGTGGATAAAGTCACTTTATTTTTGTCTCTTCATTCCGTCAAGACATACAGGTTTGGAGTGTTTACGAATAAGTACTTGCTAGAGACAATAAAGGTAGGTAATCGGTTGTAAATATTCGGGTTATATATTTTAGCTCTGGTGAATGTTATTTGTATAAAAGTTGTAATGACTAGAATAGTGTAGTTGCACATATGAATGCACTAATTACTATGTAAACTTTCTGTTGACTTTCATTGTGAATTTTTTGCTGTTGTTTGTGACAATTTTATAATAATGACTAACTACTCTTGCGGATTTGGATATATTTTTGCAGAAGCTTACGTGTTGTACTTTGAACTTTATCACACAAAAAAACAAAAATGTAATTTTCACTGGTGATTTTAATGTTCATTTTAACAACCCTGATAAACATGTTCATACACTTATTTAATTAATTTTGTTCTTTTGGTTTTATTGTATGTAATGATGCTCCTACTGTCCTGGGCAACTACTTAGATAATATATTTATTAACTTTTGTCTAGAGGGTTGTAAATTGCAATTATTTAAAACATGCTTGTCTGATCATCTTGGTATTAATTAATTTATAATCAACTGTAAGCCCCCAAGAGCATCAAAGAAAATTTCTTACAAACCTATTTCAGATACAGGTTTGTTTAATTTAAACAGATGTCTGCATCAGTTCGATTGGGGGTTTATCGATGATTCTTCGATAGATATTGATATTAAATCCGAATTATCCTTGAATAAAATTACTTCTGCTCTGGACGTGTTTCTCCGAGTTAAGTCCATGATTTTATCAAGTGACAATAAAGTTAATTAAATTGGTACACTGATGATTTGCGGAAACTGAGAGACATTACTTTTTCTTCTTAATATTTACAAGCCAAATCCCACTAGCGAAAAAATTCATTAATGACATAAAACGTATTTATAAAAATGAAATATTAAAAGCCAAAAAAGCAGCAAACGATAATTACATTCATCGGAATAAGAATCAGCAAAAAGCAATGTGGAATTTGGTTAATATAAACAAAAATAAAACAGACCATTTGTCTGAAATTATTTCTCCTGATGAATTTAATAATTATTTTGGAAACATTGCTCAAAACTTAGTTAACTCCTTGTCATCTGCGACCGACAATTTTGAAAATTATTTTACAAGGTCCATAAAAACTTGTGCTGATAAGGATTTTATTTTTACTGAAGTCAGTTAAAATCAAGATGTAATCCCTAATCTGAAAAACAGAGTAAAGATGCTCAATATACATTAAAATTCTCAGTTGTATCAAATACATTATTATCATTCCAGTCACAAAACTAATTAATGAATGCATTAGAAATAATGTGTTTCCAAAATGTCTTAAAGTGTCAAAAGTGTTTTTTCAAAAAAAACTGTATTGATGATCCGGTTAATTACAGATCTATTTCTATCGTGCCATTATTTGCCAAAATCTTTGAAGTAGTTCTCAAATCTGAAATCACGAATTGTTTTGAAAATTGTAATCTATTTAATAGTTAGTTTTCAATACGGTTTCGGGTCAAAATTGTCAACGACGTTAGCAATATATTCGTTAATGAATGTAATAAATCAAGGTTTCCAGGGCAAAGAATTTGTGCATGTGCAATTTTTAGACCTAAGTAAGGCTTTCGACTGTGTGTCTCACAAAATTTTAGTGAACAAACTGAAATTTTACAAATTCTCTGAGGTCGCAGAAATTTGATTATGTCATATTTGACTGACCGTCATCAATTTTTTCATTTTAATAATGCTAATTCTGGTAACATTGATATTAGTTTTCTCAGGGTTCAGTATTGGGACCGGCTTTATTTCTTAGTTATGTTAATGATTTGCCAAATAGTAGTCTCTTAACAAATTTCACTCTTTTACTAATGACACGTCATTGGCTCATTCCCATAATGATTGTAACATTTTATTATCAGAGGCTCAAAGCAGTCTGTCTATGGTTCATAACTGGTTTTTAAATAATAAGCTAGTATTAAATAATGATGGAGACTATGATTTTTTTGTTACGACAGCACTCTGTACAGATGACCTCTCATTGCGTTAAATTTTTGGACGTTATTTTGGACAATAAGTTGACATGGGAGGAACTCACGCCCTACATCTGCAAGAATATATCACGTTATATTTTCTTATTGCGTAATTTAAAAAATTGTTTGTCACTGTCAACGGTTTTAATGACATACCGGGTGTTAGAAAAGTATGGGAACGGTGAAGAATCTCGAACAGTTTGCATCAAATCGAAAAATAAAAAAATACGCGTCAAAAAGTTTTCAAAAAACTGTCTACTGATACCAAAAATGACCTCCCCACCCAACCCCAGTGGGTGGGGGAGGGGCAACTTTATTTTTTTTATTTTTTTTTAATGCCTTGTTTATATTAACGTCCTGGCGGAGTTCAGCTATTGCTGCTCTACCACTCAACCAGGACACATACACATAGACATCAACACAACAACCATTCCCTGCGATATTGCCATCTACCGCAGCTGAGACTCGAACTCAGGAGAGATAACAGCGACTAGACATGTTGTGCCACCCAACAGCGGTCTAGGTCACTGCTACCATCTCGGTAACACATGAAAAAACGCCACCAACATCCATACCCTGACCAGGATTCGAACCCGGGACTCCGTGATCGCAAGCCAAACACCTTCAGCATTGCGCCACCGAGCTGGTGGCGCAATTTCAAATGGAAACCCCTATTTTTTATTACGGAATCGGATTCTACGGCAAAAAATACGTAAGTTTTATTCAGGAAATTTTTTTCGATTCTTGCACGGTGTCACTGTAATAGCAAAAAATGAAAAGAATGCATGACTGTTTCAAGAGTAGCGTCTTGTGCCCATAAAAAAAGTCCAATTCAAAAACTGAAAAACACGTATTTGCTATTTTTACGAAATCTATCCAATGACATTGGATTCGACTCTCCCACCCCCAACCCAGTGGGTGGGGCGGGGGACAACTTTGAAATTTGTAATGAAAATCCCTATTTTTTATAGCGGATTCGGATTCTACAGCCAAAAATACGTGAATTTTATATCGGACATTTTTTTCGATTCTTGCAAGGTGTCGCTGCAATCGCAAAAAATTGAAATAAACCTGAAGTCTCCATAAGTTTGTAAATACAGCTACTCGTGTTGACAAAAAAACATTCAGTTTAAAAAACAATATCTGTGATATCTTGATTTTTATGAATGTTTTTTTTTAAGTGTTGTTAATAACAGTATTTATTTTGTGAAATTTCTACGACTTGTAACATTTTTTGCGATTGCAGCGACACCTTGCGAGAATCGAAAAAAATTCCCGTTATAAAATTTACGTATTTTTGGTCGTAGAATCCGAATCCGCTATAAAAAATAGGGATTTTCATTACAAATTTCAAAGTTGTCCCCCGCCCCACCCCCTGGTTGGTGGGTGGGGAGGTCATTTTTGGTATGAGTAGATAGTTTTTTTAAAACTTTTTGACACGTGTTTTTTTATTTTTCGATTTGATGCAAACTGTTCGAGATTTTACACCGTTCCCATACTTTTCTAACACCCGGTATAATGCAATAATTCAATCTTCTCTTACATTAATGGGGCCACTCGGCATATACCTCAACAGTTCTTCACTGCAAAGAAAAGTTGTCAGAATCATTGCTGGGGTATCATATAGCGATGATTGTAGGGATGCTTTTAAAAGCCTTAAGATTCTTACCTTACCCTGTGATTATATTCTACTGAGCCTTGTCCATGTCCATGTTAAAGGAACTGAAATAATTACATACATGTGAGAGTGTACCTACGTACCCAACTCATAATAGGGGTAAATATATATATTTGGATTTATTGCGACTTTCCAGAATCAGAAATGGAACATGCTATTATGCATTAAAATTTTTCAATGTGTTACCGATTTCTGTATACTCACCTGATTGTACTCGCTTCAAATACGTAATTAAACGATTCCTCCTCGAAATGCATTCTATGATTTTAACTGATTTTTCCCGTTTAATGTTATAAACTTACTCTATGCGTTAGTTATTTGTTTTATTTATTATATATTTTTTATAAATTATTTGAGGCAACCACTATGTTGTTGGTTAATTACTATATTTTGCATTAATTTGACGTATCTAAGCATAACTTGTGTTGTATTTGGTACAATTATAATTAGCTCAGTTTCATGGGATAAAATGGCGGCAAAAGCTGGGAAGAAATAATTCCTATAACTTTTAATTTTTTGGCGGTTTTTTAGTAGTAGAAAAGTATTTTAAAAAGATAACAAAGCTACTCTGGGCTGATAATAAAACGCAATGGCGTCAAACTTAAAAAACATTTTTTTTGGATATAACTTTTAATAGTTAATTATTTTCTGTTTGCTTATAATTGTAATGAAACATATTCTCTATAGGAGACAAGTAAAATCAGTTTCTGTACGTACCAACGGTAATATCAAGATACTCTTTGTATCATCTTTCTCTAACATTTTCTATTATACTGTTTTTGACAAACAAGATAACCATAAACCTTTAATACTACTGCGGTTATGTGTTATGAAATTCGATGCGATTTTCACAGTTAATATTAATATTTCTGAATATTCCCACATATTGAAAACCGTTACAAATAACCATTGACAATAAAACATATTCCCTTATCTCCCGAATTATTAAACGAAAATCTACAGGAAAGTCGACAGCGGCATTATAAATGGAGTGTAAAAGTTGAGAACGGAAACAGAAAATAGATATACCCTGTTTTGTAATACCAGATTTCAACCTCTTTATCTCGGCTCCCTAACGTAGAGCTAGCAAACTTACATCCGCTTTTTATGCGTTTAGAATTTTGATTAACACGACTTTATTAATTTAACAAATTTATGTAGAATGGATAAAATATGCCCTAAGATCTTCTTTGTAATACAAATTCTCGACAGTGAAAGCTAATCTGTATTCTGCAGCACGAAGATATATTTTTATTTGATTGGGCAAGAGGTAAGATGATCTTGTAATCAGATATTTCTTTGCTATACAGTTTAACACGAGTCTCGGAGAATTCCTTACAATACCAGACGTATGGAAGAAGATTCATTCATAGATTAATTTTATGAAAATTGTTACTGTATTTTACCAATGTCATAACGAGCCTATACTAGATTTTTTCCACCGAATTCTAATATGCCTCTGTGGTCCAGTGTATTTAGATGAACATAATGTGTTATTACAAAATTACAGAGTACTTAATGTATTTGAATTGAACTTTTTGCAATATATTATAAACATGGCAAATTTTAAAGTTTACCCAATTAAAAAACTGTTCCAATCAAAGTTCTTGGACAAAACTCTACTCAGCTTCAGGCGATTAATAACAATAATAATAATTTATTGACCAACGGTAGATACATCTTGTATATGTGGTAAGTCAGAAGAAAAGTACAAAATATAAATATAAATAAGAATAAAAAGAGTAAAGAACAATTATAATACATGAGTAACAAACAACACAAATATGTCAAATAAATAATATAAAATATAATATAAAACATAAATATAAATAACAAAGTAAGAACAAATAATTATAATACATGGGTAACTAACAAACAAATATGTCAAATACATAGTATAAAATATAATATAAATAGCATCATCTTCCATCAATAAAATCAGTTATACTGTAATAGCCTTTATTTGCTAGATATTCCTTAAGTTTTATTTTAAATTTAAAGTTTTGTGAAATAACTCGAATTTCTTTAGGAAGAGCATTGTATAGGTTTATGCAGTTATAGAGGGGTGACCGTTTAAAAGTGCTATGAGTATGGTGAATCGGTATACTCAAAAAATCACCATGTCTTGTTTTGTAGTTATGGTAATTTAATCCTTTTGTAAAGTGGCTTAAGTTATTTTTTGTAAAAGTTAGACATATTAAGATGTATATCGATGGTGTAGTGAGGATACGTTGTTCTTTAAATATTTCTCTGCAACTTTCGTTCACTTTTAGATCAAAGATTAACCTGACAATTTTGTTTTGGCAAATAAACACTCGTTCACATTCCGGAGCTCTGCCCCAAGCGAGAATATTAGGGAAACGATTATTGGGTAGCATATTTGTTAAGTACTTATTAGGCTAAATATTTATTACCATTATAAATGGCCGGCTGATGCAATCTAGAGTTTAAAGTGAAAATATCTTGTAAGTAGACAGAAGTATGAGAAGAACTGTTATTAAATTATCATTTCAAGTATAAAACGAACAGCAGGGTTATTTGGACCCGTGCTGAGGTTATCCATTGGAAATTTTAGTAAAAATATGAACAAAAGGGAAAAAGGGAGTTTATAAGCGGAATAGTAAACGTAGTGTTTTATTGTTGTTGTTAATTCTCCAATGAGATACATATTAATGTCAATAAATAACCATGTTCGCTAAGAATATAAGATGAACGAGTCAGAAATATCTGTTTTGAAATTGGGCCAAAAAGAGAGTAAAACAAACCAAATTTTACTCTACTTTAGAGGTAAAGATACTACTATGTTTTTCTTTTAGATCCATTAAGTAAAAGGGAAGTCATTTTTGGACAATGATTTATTATTATATTTTCAGAGTGATGTCACCGACTAGCTTTATTACTAGATAATTTTTTGTTTCTACATGTTAAATATTATATAACTTGCCAATGAAAAAATATTTCCTAAGTATCCAAAATAACTATGATTATACAACTAAATACACATTTTATGTTACATGCACGGATGAGACATTAATACTTTGGGGCGTAATGAATCTGGCACGGAGATTTTTCAAGTAAAATTAATCCAAGTTAAATTGGTGGTGGTATCGCTTACAAACGGCTGGTGTACCAAGAGCGAAAATTATTTTTAATGAGTGTGCTTGCGTTTGTGTCTCTCTCATTCCGGCCGCATCCCGAGTATCTCCACATGGTTTAGAATTTATAAATAATAATCTCAAAACTCAGGCTGGTCTTATATTTATTTTGACATTGTTTTCCTCTCAGAGAAGTCGTATATAGTTAAAGAACTACTGTTCTTTATCTACATGCCTCAAGAATTTGTCTTTACTTAACGACGGGTTCTGTAAAATTAATTAGTAAGTATCACATTTTCAGACAACACATAATTCGATAATTAAAAATAATATTTGTTGAAACTCAATGTGTCCCTTAATAAAGGAAGATTTGTCAGATCTTTTATTTTTCTTTCTTTGTTATTTCATAGAAAAAAGCTCATATAAGAATAATGTTCCAACCACGAAGTCACATTATTTAACAATGTTGAAAATAAAAAAATGGATTTATATTTTTTTCTATTCCAATAAAAGCATATTTTACAAGAACTTACTTCAACCGGCGCTGTTAGTTTAATATAGAAATAAAATTTTACAAAACAATGTTTAATGAATTATAATCAAACTTTGTCAACGCTAAACACTCTCGTTGACTCAAAATAATAGCACAACGATACACTAAGAACGCTTTATTTTAGTAAGGTACTGAAATGAAGATTTGAAATCTTTATAAGTCCCTTGATAATTTTTCTATAAAATGTATTACTGTATCTTCATTTGTGTGTATATGTTGAATAAAATCAATTGGTTTTACTCAATTTTCGATTTCCGAAATTAGTTGTAAACAATGAATATATATTGAATTATGTTGGATAAACAAACGTCCAATTATAACAAAATTCAATGAACACATCACCCATCTCAAATATGGGCCAATCCTAAATAGTCCTCTTTATTAATCAGCATGGTCTGTTGAACCATGACAGAGTTTTGGGTAGGAATCACAGGAGGTAGTTTGTGTTCTTTTACCAATTCCAAGGAATCGATGGCTTTGCTTTGTAAATTATCTAACATAGCGGTACATATATTTAAGATTTAAGATTTAAAGACCACATAAGGAACTGTATTAGGAAAGCTTTTAGTAATTTAAGAAACATCTATTCTAGTAAAGATCTGTTGAATAAGAATACTCTAAAACTGCTTTGTAACATCTTAGTGTTATCACATTTTAATTTTTGTGATGTTGAATATGGCCCTTGTTTGGATATTTCCACATCAAGTAGAATTCAAAGAATTAAAAATTCTTGTATTCATCTAATTTGCAATATTAACAGAAGAGAGCACATCTCTCATAAAATTAAGGAATTAAATTGGCTAAATATGGCAAATAGACTACTATATGCCTGTGTCTGCTTTTGGAAGATTGTGAGTACCAAATCACCGCCCTATCTATATAATAAAATTCGTTTTCGTACAGATATTCATAATATTAATGTAGGAAGAAAATCTTTAATCACTCCTCCTTTTCATAGATCTGCTTTTTTTGAACGATCCTTTTCATATACTGTCTTTAAATTTTATAATAAAATACCTGTTAATATAAAGCTAAATTGACAAATTTAAGCATGAAATGCGAAAAATTATATTGTGCAATCAGTAAAGAAAATTAAAAATTATTAAATGATGGGGAGTAGGTACTATAACAAATTTTTCATTTTGTATGCAGGCATTTTTTTTGTTGTTTTTTATGATTGTTTATAATTATAGTTCTTAGGCATAACGTGGATTAGGTTAATTTGAACTCTTTTTTAGGGTTAAGTGGTAGAACAGGATCATATCTTGAACTTCGCCCTTATAAATAAATTGTAAATTTTATGTATTATGTCCATTTATTATTATTATTATTATTATTATATAATATTGCCTTGATGCAATTGCATGTTGTTGAATTATGAACATAAATAGCAACTATGAGCTCAAACAAGAATATATGAACAGGGAATTTTATATATTCCATGAATATTTTTAAAAAATTCAATGTCTCTGCAGTAGTAAGGTGTATTGTGCTCTTTGTATTTCGGTTAATATAAAAATGCATAAAAGATCACGGTGCGGTGTAATAATAATTTTAAATATTCCAACTTGATATTTGCGGATTGACATTTTAATGCATTCCTGGGTCACTGCGCGCATACATTATTCCAACTTTGTCATTTTCGTAAATATATTTTAAAGGGCTTCATATAAAAATGTATTCATATTATGTGCATTTCGCTTCAAATTTTTACATTATATTTAAAGCGTTTTTCAACGAGGATTGACTTTAATTTTACGGACGATTAATGAGGTCTTAGTTACATAATTTATCAAATATTCAACTTGGCTGATGCGGCAGGCTGCTATATGCTTCTAGTAGAAACTATACAGGCTGATCATCCTAAAAGTGGATAACAATGATAACAGCAAAGGAAAATAATATTTAGAACATAGTTGCAAATATTTTCAAGGAAATAAACCTCATAAACTTTTAGTGAATAGAAAATTGTCCAAAAGAAAATACGAATAGATACAAGATATCGAATAGGCAATATATGCCTCGCAAATTCTAACGAACTTAACATAGATTAATTAAAATGTCAATTTTACTACAAAATGTTGTTAGAATGTATTTTTAATAGAATTATTACTTAACCAGTGAAAGATGTAATGAGGCGTTGCGGATTGTAAATACCAATTTAAACAATAAAAATGAAAGATATTAGCCGTGTACTTAATATCAGTGGCACTACATACCTCCAACACCAATGGAGTAAAATGTTAATCAAGTAAGATTTCGAAGTCGGTCACGTCCAACTGCAACTTCTACTCATTTTATTTTCGTCTAGACTATATTCAAAATGTGACTGGCACTAATTTTATCTATTTTTTTCATATCGTTACAAATTTGTATACAGTTGTTTCCTAATAGCATTATTTTAAACTCTCGTGTAAATGCTTTCTATTTTCCGAAGCATATTTAGTTTTTAGTTGAATCCGTAATCCCGCTGGAAAAACGGAAGCTTAGTTTCTAACTACCTCAATAAAAATAAAACCTAAATATACAATAAGTACGTTTTTTCCATCGTTAAAAGCAGCCATACGTCTTCCAAGCGTTATACGAGTTTTCAAGCCAGATAGATAAACATCATTCTTATGTTTCTAGTTTTCTTTCCTCTTCCTCATTTAGAGCTTTATTAGCACATGGTATTTCCCTTCTTGGATAAAATAGAACGTTAATGCGAGTTGGCTTAAGTAGTTAGCCGGTTCACCTACTACAGATAATAAGGGTAAAGCAAAAGATGTCATGACTTGTAACATGAGCACAGTCCTAGATGAAATATTATTTTCCTCATCTTATATACAATGTCCCAGAAAAGAATCGCTGTTAGTTTTCAGTATTGCTCTGATTTTGAAATACTCAAATAAAGAGTATATACAAAGAATTTCCCAATGATGTATCAATTATCATACATTTAACCAATTATTATATTCTTCGCAAATACAAAACGAAGAGTATATTGCATTCGATCGGCACATTTCTAAAACCGGTAATATTGCTCCTAGAGAAAAAAAAAAATTCATTTCGCTGTGTTCATAATCGAATTCTGAACAACTTTCAAAATGTACGTCCGTCTGTCTATCCGTCTGTCTGTCCGGCGGTCTATCCGTCTGTCTGTCCATCCGTCACGTTTCTTGTAAGCACGATAACTGCAGAACGACTGTATTGAAATTTGGAGAGTAAGTTAGTGTTAGCTAGAGGAAGAACCCTATTTGAACAAAATCGATCAATAAAAAAGTTATACATTTTTTAAATAAAGAAAAAAAATTTCGTAGATTTTTGTTTGTTTTGTAATTAAACAAAACGTCTCTAAAACTAATATTATTTACAAAAAAACTGCGAAGAGTATCCTATAGAAAGTGCAACAATTATATAAAAAGTGCAGTAAATCGGCGAAGAGTAGAACGGTTAGCTTGTTATTAATTTTAATAGCCAGTGTTATTGATTATGTATATTTTTGTTCTTCTACAAGCTTTTAGCGGCAGAGCACCATTTTAGTGAACTTTGACTATCAACGGGCATTCAGCTTGTTCAATAAATTGAATATTTTGAAAGGATATTTATTGCTATTTTTAATATTATTGTTAATGACTCTGGACTATGCTCTTTTAAAAATATTTTCTATAGACAAGTCCTGATTCATATAAACAAGTTCAATGTATTATATAAATTACCACATTAATTTAACAGCTCTTGGGGTAAGTATAATTTATAAATTTGTGATATTTATCACAATAGGGAATTTATTATATTTTTCCCAACAGTATTAAATACCTCATTCAAACTTTTATCAAATAAGAATAATAAGATGAAAATGTAGATCAAAAATTATCATATAGAACGGGAATTTTAAAATAAGTCAAGAGTTATCAAACTTCCTTGGCCTAAACCATTTTATCTGGCATATTATTACCTATTCATTATTTGTCAAAGGCACTATTATCTTCGTTACCCTAAGGGTTTAGTGTAAGAGCGTTCCTAAAGAAACTAGCTTGATAGATGGGGGTGTAATAAAATTATAGGAAAATATCCGAAATCTCATATACAGGGTGTAATCAGTTTCATATCATTAAAAAAAAACTGGTAATGGGGACCAACTAGACAAACAAAAAACCTTTATGACTTTTCCCTCTAGGGGCACTTTGAAAAAAACTGACCTAGATTAACCTTTTTAATATTTTTTTTAATATTAATGTAGAAAATAATTGAGAACCACTGCTTTTCTTGGTCAATGAACTTGTAGTTCCCAATTATACAACTTTCAAATTGTCATAAATAAGTGCAAAGGCCTTGTATCATCGACCGCCTTTGATGGACCGCCTCAACCGAACTGAGGCAATTATAAAGAGGTAATTAATTCGTTATCTTTTCCTGCATAACTGCAAGCAAATAATGGCCGTAGAAGTTTAAACAGAGCATTTCTTTACATATGTCTTTTAATTTGGAACAAAATATTGGATTAATGTTTATAATTTAGAATATTTAAATGTAATTTATTAACGTTTGTAACATAAATGAGTGTCCTGGGTTAAAAGCTTACCACCTAAGTAATTATTCCAAATCTGCATCTACATCAATACACAGTTCGGTACGTCGAATTAAGGACATACGTACTCCGTTCAACACTAAACAATAAACTATCAACTAACGTTGTCAATAAAGAAAAATAAAAGAAAAACTTGATCCAAAATCCAAAACGGAATACAAAAAGAACGAACACGTAAGTTGTGTCTGTACGTAATCAAGAATTTAACGACTTGGACGGTAAAGTCAATAAAATAAATCTTCACTATAAATACACAGCGACCCGAAATTCAAAAATAACAAAAACAACGAACAGCGGGTTGAACGTGTGTACATAACGAAAGACCCACAGAAACTAAAATATTGCACAAGGGAGTATAGTTTTCTTCAGATCAGGTCTACTAAACACTCAGAAAACGTCGACGTCTTTCATCTTATTAACCGCACCGCTAAAGACCGCCGACATTTTATAGCTATCTACACAAATATTGAGTATCATAGGCAAAGACATGCGCAACGATCTAAACCTACCTCAATATTCCAGCAGTTCTCAAAAGATTTTATTGAAAATTTGCGAAATTTTTGTTTATTTGTTTTCTCCAAAACTATGAGCTTTAGACCCCATGTTATATAAGATTTTTTTGTTTGTCTTGTCGTTCCCTACCACCAGTTTTTTTAATGACATGAAACTAATTGCACCCTGTATATTGACTATTAATTTGATATAGGAACGTAAATTTATTATTTTATTCTCACATGTAGTTTACAGTAATTTTGTTTTTATTTTGGTATGTTGATATATTATCCATATTTCCTATAAATTGCTTTGTCCTCTAATTGATTTTGTACTGTTGGATAAACACGTTGTTATTAGTTTCGTTATCATGGTCGCATCGTTGTCGTTATCCTTATAATAGAAATAGTAATGGATGGTGTCAACCTTACATTTATGATTCTATAGCACCGAAATCGCTGTCATTTTTTTTGTCTTCATTGTTGTCATTATCGTTCTCATCATCATTATTATCGCTTTAATTGTCGTCTCTTTCGTCATCGTTATTGTCATTGTTATCGTGACCGTTATCGTCATCATTGTCGTTATTAATGTTATCAATTTTATCAGGTTTTACACACATCTTTTTCACTAACCTCTTGGTCTTATTACACCCAGGATTGCAGTTTCGTTGGAGGCCATGCCACGTTTTTGGGCCCCTTAGGCAACGTGACATTTGTGAGAAACTCGTACTTTAAAACTGCCGTTAATATATGGTCCATTCTCAGTTGTACGATATTCTTCATCTTCTGCGTGCCGAGCCTTTCAACCAATTTGTAGACATCTTTACATCAATTGCGAGTCAATTGTGATCACGAAAAAATTGTCCATGTATAGGCATTGCGCATGGTATCCATGTTTTCCACTTTTCGATATTTATTTTAATTTTCTTGGCATCTCCATCTGAAGTCAATTTCACCTTTCCACCAGAGATAATATTAAATATACTTACATATGGTTCCAAGGAATTAGCCCTTCAACACAAAATTGTCAAATATTTTTGATTATTTATGATTTTCAATTTTGATTAATATGGTTCAAATATACTATTAAATCATGACTTCATATTCTTAAATATGGCAAAGATAGAAATTTCAAAATGACATCATAACGTCAGAAATACATATTCTGATAGGTGGATATACTTATACTAATCAAATTTTGATTTTCCTACCATACACTTTGATTCTAACAAGGATTACTTTTATTTGCACACTGTATAATTGATGAGAAGACCTATTTGCTGTATCTGAATGAAAGTTATTTACTGTATATTTTCCAACGTTTTGGAATACGTTTATAGGTATAAAAATTCAAGGCATAATAAAAAATGTATTTCATTTCATCTTGATAATCCCCCAGGAATCATTAACATCGTCCAAATTACAGCAATTAATCCAGGGTTCGGGTATGCTATTACCACGTTAATATTTGAAAAGGGTTGAATAATTTGCATAAATATAGTTTAACATTTTTAATAAAATTTGAGTCGATTTAAATATTAATAGACTCCATTAACCTGACTTACTATTAGTAGGTTCAATTATAACAATTATGAATATACGCAGCATGTAATGAATGAAGATAAATCCATTTGTGAAATTTTAATCATTAATTTTGCTCTTTTGATTTACATTTAAATGATTTTGGAATGACTTTGTACCCACTTAAATTCACAACATTCACAGTAATTGAAGTTGAAGAAGCTAACCAATGAATGTGATAACGAGACTGTAAATTAATCGTGTAAATCTAATGCTTTGAATTTTATCAGTACAATTTTTTCGAAGAAAACATAGTTGCCCATTTTTAAAAGTGAATTATTATTTGTTTGCCCAGTAACATAATGTGTAAATTAATAGTTTATTGTCTGATTTAATCCCGAGCACTTTAATGTGAGGGCTTTAATCTTTGATAATAATTTCTCAATTTACACCAATTATATTACTTTCTCTCAACTAAGCTTGAGAAAATAAATTATTTAATTTGAAAGTACAAGTGGTATCTGAGGGAATATTTCAGGAATAAATGGAATAAATATCCATATCTTCAATCTTAAGTTTTTGTCTTCAAATGATTCTTTGATACTTTGTAGTGTTTACTACGAAGGCGTGGAAAGGACATAGTAAAAATATTGTTATAATTGTCAGTTTAAACTTGCAATCATCTATAATTGCAACTTTAAACTTGCGTTTATCCATAATTGCAACTTTAAACTTGCAATTATCTATCATTGCAACTTTAAACTTACAATTATACCTAATTGCAACTTTAAACTTGCAATAATACCCAATTGCAACTCTAAACTTGCCATTATCTATAATTGCAACTTCAAACTTGCAATTATCCATAATTGCAACTTTAAACTTGCAATTATCTATAATTGCAACTTTAAACTTGCTATTATCTATAATTGCAACTTTAAACTTGCAATTATACATAATTTCAATTAGGTATAATTGCAAGTTTAAAGTTGCAATTAGGTATAATTGCAAGTTTAAAATTGCAATTATGTATAATTGCAAGATTAAAGTTGCAATTATAGATAATTGCAAGTTTAAAGTTGCAATTATGGATAATTGCAAGTTTAAAGTTGCAATTATGGACAATTGCAAGTTTAAAGTTGCAATTATGGATAATTCCAAGTTAAAAGTTGCAATTATGGATAGTTGCAAGTTTAAAGTTGCAATTAGATATAATTGCAAGTTTAAAGATGCAATTATATATAATTGCAAGTTTAAAGTTGCAATTATGTATAATTGCAAGTTTAAAGTTGCAATTATAGATAATTGCAAATTTAAAGTTGCAATTATGGATAATTGCAAGTTTAAAGTTGCAATTAGATATAATTGCAAGTTTAAAGATGCAATTATATATAATTGCAAGTTTAAAGTTGCAATTATGGATAATTGCAAGTTTAAACTGGTAATTATAAAAATATTTTTACTATGTCCTTTCCACGCCTTCGTAGTTTACTGACATATTTGTCAATTTCATGAATTAGGTAAATATGTCATATAAAGATTTATTTTCAAAGCAAGTATAAATATTTAACAAATGCAACTGCAGAAACTCAAAAGGGAAGTTAGCTACATTTTAAATGTAATGTAACCACTGACAACCGAGAAACAAAATAAAACGTTGAAACTATACGATATTGTTCAATAACCCAAGGTCGTTAAGAAGTCTACTGCAGAGTTTTAGCGTACTTTTCAACCAATCACATGATGAACAAGCTAACCGTTATACCCTTCGCCGATTTACTGCACATTTTATATAATTGTTGCACATTCTATAGGACGCTCTTCGCAGTTTTTTTTGCAAATCATGTTAGTCTTAGACATATAGACATTTTTACTTCAATTAAAAAACAAAAAAATATGTAATTTTTTTTTTTATTTAAAAAATCTTCTTTGTTAATTGATCAATTTAGTTAAAAAACAATACGGTTCTTCCTCTAGCTAACACTAACTTACTGTCCAAGTTTCAATACAATCGGACTTTTCGTTATCGTGCTTACAAGACAGACAGACGGACGGACATTTTGAAAGTCGTTCAGAATTCAATCACCAACACAGGAATATGAAAATTTCTTCTCTACCGGCACTACTACTGATTTTAGAAATGTGCCGATCGAATGCAATGTACTATTCGTTTTGTATTTACGTAGAGTATAATAGAGGTACTACTACATTCACAAATATCCTTCCCATAACAGGATGTGTCAATGGTCTTGACATTAGAAATCGAAATGGAATACGGTTCTAATAGCGCCATTTAGCATTGTTAACTAGAACCATAATCCAGATAGTAACATCGAAGCAAGCAATGATTAAAACGTTTAATAATATATATTTGCCTATTTAATCTTTAATTTTTTTTTTGAGAAATGTAAAAATTTGAATTACATGTGAATTTCTTTGTTTCAGGTTATGGCTTAGTGTCATGCTGTATAGAAGATTAATTTGCGTTGTCGTTGGATGATACTAACAGAAATTGGTAAGTCTCGTTAAGACAATGTGACATTAGTTTGAATTAATAAAAACAGTACCATTAATTCTCTGAGGAATTTTGTAAAAATTGACATATAAGTTTTGTTCCATACTAGCAATAAATGATTGAAATGTGAGTAACAAATTACGTTATGTACCCTTTTTGTACTTTCTTTTTTTTAAGTAGGTACTGATTATGTTAGCGTCTTTTTTATTGATTGAATTCTCGGTCGATGCAATATCATCGTGTATGAGTTTTAAGCCACGTAAAATGGTGTACCCATTTTACGTGGCTTTACGTGGTGAAAAATCCAATTTTTGTTACTTTAAGCGAAGCTTAATATTGGGGGCCATAATGTAACAACGGTGTTAAGATGTAAATCTTCTCTGTCTAAGGAAAGTGAATGATTGACTTGCGAATCTGGAAGCTTTTGATCAACGACGAATCGTGAGGAGCGCCACCTACAAACTTTGGCCTTATAGAACTACTTCTGCACGTCATGGGCTGTAGAAAAGCAGTAGATAGTAGTTTTAGAGCCGAAGATGTCAATAGCGTTACTATATCATCGAATATGAAGTAATAGTCCTTATTTCTGTAACAAATGTAACATAGGCGTAAATAATTTAAAATTACTTTTCATAGATATCCGCGATGTTTATATAAATTTAAGATGTTAGTTCACAGGCAATAAACTGTTGTAAAATAGGCGGCACAGTTTAATATTAATGAGTTTTACAAGCTAGTATAAATTTATAATTTAACAGTCTTTACGTGCCTATGACAAAAACGTTTTTGGGCAATAACTAAGAAGTATTTGTTTGTACATTCTCTAAATCGGAAATATTTTATTTCCAGTAAAGGCCTCTCATAAACTGATAAAGCTGATAGCCTGAGAAAGCTTGATGCCACGTCGACATCCTTTTATTAGAAATATCAAATGCGCGGGAACGACGTAGAACAAAACCATTAAAGGAAATAGTTAAATTACTTATCTCACAATTAGACTCACAAATGCGGTAATTGATGCAGGATTTCCTTACCTACTTTACACTAGATAGAAAACCAGTCGGTTTTTCCTTTTAAACTCACTCGTAGAACAAAAACGTTTTTTGACCGACTAGGAATAATTAGCTAGCTTGGAGATAGAATATTTTAAGTTGTTATTAAAGGGATGTTAATCTGGCCTTTGGCCATATTTACTGTGGACGGCACCAATTGCCAAATTGACTGTGTTTGATGTTCACAGAAAGTTATTTTGGCCCATAATTTGCCCTATAGAATAGAGGACGCCCAAGTCTCCTAACTCAAATGTGACTAGAACAATCCCGTCAGGAAAATAAAACTGTTTTCGTACGGCTCTCGATTTTTGAACATTGTCCTCCTTCCAGCGTAAGAAATTTTTGGTGTCACCGCGCCTAGATATATATTTTGATATTTTGTATTCAAAGTTAGTTCATTTTCATTAGAGTTCAAATTAAACTTTACCTCATTCGAATTGTCACTGGCAACTGGCGTTTTGTTCACTAGTTTCTAAGTATATTTATCGGAAATAGTTAACTGCACGTTCAGTAATTGTATTAGTTTCTTTGCCACCATTTAGGTTCAATCAGTTTGTTTCATGGTAGAGAAATTCATGAAGAACCGATTAATGATTCTGCTCAAATACGGAGCCACTTTGATTTTTTTTTGTTGTTTTAATTTTTGGTTCCATTTCTATTATTTTTGTTTAAATTCTTCTAATTTCTTTGTTAAATGTTTCAATGATTATTTTCGTGTTTTGATTGTCAATATAGTTTTAAGTGTGGTTAAAACTCGTGTTTTATTTATTTTCTCACTAGTAAAAGTCGAGTCATAAAAATTAGATAGATCACCGTGGTGAATCAACATGTCTAACAAGGAAAAGGGGTAAGTTTTTGAACTATAGCATATCAAAGTGTAATCATATGTCGCTGAGAATTGTCCACGTATAAACGATATTAATTAGTCCAGACCGTACGTGGATCAGTGTTCAGAGTGGCTGTGAGTATAGTCTATAACAGACCCCGCTGGTAGATTGATGATTAATCCTTGGTAGTGGCCCATTGTGTTTTGACTAATTATGAAAGGAGAATGTTATATTTTTTGATATTATTAATTTGGATAATTAAAAATCGTAATAATATTAGTTGGGCCTTTATTGTACAAATTGAAACTCATTCACATTTCAACTCGTGATACCCGGCGGCCAGCCGTGGTTACAAAAAGATTTCCCTTTTTATACGGTCGTTTATATACTGTATTTATAATAGAATATTTTAATGCATTTAAAGTAAAATATGTTATCCTATACCTAACAGGGGTAAATTAATTTCGGGATGTAGTCAATAAAAATGACCATCTCCAGATTAAAGTAAATAGAGTAAAGGGGGCTATTACATTCCTACCGACCGTTTTCATATCTAACCTTACTCCACGTCATAGCACCTTTAGGTTGGCATGATGTAATAAGAGTGAATTGGGGGATAGGACAGTATATCTCACAGTGTTCGTAGAACGCCGTCGTGGTGACTGACAAAAATTGAAGTTCGACGTTAAACGTCAGACAATCTTTCATTAGTAGGCTTACTGTTACGCTATTTCTAGTCTAGTGCATGTCTTGCTGGTCGTTTCATATACTGCGCACTATGAAAGGTCTGTGTGCGGGTATACTAGTACCTTGCATTAAGAAGGCCACTGATAACTTCGACATGCGCTGTTCCAAGTGAATTTTAATTGAATTCATTTCAATAGAATTCTTATTATCCAGATTTGGATAAACAGTACTAAATTATATTGAAACATATTCTTTATAGGATTTTGCAAACAGCAGATAAAATAACTATCTATAACTAAAAGAAAAACTTTGTGTAAAAATATTAATGAAATCTTTGCATTCTTTCGATAACCTGAATTCTGGTTATGCTAGCAAATTAAAACCCTAAAATGAATTTGTCTAATTTCTTATTTGACAATTCTCGTTCTAACACTAGCATCCACACAGTCCCCTACGGCCATGCAGATTAAATTAGGATTGTTACATAACCCCCTGATCTTGAAGATTCAGTTAAAAATGAGAACAAAGGCCTAAAATGAATTTAGTTATCTACCTTGTCTTAAACATTTTTCATTCTAACGGATTACACATTCATAAAATCTATCATTCTGTTTCTTGGAAATGCTTAGCCTTTGAAAGAGAATGATAGATTTCATGAAAATGTAATCCATTAGAATGAAAAATGTTTAAGAAAAGGTAGATAAATAAATTCATTTTAGGCCTTTGTTCTCATTTTTAACTGAATATTCATGATTGTAGGGGGTTATGTAGATACTAGTTTAATCTGCATGGCCATAGGGGACTGTGTGGATGCTAGTGTTAGAATGAGAATTGTCAAATAAGTAATTAGACAAATTTATTTTAGGATTTTAATTTGCTAGCATTACCAGAATTCAGGTTATCGAAAGAATGCAAATATTTCATTAATATTTTTACACAAAGTTTTTCTTTTAGTTATAGATAGTTGTTTTTTCTGCTGTTTGCAAAATCCTATAAAGAATATGTTTCAATACAATTATAAGCAAACAAAAAATAATTCATTATTAAACATACTAAATTATGTTCGAGACTAGAACCTTCGATGTAACGCTGCTTCTGAAGTAGATTCCACAAACATCAAAACATTTGAATACTAGACTCGAATGTTAGCATTCGATGCGCGTTTCGCCAATTAAGTTAGCATCATCGGGAAATGACTAATGATAGCCAGATTGATACTATCAGAAGTAATTTCTCACAATGACGTTGGGATGCATAAATGACATATGAAACTGAAGTGTTACTAAAAAAAATATTTTTGTTCCTTAACTTTGAGAGGGAAAATCTCATCTTATGATCTTCGAAGAAGACATATTTATGAAAATTCTTTGGTGTCATTTTTGCGTAGTTTATAAGATCCTATGCTATTTCCCACTTTCACCTCGATACCCTTTATATGTAGTACAGGCAATGAAGGCAACATTTTGTAAAATCCTCACAAAAATTAATAAAAGGTTCATCTCTGGGATTTAAGTAGGTAATAACCTGTAGAATGGAATGATGCATTCTTTGCACTTCCAAGTTCTGGGAAAATTCAAAAAAATTTGGAAAAACTTTGATTTTCGGTTTTTTTGTTCTAGCGGCTAAAATAATGAAAGTACAGAAAAAAGTTTTCAACAAAATTTGTAGCTCGTCTCTATCTCTACAAAAAAGGTCTTCGCAAATTTTTGTCACACTTAAGCCGTTTAGAAGATAAATCCAGTTTTCCACTTATAGTTTTGAGCCGCTCAGAAATGTGCGGAAAATGAGAATTCTCTAGGAGTTTTCGATAACTCATACTGTTTAGAGCCGCTAAAAAAATGGAAACAACATAAAATGTAGAGAAAAGTCTCAGCTTTAATGTGGAACTAATCACAAAATTCATAAAAAATTTTATCATAGAGAAAAAGTGTTAGAAGATAGCTTAGTAAACTTTATACAGTTGATTTATTCATATCTTTGAATTTTATGCATTCTGTCTATTTCTCCCGTAACAATGGGTGCTTCTTCACTGCATGGATTCCATTCCACGCGCTTTAGCCTATATTTCGTGAAAATTTCATTGAAGAATGTTAAGAAACAAATAAGTTGTATATGTTTTACTGTATGATTGTCATTTTCTGAACGTGTATGAATAATGGAAACAAATTCAAAAAGTACATTTAAAAAACTCTTAAGTCATTCGAAAGAATATGTTTTATTGTACCTATAATCCAAAAATTAAGACTGTGCTATTATTGTTAATTAAGATATAGCGAATTCAACTCCAAAATTTGGAGGTGATTGATCGATGAAAAATATACCCTCTATTTTGATCGCAAGGCATATTTTTCCAACAAAAGTAATTGCAGTAAAATGTTAGTTGGATTAATATATCATTATATAAGATTATATAAGCAAAACTAATTATTATTCTAACGACTCCAGGCAAATATATGAATAAATCTGTGGATCAACAGTACAAAGTTTACTAAGCCATCTTCTGACACTTTTTCTCTATGATATAATTTTTTATGAATTTTGTGATTAGTTCCACATTAAAGCTGGGACTTTTCTCTATATTTCATGTTATTTTCATTTTTTTAGGGGCTCTGAATAGTAAGAATTATCGATCGATGAGCCCGGTCGTACGAAACTCCCGGAGAATTCTAATTTTTCGCGCATTTCGAATCGGCTTAAAACTGTATGTGGAAAACTCGATTTATCTTCTAAACGGCTTAACTAAGACAAAAAATTGTAAATACCTTTTTTGTAGAGAAAGAGACGAGCTACAACTTGTTGGGAACTTTTCTTCTATATTTTCATTATTTTGGCCTGGCCGCTCCAGCAAAAAAAACGAAAATCAAAATTTTTTTCCAATTTTTTTTAATTTTCCCGGAACTTGGAAATGCAAAGAATGCATCGTCTCATTCTTCAGGTTATTACCTACTTAAATCCCAGGGATGATCCTTTTATTAATTTTTGTTACCCTAAATGGCTAATTTGCCTGTACTAATGTTTAAATCTGACTATCCCATACTACAATAAAAGTAAGAGATATTAAGGTTTACATTCGAAGAAAAACAATTACTGTTAATAGCGTTCCACTGAAACAACTAGGCCTAATATTAACGGTGGCAAAAACAAAGCGCAGATAATGGGGACATTGGACGCAGTTCATTATCCTGATTCGCGTAAGCAATAATTTTATAAATGAAATATATTCTGACATAGGACAAAGGAAAAGCTTAGTTAAATTAATGTTACTTTATTCATCATTTGAAAATAGAAAAAAGTTTTTATATTGGCGATTTGCCTTGACTGTGATAAATTTCTGAAAGCCTTAGTTTCACACTTCTCGAGTGTAAACCATTTGTTTTTATTGGTAATCGAAAAGAGACAGAAAAAACTTTTTAAGACTTCTTGCGTTTCAAAGAGGAAACCTTTAGAAGTCAAGAATGAGTGGCATTTTGTAAGAAATGGAATATAACGCAATAAGTTGGAATCAGTTATAATAATAATAATAAGCCTTTATTTATCTACTTCAATGCACAACAGTTAAATATAGCACTTCTCCAGATATTTTTAAAAGAGCAGTTGTCAAGCCTCCATTTAAAGGTGGAGACAAACGTGAACCGGGAAGTTATTATCCATATATTTAATATTAAATATTTCGAAAATTTTGAAAATGTCATGAAAAATGATAAATTTTCTGCAGATAAACAATTTATTATCAAATTGTTCATTTGGCTTTCTACAAAGTTTGAGCTCACAAGATGCTATTAATCATCTAACAACATAGATCTACAAGTGCATTGACAATTCTAAACGTGCCCTAGTTGTCTTTCTCGATTTGACAAAAGCCTTCTATACTGTGTCGCATTTTAAATTAGAGCTACACCTATATGTTTCAAGGCAAAACATTAAATATAATAAGAAGTTATCTGGACAAAAGAGTACAGCATGTAAAAAATGGGGACGCAATTAGTGAACCATTAAATATAAAGGGCAGTGTGCCGCAAGGAACAGTATTGGGGTCCATTCTGTTCTTATTGTACATCAGTGGTATTTTTAAAATTGATAATACATGTGATATTATGTCGTACGCTGACGATACAGCGTTACATATTGAGGGAAAAAGTTGAGAAGTTAAAATAAAAACTGAAAAATGGCTGTAAAATTTTTAAATTTTGCTGGACAATAACTTATTAAAGTTGAATGCGATAAAACTAAATTCTTATCATTTTCATCTAATGTAACTAGAGAACCGCAATAAAAGTAGTTATGTATACATAAATCTGATTGCATCACAAAATAATTGTGATTGTTCGGTTTTTATTGACAGGGTAACATCTACAAAATATTTAGGTATTATTATAGATTGTTATTTATGGTGGAAAGAGCAGTCATATGCATCTGTAATAAATTAACAAAACATTTAAAACATTGAGAAATATATTAACGCGAGCTCTCCTAAAAGCCGTATATTATCCTCTTGCACAGTATATTATCGAATATGGACTAGTAGCATGGAGTGGTACCTTCTGTACTCATGTAAAATATGTTGTCGTAAGTCAATAAATTCTTATGAAGATTATTATACAAAAACAGTTCGTTATCCAACAGAATTACTTAACAGGAAATGTGGGTTGAAAGACCCTCAAGGCATGCAATTGAAAATCTAAAATATCTCTTTAAAAAGCGACCATTACTGTTACCAAATCATGGCTATGGAACAAGGTCAACTACACATGGGAGTTGCAATATTCCTTTAATGTGGACAGCACAAGGACAAAAGAACTTTAGCTATTTCTTTGCTAAAATTCATAATATACTACTATGAGACGTAAAAACATACAGTAATTTTAACATATAAACAATTGGAATAGTCGCAGCGGTTACTTTGTGATAATCAATCGTTATATGTTAAAACACTTTTTGCTTTGTTTTTCATCACTGAATTTACTGTAACCAAAACGTTACTGTAGTTTCGGTACTTAACGCGCAATTTTCAAACGTGCATTCAGTTTGAAACGTTTGATAATGTCACATTAAGTGCTGAAACTGCAGTAACGTTTTGGTTATAGTAAATTCAGTGATAAAAAACAAAGTAGAAAGTGTTTTAACAGATTATAAACAATTTGTTTGGAAAATACAAGTATGGGTAAAAGAGAATAAAAATACAGTAGATAGTTTCTTTATTAATATTTAATATTTTGCGGAAGGTTTCGGTGATACTGGTGAAGTTATTTTCTTGTGATTGAATGTCTGTTTAGGCAGCATGTCGATAAACCCATGCACGGGGTGTTCTATAAGAACCTAGAAACACTGGGTTTATCGACTAAGCTGACATTCGTCTTTTTAAGGTCAGCTGGGCTAACGTCGGAGACCGAGGAATAATAATGATAATAATAATAATAATATGTGGAGACGAGGTATCACATGATCTTGCAGAATATCTCTTATATACTTATCTGTAGTCAAAGTACAGTTATCAATCAACGCCAGATCTGTGCGTGCGCCTAAACATATTCCACCCCACATCATAATTGAGTGTCCACCGAAAGAGACAGCAGGAGTGAAATCGAATTGTTAATTCTGTTCTTCTGGTCGTTGACACTCCTGTCTTAGCACCAATCGAATTTACTCAGTGAACAGAACTTGACCCCACCGATCATCATTCTAATTTTGGTATTCTCGTGTCTGCAACCTGATAAATCGATAATCTGCAACCGTTGTTAAGCGTTCTCTGCCTTAACTTCCTCTTCTCACAAATTCTGTAGTTTGCGTCAGTGTGAAATATTACTATGGATCGTCGATTTTTATTTACCAAACATGTTGGCAACATCGCAAATACGAAACAAATTGAAACAATTACTGGAAATATAGCGAACTTTAATGTAGAAAGAATGCATGTTGCAAATGTAATGCAACAACATACGGATTTTACAAGTTGATATTGAGTTTGACATTGATTGAATTGGTAAAAATGTACATAATAAACAGTGGTCGGAATTTGGGTTCAATTCCAGTGGCACACATATATGAAATTTTAAATGTAAGTTTGTTCTCTCTTACAAAATTAAATGTAATACGCACCTACCTTATGAGTTTATGACGTATTTTGGCATAATAAATGTATGTTCACATATTTCACAAATAAATTGTTATAAATTCGCGCAGCATTTTCAAGTTTCAAACATTATATATACTTTTACTAAGTGTACAGTGTAGTTTCAAAGTATATGGTAAGTATTTTTTCTAAATTTTCAGGTAAGAGACGATTTCTTTTAATAGCAAATATCCACTGTAAGGACGAAAATGATCTTTCGCATTCCACAGAAGTGAGGGAAGCATATCTAACGATATTCATAGGCACCTGGTCAAGGAAGGCATCTGGTTCTGTCACAATTTTTTTGCTAATGGCAGGACCGCCAAGTCTGGATTCCTTTGTAAAACTGCAACCCACTTTTTTTATTTAACCTCACCAGTTGAACTCGGAATTTCATTAATTGTTTTTTGAACAGTATCTAGTTTGTTAAATGTTTCTTCCAAGGACAAATTTCGATATTGAAGGTTTTCTATAATACTTGTTATTATTTAAAAACGTTCGAAAATAAATTTTAAATCATTTTTAATATTTGGAATATTCATTAAATCCTTTGCATGCTTAATCGCAGTAGCATCTTCATTTAAGGTTTCTACTACTTCCTTTACTGACTTTTTAGATTAGATTAGATTAGATTCTTTATTCATTCCAAAGCCAATTACAGAAACTGGATAGAATAAGTCAAAAATTGTAAATTACACAAACATACAAAGTAATGTATAACAAATATAAACAGCACAGTATAAACCAGTTGGTCGAAATAAATAAATGATAATATGATATTACAATACATGTATACAACTAAACGAGTTAAAATTACATACAAAAGTATTCATCCAGTCTATAAAAACATTTATCAGCCAAATATGTTTTTAACCGTTTCTTAAATTCAAAAAAGGTACTACTTTCTTTGATGTCAAGAGGTAAATTATTGTAAGCTTTAAGCCCAAGACTATTAGGGGAATTAGATGTTACATTTAATCTTCGAAATGGTATATGAAAAGAATTTTTTTGCCTAGTATTAATAGCGTGCACATTTTTGTTATACAAAAATCTATCCTTATTTTTGAATATATACAAACAAAGCTCATATCTAAAAAGAGACGGCACTGATAAAATTTTATATTCCTTAAATATACTTGAAGTTAACATGGTATAATAAGCCGCAGTTATCCATGTTCTCCAACGTGTGATCACTAGTTTTGGAGGAAGCTGCAAATTGGGACGTTTTTCATGGTAAAGTTTTATCCTGCTACCTAGGAGCTTTTACAAAAATTTTCTTTATATTAGCAATAAGTTTGTCAACATTTGTGAAACAATCTCGTACTTTTTCGCATATGCAGTATACCGCATGCGCTAAACAAGTAACATGTAACACTTGTGGGTATTTCGTTTTAATTTTTTTCCTGCACTTAACATATACGACACTGAATCACTAGTAAAAGCAAAGTCTTGCCAAAGCCATTTTAAAGTGTTTTCAAAAAATTAAACACTGACTCGCCATTGTTTGTTTCTAAAACCTTGGAAGCTATTAAATGGCACTTGCCAGGACCATCAACGTGTAATTTTGTAACTAATAAATTAGTAACTTTATTTCCCAAAAAGTCTGCCGTTTCGTCCATTGTAAACCAAAACCAGCCATTTTGAAGGTCACTCCATATATCTTCCAGTTTTTCTTCATATAATTCGCTGAGAATTTTTGTACGAAGCTGGCTTTCACTTGGAACGTGTTGCCCCACGCAATATTTGTTTAGAAAATGTGTAAAATAAATGAAGATTTAAACATATTAACAAAAGCGCCAAATCGAAATAAAAGTCGTCCTTTGAAATTCTCTTTTCCTTTTTTGTACTCGTATGTTTTAAAACAATATTTTTCTGTATACACCTTATTGTGACATCACAAATATTACAAATTATTTTTTCATAATTTTCGACCGTAATTTTCCTCGGACTAAAATGCGGCATATTAATAATAATTCGTATTTTCAGTATACGCAATTATAAACTAGGCTCTGGCTTGGGCCAAGTCCGTTCAATTGAACGGCGAGTAAATAGTAAATAACGTTTGGCGTGTATTACAAGCGTGTCGGCCACGTGTTGCAGGTGTGCATTGTTTACGCGCTCTGTTTCTTTAAATTAAATAGCGTTTTTGTCTAAATAGATTTTATAATTTATATTACACGAAAAATAAATTAAAATTTGTTTATTTTTCAGTGAACTAAACCGCTTATTTATTTTATTTATTATATTTTAATAAATTCTTGTAACGACGCACCTGAAAATGAAACCCAAATTCCGATCACTGATAATAAACAAAAATTGTAGTAAGAAATTCACGGCTGTCTAGACTCACAAATTTGTTAAGGAGAAAAAAATATATAGAAAACAATATATCTCCATTCCTATAAATGTGCTTATATATATGTTTAAATTACGCATCTAGTTCGAGTAACGGTAAGTAGATATATTTATAAAAAGTTGGCGCATATACGGATAGCAATAATTAAACCAAAAAGAGAGGCCTTATTGGAATTGTAAACTTTAAAATTCAGCTGTGCTAATTCCCACTCTTCATTATACAAACTTCACTTTGTGGCTGGGTTGTTTTTTAGAAGTTTAATTTAGATTTAAAAGCATTCTAGAAAACATAACAGCATGGTGGAAAAAATACGAAAATCTGTTTATTTGCAAAACAGAACTTTAACTTCATTTGAATTTTTTATTATTTATGACATTTAATATTTAGTTCTCGAGTTTAGAATCTACAGTGTAAATTTCATACCATTAATTTAAAACGTATTTATAAAACTGATTTTAAATAAATTTTCTCTTGGGATGTCCTAGGCCGAGTCCTTGTTTAATAGTTAATATGGAAGTTTGTTATATATGTCTTTTCCATATAGAAATACGGCAAAATCAAGCATGAAAATAAGAGAAATGCGTTATTATTACGAAAATTACAATTTATTTCCATTCTGAAAGATTACATAGCCCAGCTTCTCTCAAAATATTCATTATTTGTACGTAATTTACGATTTATGAGTAAAATCCTAAAACACGTCAATTTTACTTCCACATCCACATAGTGGAGTGGAAGTATAGTAATCGTACAAAAAAAATTTTTTTGTAATAGATTTAGAATATCATGAAACATCGAGATTTTAAATTTGAGCGAAACATATCTGTCTGTCGGTCTGTAACTTTTTTTGTACGGACGATATCTCTGGAAGGGTTTAAGATATTGACTTGAAATTTTATACGTATGTACTATAACGAGATCTGGAAGTAGATTGTTTTTAGAACTTATCCGGTGAAGGATTAGGGATAAATAGGGGAAAATAGGAGAAAATAAGTAAAGCAAGCTGGTAAGAGTACAAGAATTTGGAATTTGGAGTATATACTAGAAACTAAGGCCTCAGATTTTTTAATAATATTTCGATCCCCCCGCATCACCCCCTCTCCAATATAAAAGGGGTTGATAAAATAAAATTGAGATATTCACTTGGAATTTGGTACACATATATATAATAACAGTACCTAGAGCTAGATTTTATTTTGAGATGATTCCATTGAAGGGTTGGGGCTTAAATAGGGGTAAATAGGAGAAAATAAGTAAAGCAGGCTGGTAAGAGTACAGAAACTTGGAATCGAGGGTACATACCAGAAGCAAACGCCTCAGAATTTTTAATAATATTTCCGTCCGTCCCCGAGCCACCCCCACTCTATTATAAGAGGAGTGGATAAAATAAAATTGAGATATACACTTGAAATTTGGTACACGTGTATATTATAACGACACCTGGAACATGATTATATTTAGAGATGATTCCGTTGAAGGGTTGGGGGTTATATAGGGGTGAATATGGGGAAATAAGTAAAACAAGCTGGTACAGAAACTTGGAATTTGATGTATATACTAGAAGCCGAGGCCTCAGATTTTTTTATAACATTTTTCAACCCCTCCACTACCCCCACACCATTATTAAATGGGTTGATAAAATATAATTGACATATTCACTTAAAATTTGGTACGCGTATGTATTATAATGACATCTGGAACTAGATTGTATACTGAGATGATTCCGTTAAAGGGAGGGGGTGTATTGGGGACAATAGGTGTCGGAAGTTAATAAGAGTCCAGAAACTTCATTTTTGGCGTATATGCTAGAAACCAACATTTCAAGACATCTGCCTCAAATATTATTAAAATTTTATGAAGAATTCATAATTGTATACCTCTCCCTTCAAGTTCTTTGGAGTAACAGCTACCCCTTTACAATTTTAAACGAAACGAGTGTGTGTGTGTGAGATAGCTCATTTGAATTTAATTCTTTAACCAGCAATATAAAGTTTTTTAATTTCTCGAATTTTTTAATTAAAAAATATTACATTTTAAATGTCACTAAGTAAACAGAAGAACATGGAACAGTTTAAATCAAATGTTCAAACTGGGCGCCCGTTGCGTCTTGACAATAACGGAGGCGTTGCTAAAATTCTTATAAAACGTTTTTTATCAATTCCGAGGTGATTTGATTAATTTCTTGACTTATTCTGTCTTTTATACCATCGACGTTATTTGGTATGTTGAAGTAGACTTCGAATTTAAGTAATCCTATGAAAATTAAGTCAAGCGGGGTCAAATCGGGAGAACAGGCAGGCCACTTAATTTCACCGCGCCTACCGATTCACCTATTGCGAAAAACTTGAGTGAGATAGGCTCTCACAAAGCAAAATGTGGTGTAGCTCCGTCTCGCCCATACCAAATATTTTTATCAACTTCATTAGGTCTGTCATCATCTGGGGAAAGTATTCTTAACTCTGGAACTAAGAAATTTTATAAAAAATCCATGTAACGGGCTCCAGTTAATGTGCTATCAAAGAAATATGGTCTATAATTTGAGAATTTATAATTCCAGCTAAAAACGTTCACCTTCTCAGGGTATTGAGTATTGGCCTCCATCATCCAATGTGGATCTTCTGTACTCCGGTATCTACAGTTCTATTGGTTGACTGTTCCATTTAGGACGAATGTTGCCTCATTAGAAAAAAGAATGTTTTTTATAAATAACAGATCATCTTGGCATCTATTTGCCATGATTTCGCAAAATTTCAGTCAGCGGTCAGGGTCATCGTTGTTAAGTTCTTGAACCAAATGAATTTTATATGGGCGGTATTTTCCATTTTTTAAAAGACGCAATATGGACGGATTACTAACATCATTATCGGCGGCAACTTGTCTTGTACTTTTATGTGGATCATCTTGAATAACTAACAATATATCCAATTTCTTTTCATCGTCTAAAATGCTTCCATTGCAGAAATCATAATTTACAGGCCATTTGTGTTGACGAACCTTTAATATCCTATTATTTCAACAATTGCAATGCTACCAACATTCTATTGTTAACACTGATGCACACTTTATATATCTGATTTTCTACTTAAAGCCGTAATAATGTGTAACGACAATGAGTAAATGTCTGAGTAACCGCCAATTAATCTTTAAATTCAAATCCCTAGTTTATGGCTGTCATGCTTTGTGAGTTTAATTTTACTATCTGGTCGTTTAACATGAAGTTTCTCAAGTTATTTGCTCTTAAGAGGTTTATGTGCCAATTTCCTTAAAAAGATATATAGTGACGAACTATCTCGAATGAATAATTAAACGTCTTATCTTGTCTGGCTTAGAATTTGCTCACAAAAAGTTTAGTTCAGGTTACATAAACAAAATTTTATTTTCCGTTGAGATGAATATTGCATGCCTATATAGTCAGGCAAGTAGTAACGTAACAAATTAGTAATAAGTTAATGTGCTGGGAAAGATGTCGTGAAAATCGTACTTGTGAGAGACTTCCATGTGCATGGTTTTTATTTGTCGAGAATAAGAAAGTAAAGCCTCTTTCTTATCGCATGTATGTTTTTTCTGAGGTTCGAATATATATAATTAATTCATATTCTGTAGATAATTACGTTCAAGTATGTGTGGAACATATTCTGTGAATTTCTTGTCGAGGTTTTGAATAAGTATGCAAGCAAGAAATCAGATATGACGTAAAACCAGGGTTGGCTTTAGATGACAATGTGTCAGCGCATAAAGAGTTGCATGCATGTATGAAACGATATCTTACTTTGAAATATTTTTTAGCGAATTATGTAGTATCCAAAGGTAATAACGCCACTTTATAAAACTCACTACAAGAATAAAAGTATATCAGTAATATCTGCTCTAAATGTTTTGGAGTTAAACTTCGGCGCCTTTCGGTAAAAATCCATTTATATTGCGAGAAAAACCTCTCGACGTCGACAGATGTAACTGGGCCATACTTAAAATATCGAAACTTTCGCAGTCACCACATTCATGCCGGGTGTAGCAAAGTCTACTTCTTTGCCTTGTAAAAGGTCTGTTACACCTGTCATCGTAACAAATCCGAGATTTTTTGTTAACACGGTTGTGAATTTTTTTTCTACTGTCGCGGCAATGTCTCCCTGTAATTGGAAAAATATATTGTCGAAGATCGAACACAACGTTTCTTGCATCAACTATAGTAATGGCTGATGTTGAAGGTCCCGTATGGCTAGAGGAATTCGTGAGAAGCATCCGTATGGTCTCCTGATTTTAAACAGTTGGATCCAGAAAAGCCTGGTACGCCAGTGAAATGGCAATTACGTCAGTTGAATTTAACTGTTGTATTACCTATTTCACATTTTCAGAATGACAGTAACAGTACGATGCGGCCTGTAGTTAAGATCCCCATCGTGTCAGAAAAGACGCAGGAGGTAATGGAATATTTGGTAGAATATCGTCAAATAACTGTACACGACCTGGTGTTTTAAGAAAAACGTTCTTTACTTATTATTATTTTATCAACATTAGTGTAGCACCTCCTAATAGTTTCAGAAGTCCTACGCAGCCTATGTGGTAAACATGTTACATGCAGTATATTCCGATATGTTTCTTTCTAAATTCTTCCAGCAGCTTTCATATAATTCACTCCATCGGTAAGGAATAATAAGAACTTGTCCGTATTTTCTGCATAATTGTCACCGTCCAACACACGCGACGTTATCTCTGCTACTGTTTCAGGTAATTTTCTCTCCTTCCGCACCGGCCGGATCGGGTAGTGTAAAGTGCACGTGCATTATAAGTTAAAATAATAATAATAATAATAATAATAATTTATTGGTCAACGTTAGATACAAATTGTATATGTGACAAGTCAGGAAGAGAATAAAGAAAGAAAGAAGTATAAGTGCAAGTATATGTCGGCATAATTGAAATATAATATTAAGATTTAAAATAAGGAAGAAGTGCAAATAAATATAATATTAAACTAGAAACAGAACACAAACATTACTGATTGTAAAAAAAAGCGTAACAAATAAACAGATAGTAAGTAAGTACCCGCATATGTTATGTTATTACAACATTGAGATAGTACTGGTTAAAACTATTTATCGCTAAAGAAATCTGATACCCTATAGTAGCATTTCTCATATAAATAGAGTTTTAATTTACTTTTAAATTTCGCGAAATGCGAAATATATCGGATATCACTGGGAAGAGCATTATATAGAGATATGCAGTTGTAAGAAGGCGATCTCTTATAAATACTTTTGTGATGCATTGGTATACTCAAGAGATTGCCATGCCTTGTGGGGTACTCGTGATAGTTTGACCTTCTTTCAAATAGATTTAGATTATTTTTAGCATAGGTTAGACATTTATAAATATAGACAGAAGGAGCGGTAAGAATACGATTTTTAGTAAAAGTGTCTCTACAACTGACATTTATTTTGAGGTCAAAAATGAGCCTTATTATTCTCTTCTGGCAGATAAACACTTGCACAGTCGGAGGCTCCACCCCACGCGAGAATACCAAAGGACATGTGACTATAGGCCATGGAATAGTAAATGGTCATAAGGCTAGCCTGATCTAGAAGTGACTTCATCTGTAACAGTGCAAAAAATGCTTTGTTTAGCTGACTACATACATGGTCAATATGTTTCTGCCAGAAAAGTTTGTGATCCAAGAATACACCTAGTAGTTTAGCTGCGTCAGAAAATATAAGTTCCTCATTGTTCATTAAATTTATAGGAAGCGGCTTTTGAAGGTGAAAATTAAGACAAACAGTTTTTTCTTTCATTTAATATTAGTTTATTTCTTTGGCACCATGTACTTAGAGATTCTGTTGTATCATTGACCAATTTATAAAGTTTATCCGGTGTATCGGCTGACACTGTAATAGTGGTGTCATCCGCGAACATAGCCACGCGGCCTTGGTCTATGAAGTAGGGCAGATCATTAACGTACAGCATGAACAATAGCGGACCTAGCACAGAACCCGGTGGAACTCCAAGTGTAACATTAAAAGTTTCAGTCAATGTCTTTGTTGACAGTATCGTAGGCTTTGGAAAGATCAAATAGCAGTGAAACAACATACTGTCCCTTGTCAGCATTCATAAACATATTTAAGAAGATGACAGGCTGCCGTCTCGACAGATTTGTTTATCCTAAAACCATGTTGCGCAGTCGATATTATGTTATATCTTTCCACACAGTTGGAAATTCTATTGTAAACCAGTCTTTCAGGTATTTTAGAAAGAATACTTACTAACAGCGATATTTGCCTATAGTTATCTAAATCGGAAGGATCATCCTTTTTAAACAGCGGAAAGATAGTAGTAGCCAATTTTAAAATATCTGGAAAAATTCCTGTTTCCATTGACATATTTACCAGATACGTAAATGGTTTCAGGATATTGTTTTCGACACTTTTTATGATTTTGGGTGTTAGGCCATCAAAACCACTTTTATTTTTGAGTTGTATTATAATATTATGTATTTCTTCACTAGTAGCGGGTTCAAAGTACATTGAGTTACCATTGTTAGCCTTTATTGTACAGGGTAAGGAAAGGTTGGACCCAAAATGATCAATAATTTTTTTGGCGCAGTAGTGGCGAAATGGTGCCCAAAGGCTGCCATAACTTCGGTTTTTTCACTTATAACGCAGTCATTACCCTTAATAATGATTTTGTCTTTATTATCTTTTTTATTTCTATCTAGTATATCATTAACAATCTTAAAGGTTTCCTTGTTTTTGTTTGAAGAATTATTTATTTTGTTGTGGTAGTAGGTTTGTTTATTTAACTTTATATTTCTTCTGTATTTTCTTTTTTCTTCATCATAGGTTTCTATTACGCCTTACGTTTATATTTCATAGGTATAGTGCGTCACCGATTAAACGCATTGCTATGGTAAAATTAATAAAACTCAATTAATATGTTGCATCTTTTCTGTGTTTATAGTTTGCGAATTTTTAGTAGGTGTTTACAATATAGCAATATTATACGTACCTATTTGTAAAAGACAACCTTGGACTCTGGCCGCTACTTCCGAGGTATGGTTATTACTAGTCTTTGGAATCGTGTTTTGGAAACTAACTTTCTACAGGAATAAGAAGGAATTCTACCATGTATGCTTCTTAAGTAAAAAGTACATTGCATGCATCACATGGAGTTACACTAAGTGTCCAATCAATAAGAAACAGATTCAGAGTTTGACCTGTCAAGACGTCCTTCATATCAAGCTCCTTCAGTTAACTAATCATACAGCCGTTTGAAGTGGATAAGGAATCGTCAAAGCTGGGACATGGAATGGGATTTAAGTGAATTATGAGTCTAGTTTCGACTTGCGCAGGGATAGCAGACATTGTGAGTTTTGAGGATGTCAAAGGAGAGGTACAGAAGATTCGTGTACCATATAGTAGCCCAAAGAAAGTTGTGTTATGCCTATGGAGGCTTATGTGTGGGAGGATGTATCGATCTCTAGATAGGGTGACTCACAGTAAAACCGCCAAACGTCCAGGATTAATTTTTCACTTTAAAATAAAACTTTTCTCATGTATAAAGCTATTTTCAAAAATGTACCCCCTTCGAGCTAGAACAGAAACAGAAAAAGAGAGAAGTGTGTCTTGTTTCATGGCATTTATTATAAAGCGGTGAAGTTTTCAAAATTCACAAAAACTGCTCAAAATGACTGCCAATATTTTCAGCCCAAAGCTCAGACCTAAGAACGACAGACTGAGCAGCTGCATGATACTCTGCTGGTGTGATATCCCGATCTGCTTGAACAATCATTTCCTACTGGACAGCTTCGTCGTTGGCGGGCTCCGCATAAACCTTGTATCCCATACAAAGAAATCCATAGGGGTCATGTCCGGAGAACACGCAGGCTAAGGGCAGGAACAATCTCGACCGCGACCGATACATCTTCCAGAAAAATAGTCGTGCAACCATCGATGTACTGGTAGAGTGTAATGGGCTAGACGTTCATCTGGAACCATCTGTTTACTCTATCATTTAAAGGCATGTCATCTAAGGTTGATTGAAAATAATTTTACAAAAAACGAAGAATAGTTGGATCATTTAGGCGTGGAGGCAAATAAATTGGACCAATGAGTGAGTCTTCCTTTTTGCTCTATCTAGGTCGGAAGGGGTTCATTTTGAAAAAAACTTTATAGATGAAAAAGGTTTTATTTTAACCTGAAAAATCGATCCTGTGTCACCCCGTATATGCAGAAGATCCGTAATAGAACAGATGAAGGCCACTGGTATTGTCAACATGATGATGTTCTTGTCAAACATTTTATTTTTACTGATGATAATTGTCCGATATAATGGCCCAAATCGCATGATACTCTTCTACGACGTTCTTTAGACATGAATCTCGTTGAACATATGTGAGATTTATTGGATAGGGTACTCTAAGATCATCAAGAGATTCCAAAGGAAGTTAGCAACCATCTATTTTTCCCATGTTATGTGCACAAATCCCACAAAATGTGACTGTTGATGAAAGCATGCCCAGTTCTATGTTTGAAGTAATTAGAGTGAGTGGCCAGAATACGAAGTATTGATGATAGGTTTAGGGCCTTGTTTTATTTTTCCAATTATTTTGTCATGTTCGTCAAAATGTGATTTTATAGTAAGTAAGAAGTATTGCCCACATATGGTCAATTTATTTTTAATAGGTTTCACAGCTTAATTTTTGGCGTATATGTTTGAAATCAACATCTCAAATTTTTTATGACATCTGCCTCAAATATTATTAAAATTCTACAGCCAATTATTCCCATATACTACAGTGAACATATAATAATACTAATAAAAAATGGACTTTATTTTGTAACAACTACATACAATTTACAATATATTTATAAGGACGAAGTTCAGGATATGATCCTGTTCTACCACCTAACCCTAAAAAAGAGTTCAAATTAACCTAATCCCCGTTTTGGCTAAGAATTATAATTATAAAAAAATCACAAAAAAACAACAAAAAGAAAAAATGCCTACATACAAAATTAAAAATTTGGTATAGTACCTACACCCCATCATCCAATAATTTTTAATTTTTCTTTACTGATTGCATAATATAATTTTTCGCATTTCGTACCTAAATTTGTCAATTTTTGTAATGCACTTTATATTAGCAGTTATTTTATTATACAATTTAAAGACAGTATATGAAAAGGATTGTTAAAAAAAATCAGATCTATGAAATGGAGGAGTGGTTAAAGATTTTCTTCTTACATTAATATTATCAATATCTCTAAGAAAACGAATTTTAATATATAGATAAGGCGGTGATTTGGTAGTCACAATCTTCCAAAAGCCGACATAGGCATGTAGTAACCTTCTATTTGTCATATTTAGCCAATTTAATTCTCTAATTTTATAAGAGATGTGCTCTCTTCAGTTAATATTGCAAATTAGACAAACAGAAGAATTCTGCTTGATTTGGCAGTATCCAAGATATAATCCTTTAAAGACACTTGGATGGAATGTTTGCATGTGGAAGTAGTGATTCATTAGGCAGCGGTTTCTACTATTCAATTGATCTGTTATAAGTTGCATCAAAATGAGTTTCAAATATGTACCTACGTATAAAAATGTTAGAAAATACGGACTTAAAGAACAAACTAACTAGTAAAACTTTGCAGTCTCACAAGTAAAAGCATTGCTAACATTGAACCTCTGAAAATACTTTTATTACAGTTTTATTTACACGTCTTACATTTCAATTGTGATTGGATAACATTTCTGAAGCAAGTTCATTCTACTGAAAATAGTAACAAAGAACATAATCCACCTCAAGTGAGTGTAGGAAGTTAGTTATAGTTTAATTGAAACAATAGGCAAAATGATAAAAAATAACAGCCAGCGGCTCACATTTCAGGTTTGCTATTGTGTCGTTTTGTTGCTTAGCAGTATTAGTGAGACTTATTTCAATAATTTATAGATATATGCGTTGGAGTATGCAATGTTATGTAATGTGTTACACATACATGTTATGTAATTTTAATGACAGAATTTAGAGGTATTGGCCAAATAAAGTGTCGTAATTTCTTCGATATTAAGACCTTCTTCGGAAATTATCTCTGTCTTTAAAAGGGTAACTCGGGATAAGTTAGGTTAACTGTTCTTGACACAGATTTTGGAATAAACCTGATAGAATCGTTTCTTGGGTCTAAAAAATAAGGCCGACATGGTTCGTATACCAAGAGAGGACCCACTTCAGTTATTTTTTTTACAAAAATGGAATCAATTTAAAAGTCTAAAAAAAAAGTATGCATATAGTAATCCCAAAGACCTGTAGTCTCAATTTTTTCGGGGCTCTATTGGGCCACACTAAGGCCCTTAAAAATATGTTTACACTTTTTAAAGTCGAATATTTTTGTTATGATAAAGAGATGAAGAAAATCTTATTTCATCTCATTATTTGTGACCAAATAAAGCAATTTTCAAGACAGTTAGAAATCCAAATTGTTCTAATAAACTAAATAAAATGTATGGGGTACCCCAATGTTCCGGTCTTGGCCCAATTCTATTTTTATTATATATCAACGACCTTACAAAAATTGATATTGAAGGAACATTTACTTTATTTGTTGACGACACCACCATACTGTGGCACAATAAAGATGCTATTGTCCTTCAGAAAATGTCGGCCGACAGAAATAAGATCAAAGAGTGGTGTGACTCCAATTTGCTTTCATTCAACATTAACAAAACAAACATAACTACATTTCACTGCAATTTAACATCTCCCTAGGTAATCATTTCCTTAAAACTAAACCCTCTTCAAAATTTCTTGGACTAAACATTGACTGCAAGCTAAAATTCAAGGAAACTATTTAAATACTTAGTAACAAACTAGCATCCGGATCCTACGCTATCAGAGTGATCACAAATGAACTGGGTTATGCCACTGCTAAGACTGCTTATTTTTCACTAATTGAATCATGCTTAAGGTACGGCATTGCCTTATGGGGCGCACGCAGTAAATATCTTATACAAACAATATTGGTACTTCAAAAATGTGCTATTCGCTACCTGTAAAAAACTGGAATTCGTGAATCATGTAAGCCACTATTCTTGACACATGGATTTCCCACTGTGATATCCATTTACATTCTAGAAACAATTTGTTTAGTTCATAAACATAGAAGTTATATCATAAATACTTCCTCCATACATGTAATTCTGCAAGTCAATAACGTTGCTCTGCCAATTCCTAGATCCACTCTGGTCAAAGACTAAATTATTTACAATGGCTATAAGTGTTCAATCTCTTACCAAATAATATTAAAGAAATAAGCTCAAATACAAATTTTAGAAAGGCGGTTAAAAGCCTGTTAATTGTTAAACCCTATTACAATTTAGACGAGTACTATAATGACACATTTTAATTAAGCATTCACTACCTTATCTTATCGTCATTTCTGACTTTTTAATTAGCTATTGTAATTATTGTATTAAAATTTATATGTAATCTATTTTCTGTATTTATATAATATTAGGTGCACTGTGTAAATTATGCATGCTATGAACCTATGCTTATTTACTTTGTTAATGAGAAACTCTTTCTTCTGAACAATAAAGTATATTTTGCTTTGATATGATTTGATTTGATAATCATGCCAGAACATCCTTTACATGAGAACAATGTTGTTCTATGTATTAAGTAATACATTATATTCATGATTTAACATTTTCTCCAAAAATTAAACATGCCCCGCTCTCCCATCTAAACGTAAATGGCAATGCCTTCAGGTTTTTTATGTGCATTAAATATATGTAATGAACTATACCTATTATATCACCCATAATAAACCTAACCGCCTCTTCGATACAAGTCTGTTCACATTAGATATTTTTTGTTCCAATTCTACAGGTCAATTACCTTTCGTTCTGCTATGCATTGATTTTCATCTAATTTCGTTTTTGGTATTAATAACACATTAGCATGTTTTATTCATTTAGATTATCGTTATCAATTTATAAGTAATAAATTACCTAATTTATTTCAATTTAATACAGTGAAAATATTACTGAATAAAACGCTAATCAAATATTAATTATTTAATTTAACATGAGTGCTAGTGAATGGATTTTGATAAAACCTTGTGCAATGTGTTTGTAATGACGTTAATAAAAATGTTGAAAAAAAGATAAGAGTAGGAAATGATTGAAAGAGGTAGAAAACACCCCTTTTATCACTGGATCCCCAACTTGTATTAGGACAAAAATGACTAAAGAGCATTATAAAATAACCTTTTTTGTCCGAAATAAGATGTTTTTACTCTAGTGAATTTTTTTCGAGAGATGCTTATTTCTCGAAATATGGCCATTCTAAAATTCCTAAAAGTGGGGGAAGAGAAATATAAAAGTTGAAAAAAATATCTGAAAAAATTCAGGTGAATTTATCATCGAAATACAAGACTTTTTTATTTGTAACTTGAAAAACCTGAAAAACTACCCCTTTCTTTGAAATTGGAGTACTTTAAAAACTATGTACTTTAAAAATTTGAAACAATTTAGACATACTCACAAAGGCCTTCTAAACATTCCATGTCTCTTGTAACTTGCTAATTTTCCGAGTTACGGGCATTTTCTCCCGATGAATAATGTATTGAATTTTTTGCAAATTTTCAACTAATATACCGGGTGAGTCACGAATTGCGCTCGCCCCGATATTTCCTAAAATATTTGGAATAGAAAATTGAAATTTGGAGGCCTTATTACACGACTAAAATGCCATCTTTTCAATAAAAAATCAAGTTTGGTGCACATCCGGTTTGACTGGAAATGCCCACAACTTTCGATTTTTAAATGGAACACCCTATATATTTTTACATTTTAGGAATCTAGAGGAAATTTTGAATACAATACATCCATTTTGGTCACTTTTTGATAAACATTAAAAATTTTATTAAAAAATCTATTTCTGAATCCAGAGTGCTGTAGTGCCCAAAATATATTTTAGTTTGTGTGCTACGTTACTATAAAAATAAAAAGAGCAATATGATTGCATTACTTAATTCTCTAGAGGAGTTTAAAATTTTTAAATGTGATTTTTACCCACTAACTCGGTTTTTTTTTAATGGGAATTTAATCTTTCACCAACATTTTTAAATACCTCATTTTCATACGAATCTAATGATACCAAAATTTTGAAAATCCGCACAGAAATATTTGAGATTTCAGCCAAAATATAATGCAACCAAGCTTTTAGAAACATGCGGCTAATAGATAATAGATTAGTGGGCTTTGGAAACTAAAATGGCACATTTCTGTGTAAATCTGGTAACCTAATAACATTGGAAAAATCACAGTAGCCATTGAATGTAATAAGACAATATCAGCTGTCAGACAGATACAAAATAAAGCGTTGCGGAAATCTCTTTGAGTAAAAATTAAAGAAAATGAATAATTTTAGTAGAAATCAAAAGGTCGATATGTTACTGATATATGGAGAGCGTCTCAAAAATTCGACTGCAGCTGCAGAACTGTATCAGCAACGATAATCCAACAGACGTCATCCAAGCAGACACTTGTTTGCCAGAGTGGAACAAGAATTAAGAAACGAACCCAATCAACAAGATGACCATCAAACATTTATTGTAAGTGAGGACAAAGAAATTGATGTATTAGGATTTGTGATGGTACACCCAACAACATCAACAAGGGAATTGTCAATGGAATGCGACATTAGTCAGCCTTCGGTTTGCAGAATTTTAAAGAAACATAAGTTTCGGTCTTATAAATACCAAATACACCAACATCTTTATGGAGATGATAACGACAGGAGGCTAGTATATTGCAACTGGTTCTTAAATGCAATACAACAAAACCCAGGTTTTCCTTTTCATATTTTATATTCAGATGAAAGTAGATTTACGAACCAAGGTATGTTTAACAGAAATAATACTAGGTACTGGGCTGAAGAAAATCCGAGGTTGGTAGGGCGGGGGAATATTCAGGAAAGATTTGGGTTTAACTGTTGGCTTGGAGTATTTGGAGATCGAATAATTGGACCCATATTTTTTGATGGAACACTTACTGGCGAACGATATTTATTCTTTTTACAAAACCAGACAGCAGAATTTCTTGACTTACTTCCTCTTGCCTATTTCCAAAATCTGTTTTTCCAACAAGATGGTGCTCCCTCACATAATTCCAGAAGAGTGATGGAATATTTAAACAACTTGCATGGTGAACTCCTTATCGCAAATCAAGGTCATATCAGGTGGCCTCCTAGGTCACCTGACTTAACACCCCCCGACTATTATGTATGGGGCACTCTCAAAAATAAAGTTTATAAAACTTCTTCAAATACCCGTGAAGAGCTGCAAAATTCACTTTTAGGAATTTTCGAATGGCCATATCTCGAAAAATAAGCATTTCTCGAAAAATATCACTAGAGTAAAAACATCTTATTTTGGGCCAGAAAAGGTTATCAAATTGTTACTTTTTTCATTTTTCATATAATTCTACAAGTTGTGAAACCCGTGATAAAAGAGGTGTTTTCTACCACTTCAGATCATTTCCTCCTCTAAATTTTTTTATTAACGTCATTACAAATACATTGCATAATGTTTCGTCAAAATCCATTGCCTGGACTATTTGATATTATCATAAATCATGTATGAATGTGGAAGTTTTTTGCATGGTTTCAAAATATCGATTCAGTAGATAATTTTAGTACCCAAGCTATCCGGAATAGTTTCCGTCAGTATATAAAATGAAATCTCAACGACAAACGTTGTTATGCGGCATAATAATAAATATAAATCTGTTATATCTATATTTAAAAACCACAGGTGGTACGGAAGACTAATTGCCCAAGTACCACTTGCACCAGGCCTGCTTTCTTTATGCTCGTTATTAAAATGTTTAAAATATCCCCAATTGCCTAAAATCATAATACTCTTCGCAAATACAAAAAAAGTATATCGCATTCGATCGGCACATTTCTAAAGCCGATAATATCGCTCGTAGGGAAAAATGTTCATATCACTGTGTTGGTGATCGAATTCTGAACGATTTTCAAAATGTCCATCCTTCTGTCTGTCTGTCCGTCCGTCCGTCCGTTACATATTGTTCTTGAACAAAATCGTCCGTCCGTCTAATGGGTAGTCCATTAAGCCCATTGTTAGCGGAAATATTTATGGCCAATTTCGAGACTAACTTTTTGATAGAAAAGAAAACAGTCTTTTAAAATATGCACACTTTTGGGCAAGATACGTGGATGTGTTTTGTATATGGACTGGTACGGATAGGCGATTATCACAGTTCGTTCATTTTATTAATTCTATAAACAATAAAATTCAGTTTACAGGAGTAAACTTTTTAGATATTTCATTGACACGAAAAGGTTCCATTTTAAAAATCGATATTTATAGAAAACCTACTTTTACTGACACACTCATACATGCAAATAGTACTCAATCCTGGAAGATAAAAATATCAGCTTCCCATAGTTATGTCCATAGATTGTTATCATTAAAGTTAAATCAGGTCAATTTTGAAAAGGAAGTTACAACCCTTAAAATAATAGCAAAAACAATGGATATCGCACATTTCTCATAGACAAGCTAATTAAGAACAAACAAAGAAAGTTGTTGAAAAACATTTTTATAACGCACCCAAAGAAAATAAAAAATAGCATAGTATTAATTTTGTAAAACATATTAGCAACTCAATTTGTAATAGGTTAAGTAAACTTGGCATTAATACCATTTCCTCGAATACAAACAACTTAGGTCGCTTGTTGATTAACAACAAAGAAAAAACTGAAGACTCACAAAAAGCGGGAGTATATGAAATAAATTGTGAAGATTGCGATGCTATATATATATAGGTCAGAGTGGTCGAAGCTTAGATGTATGGGTAAACGAACACAAAAAGTCAAGTTTAGAGAATGAAAAATCAACTGGTTTCGTAGAACATTGTATAGACAATAACCATATTTTCAGCAGTAGTGGTATTAAACTTTTGCACACTGTCAATAAGGGAAGTAGGTTGAACATGCTTGAAATGCTGGAAATCAAGAAGACCTTAAATAACCAAAAAAACGTTATTAATACACAAACTAAATTTCATAATACCCCCATATTAGACACCAAATTAAACATACCCAGAAAAAGTAATTAAAATTTAAATCAAATTCCTAGTAGTATGTATAGTAGAAATAAGTAATAAAATGTTAATTGGGCTATCTATACCTCTCAAATCCTATAAATATCTTGTAATGGTCACTTTTAGGTTAGTTGTTATAACTCTTTGATAATGGTCGAAACGCCGAAACATATGTCAGAGAAATCTGAATAATAATTGTGAAACAGTAATACCAAGTGCATTTAATCCTTATTCTATTCAGTATGTTTCACCAAAAACCTACCGCAGTCAGTTCAATTAGCATTATTATAGTCATCGCAAATATTTTTTTATATACTATAAAAATGCGGAGAATATTCTATAGAATGTGCAACAATTACTTTCTATTAGCTAATTTGTATAGTAAAGTTTTATCAGTATAATTTAATTATTTATAATAATTAAACTACTCGATAAGTATAAGGTCAAATCAATCTAAAAATAGTACCATTTTTTAGAGTAGTCTTCCCTTAAAATAAACTGTAATTAAAATCGATTCCTTCCAGAATTACACAATTAAAAATTACTTTTTTCAGCGGAACTAAGCGCAGGCGCCCTGAGCAGGAATAGAGCATGCAATTAGCGAGGTGTGCGATATGAGCATGCTAATATTTTCTTTAAACTTACAAGTACATATTAATAAACTATTTTATATAAATGCATACGTAATCGCACTCTTATGTTCAAGTATCTGTACCATAAAGTTTAAAAAAAATGCATTATCGAGTAAAAGAATTAACAGAAAAGAAAAATCTTAAAAAATATTTTAATCTAAATTTCTATTATCCTACCAATAAATTATATTACACTTTTAAATATACATTTATAATTAAATTTTAATGAGAATTCTTTAAATAGACGCTGAATTTTAGAGTGCGCTTCATTTCCCATAAGTTAAAAACTATATTCCAAATTTAATATGCATTTAAATATCATTAACATTAACCATTATATTACATATAATTCATAGCTGGTAAACCTCAAAGCAAAATTGTGTTCTGCATTAAACAGAAATTTACATAATAGAATCAAATCGTAATTGTATTAAATATTCATAAAATGATTGGCTTTTTATCACCTCACAAAAATTCCTCGCCAGGATCACTGAACGAAGCCTCGTAAAAAACACTTAACCCTATACCGAAGCTACGTTCGACACCGAGACAAATTACCAAATTCCTATGCGTAAATCTCTTAAATTAAAACACAGCTTTATGGGGATCGTAGCCGTTCGAAAAATAAAGTCGAACCATGACTATACTACTAATGCTAAATTTCGCAAACTGGCTTCGTTGCCGTCAATTAATTAGGGAACCCTTCTTTATATACGAAACACGTACCGGGTTTATTATTTCCAAACATAGTCTGACACGGTAAATGAAAGACACATCTTCTCTCTATCTGACTTTAAACCAGCAGGCTGTGACAATGTAGCAACTACGCCCATGTTTCTGTTTAGCTGGAGCTTCAAAGCCAACTAGAGCTTATGAAGCAAGATAGTTTTGCTGTAACATAGTTGCAGGAACGCCTAGGATTCTTTGCTAATTTTCACGTTATCATGTGGACAGTAAACTTCATAACGCGCTCATAATCTGCAGAATTTTATGTTAAGTTAAATGAATACTAGCACGAAAGTTTACGTGACACAGTTTAACCATTTTACTGCATTAAAGTGAACAAATCAATTTGCAGTTTGTTTAATATTAAGTGCGGTTGCAACACAAACATAACCCACGTTCTTTTTCCGATAATCTCGTTAATGTAGCGGTCGTTTACTGGCGACAATGAAATCGATTTTGGTTTTTGATTTTATTATTATTTTCTAATAACACTCGTTGAAGATTTAATGGCTAAACGTTAACTTACTTTGAGTAACAACACTACACATGTGATGTGTTTCTAAAATGCCTTTAAAATTATCGTCATCGATAAATAATGTTTAATATTGTTGCAATTTATATCTTACGTTTTTACCAAAATATTCTGATTTTCATTAAATATCTCTATTTTATGGAAATTAGAATATTTTGTAACAACTTAAGACACACATGTTTATTTTTGATATTGGCAGAAATTCTAACAGCTGCCAACTACCTAACATAACATATTACACACTAATTTATTATCAAAATCTATAGAAAAGATACCTATTTAGCACTTTAACTTGCAAAAAAACTTAAGAAGTTGATGTAAATTTTGACCAAATTTAAATATTAGTATCACTCAGGTCACTAGAAATTCTTTTATAGAGGGTGTAATTAGTTTCATGTCATTAAAAAAACTGGTGGTAGGGAACGACAAGACAAACAAAAAAAACCGTATATAACATGGGCTCTAAAGCTCATAGTTTTGGAGAAAAAAAATAAACAAAAATTTCGCAAATTTTCAATAAAATTTTTTGAGAACTGCTGGAATATTGAGGTAGGTTTAGATCTAGATCTGATCTGAAGAAAACTATACTCTAACTCTCCCTTGTGCAATATTTTAGTTACTGTCGCCGTTTCGTTATGTACACACGTCCAACCCGCCGTTCGTTGTTTTTGTTATTTTTGAATTTCGCGTCATTGTGTATTTATAGTTAAGATTTATTTTATTGACTTACCGTTCAAGTTGTCAAATTCTTGATTACGTACAGACACAACTTACTTGTTCGTTCTTTTTGTATTCCTTTTTGGCTGTTGTACCAAGTTTTTATTTTTCTTTATTGACAACGTTAGTTGATAGTTTAGTGTTTAGTGTTGAACGAAGTGCGTATGTACTTAATTCGACGTAACGAACTGTGTATTGATACAGATGCAGAGATTTTGAATCATTTAGGTAGGTAGTAAGCTTTTAACCCAGGATACTCATTTATGTTACAAATGTTAATAAACCACATTTAAATTTTCTAAATTATAAGCAATCCAATATTTTATTGCAAATTAAAAAACACACATGTAAACAAATGCTCTGTTTAAACCTCTATGGCCATTATTTGCTTGCGATTGTGCACGAAGAGGGAACGAATTATTTACCTCTTTATACTTGCCTCAGTTCAGTTGAGGCGGTACATCAAAAGCGGTCGATGATCCTTTGACACCGCGTGTGCCGTCCAGCACTTTTTTATGACAATTTAAAAGTTGTATAATTGGGAAGTACAAGTCCATCGACCAAGAAAAGCAGTGGTTATCAATAGTTGTCTACCATAATATTAAATATGTTAACCTAGATCAGTGTTTTTCAAAGTGCCCCTAGAGGGAAAAGTCATAAAGGTTTTTTTGTTTGTCTAGTCGGTCCCCATTACCTGTTTTTTTTAATGACATGAAACTGATTACACCCTGTATTTGTGTTCTTTACAATCTTCCATTATCTTTTAAATAGCAGAAGATATATTTTACAGTTATTATATTTGACAGTCAATTTGGTAGCAGTCAATAACAAAAAACGAAAATGGAAAATATAATTTGACGTATTATTTGCTTATTTGTAAAATGAACATTTCAAATTAGAAAGTCGAAATTATTTATAAAATAACCTTGACACTGATTTTCATTGGAAAAACCCCCATATTTTTTAGTAAAAATACGTATTTAGATGAAAATTATAAAGAACTGGGAATGCAAATCGAAAATACTGCTAGAGGGATTGATAGAGAATTTCTTAACGAACGTTTAAAAAAAGCTTCTTAAAATGTTATTATCTATAACTACGAGTTTAGCACTGCAGTGTTCCACTGTGCCTGGGCGGAAGAAAGAAAGCGGCGTAAAAAATGTTTTGGAAATGACTTTTAAAATACGAAAAATACACAAAGTGTCATGGAAACTAAAGAGAAGAAAATTCTGCAAAGAAGTGTACTTACAAGAAACGTATATATAAAACCGTTTGGGAGTGCCAAAATACAAACAAAATATTTACAGAATTCATACCATTAGATATACTAAAATGGCTACACAAAATATATTACAACGATAAAATAATAAAACTTAACCTAAAAAGATATGCAGTTTCGCACAAACCTGATATTTATTTGAGTCTACTAGTACATAGCCTCCCCGTTGCGTAATGCCAAATACTTAAAAACGGGATACTCCAAGTTATATAGCCACAAAAAAATAATACTAGAATTTATCTCTAGCAAATAAAATACGGGACACCCATGTTAAATAAGTACAAAAATTAATACTAGAATTCAAGTCCTAGAAAATAGATACACATTACACCACGCCCCGAACATGCGAATTCCTTTTAAATAAATAATTCACATAAGTGATATGATTTGACGGGTCAAATCCTGGAAATTTCAGATTACACGATGCGTATTTTGTACAGACAATTACCGATATGTCTAACCACTGAGATATATCTAAAACAAAAGTACTACAAAAAGCGAATCTGTGATACTGGTAAAATTCAAATAATATCATGTTATCAATTAACTACAATTACGTTAAGCAAAGTTGTACATAACGACAAAATATTGACACTTTATTAACCAAAACTACATGTGAAAATAATCCCTTTTACATGTAACAATCAAAAGTACTTATCTTTTGTCTTAATATCCTGATGAAATTCCTAAATACGCTCCTGTTCTCCGATGATAACAGATTTTGACCGTTGTGTAGTTAGATGGTTGAGGATTTCCGTTTTGCTTCTCTAGCCCGATGTCACATATGGTACCATTCCATTTTGGAGGTTATGAAATCATAGAGAACGTGCTCATACATAAATGATTTGTCGCCGAGACAGAATTCGGGAAAATTTTTCGCCCGGGTTTTCGTTTACTTGATAGAAAATCTTAAATAGGTGTTGTGTTGAAAAATTTCTTGACAAAGACAAATGCAGTATTCTTATCAAAAAAGTTATGATCAAGAAAACGTATACAAAAACGTAGTATCAAAATTGAACGTATATAATCTTGCTTAAGGCAAAAGTGTAACGTTGAGATTACTTTGAGGTTGAAAGAAAATTTGTTACTTTAAAGAAGAACCTAAAACAATATTTAACGATATGTAATTATTTAAAACTATTACTTTATACGTCTATAAGGTTTCTCCATCTTAATATCCCCCTTAGAGGTTTAACAAAATTTCAAATACGTCCATCTCGATTAACGACTCGAGTGAAATAGAAAAAGTTTAACCTAGCGCGGCGTATCGTTACATATTTCCCGGACCGGTAGTCACGTTGTTAATCATTATTAGAAATGTACCGAAAAATGCTTTTTAGCATTCGGCACGTTACAGTAGATTGCAATTTGCCTGCGAGCGCCGCCTTGGGCGGCTCTTAGAAGCTCCTCCGAATTTAAATTCTATACACATTTTCGTCGGAAGTTTTGTACCTTTTGTAATTAAGAATTCCCATGATTACGGACATTTTCCAGTTAAAAACACGGAAGATTTATTAAAGAAAGACTACTATATGCCGAAAATGAGAGAAAAGATAGACAAGGTTATTGGTAGTTGTGTCACATGCGTTTTAGCGAACAAAAACATGGAAAGCAGGAAGGGTATTTACATCTTTTACATAAAGAAAGTTTACCCCTACATACCTACCGTATAGATCACCTTGGACCGCTGACATCAACTAATAAGAATTATAATCACATCCTAGGTGTTACAGACTCGTTTACCAACTTTGTGTGGTTATATCCAACGAAATCGACTACTACTCAAGAGGTAATAAATAAATTGGAAATTCAAAGAGAATCATTCGGAAACCCCCGTGAGCATTATTTCTATACCTCACAAGAATTTGAAGACTATTGTTCCAAACAGAAAATTAATCACTTTAAAGTAACCACTGGTCTACCCAGAGCCAATGGACAGATAGAGCTAATAAATTCGATTATTATTCCCGTTTTGACTAAAATGTCATGAGAAGATCGGACTAAGTGGTACAAACACGTCGATCAACTGCAGAGAGTCATCAATTCTACGTATCAGAGGAGCATCAAAACGACTCCATTTGAGCTTCTAATATGTGTTAAAATGAACGATAATCACGACTTGAGAATTAAAGGATTATTAGAAGAAGAAATACAGAATATATTTTCAGAATCTAGAGAGGAGTTAAGAGAAGAGGCAAAGAAACAGATAAAGAAAGTTCAAGAAGAAAATAAGAAAACCTACAACTTACGTCGAAGACCTGCAAAAAATTATTAGGTCAATGACTTAGTCGCCATAAAACGAACTCAAACTAAAACCTAAATATCTTGGTCCCTACAAAATTGTAGAAGTTAAGAAAAACGACACTTATGATGTAGAAAAAGAAGGCTATCACGATGGTCCAGTGCATACGTCAACCTGTGCGGAGTACATTAAGCCCTGGCCCACCTACGAAGAGGACTCCCTATCATCCGGAACGGATGATCATCAGGACGGCCGAGTGCAGGATATGACAACCGTGCCTTTGACATTTCCCGCCAACCACGTGCTAATCGCGAGTGCGCGGAGCCGGTAAAACGTGCAGTATAACTAACGACACCAAGACGTAAAGACGTAAAAGACGGTTGAGTGTACACGCCGGCAAATTTTGTTTTAAAAGTAACTTTATGTTTATTACTAGTGCTTATATTTATGTTTTCTTATATTTTCAATATACATCATTCTTTTCCAAATATTGTCGTTAATTTCAACTTGTTATTTCACATAATACGTGGCATACACAACCATCAAACATTCGAATACCAACAATCGACGCTCATTTCGCTAATCACGTTAGTATTATCTGGAGATAATTCAAACTAAAATACGGACGAATTTGAAACTATCGTATTCAATTTTCTATTCCAGACATTACTAATTTTCAGTCATTTACCGTGAATTTATCATAGGAAAATCGCCTTCCTTTCCTGGACTAAGAATAAAATTTCCCTAGTTTAACGAAGCTTTAGAAGAAAATCTAGTATCAAAATTATTAATTATCAACATATTGGAATTTAAACTAGAATGTCAAGCGTTAACGTCAATAGCTTTACAGGGCATATGTCGGCGTTAGCTTTATGTAGTCACGTTTTCCTTTCTTATTCATGTTCAGAAAACCTCCGACGTTTATAATGGAGACAGAGGTGCATGTGCCCTCTGACAGCCACCTTAGCGCACTTTAATATCGCCTACAAGCATTTTATAATATTTGCCGAATCTGACCACTCGAAGATGGAATTTAGCAATGTAACGGAAAACCATACTGAAAAAAAACTTATACTATCACGATATCACGCGGAATGTCAAACTTATTCATGTTGTATTCAAGATGGCATATTTCACATTAAATTCATTAAATCGATATATTTTACAATTTATGTATTAATATTTTCTTACTAAGTAATATTTCAAGGCGGTTTTTGTTGAATACTACATAACATATTACATAACAAATGTCAACTTCCCTCTCAGGACAAATGGATTACATGAACATTATTTTATTTATTACTTGATCTACGTATTTTTGTACAAATTAATTGAGATCCTAGAGATCTTGTATGTACAATCTTAATGTGCATTCAATTGATATGAGTGACATATATTGTGAAAATAAAAGCAAATATATTAATTCACTCAATAATAGTGGAGTAAGAAATTCGGACGAATATGTTATAATTGAGGAACGCAACTAGATCGAGGGTGCTGAACACGAATATGGGGGTAAAAAAGTATTTATTCGGTGAAAGCCCTTCAAACAGCTAAGAACCACCCATCTAATCGGTTTTCGTGCACGGACGCGTGACAGCAAGGGTTTTAATACGAATTTCTGCAGATTTGACCGGAGCATGAGAAATTGCTTTAATGGCCGTGACCACCCTTGGGCGTTGAATCTATCCTCCCAGGGGGATGGGAAAATTGTAAATTATATCTCTTCTTGTTGAAACTTTTACCCCCCATTTTCGAATGGATTCTAATGACGAATGAAATACTTTTAAGTGACTTCGATCCTTTCTGCTCCCTGAGGACGAAGATCCACCCCTTGCGCATTTCGCAGTTAGAAGGAAATGGATGGAATTTAATAGTAATGCGGGAAGGGCGGCGGCCAGGGAAGTTTGGGGCAACTCTTAAAGGGTGGATTCTACCCTCCTAGGTGGTGAGAAAGTGATTTTACTCTTATTTTCAGTTTACACGTTTACCCCACCTGTCTTCGATTACTGTATACTGTAAACAATATTTTTTGTACTCAATAACCTAAATCAAAAATTTTCCTTAAGTTTATATATTTGCTTTATTATAGATACTTTCAGAAGAAGGACATACCACCCCACCCCCTAACAGAAGCTTCGTTCTGTGTCCATTTGTATAATGTTTCGGCCACCCCACTCCAAATGACCATAGTCGGGCATTACTAAAAGGATGCACTAGAAAAGGGTGGCTGTTATCCGTTTACGGGCGTAGAAAGGGTCAAACGCATTTCAGAGTATTTTTTTTCGTCATCAGCATCCTCGAGAACGGGTGGGGGATAAACGTGTATACTGAGAAGAGGAGCAAAATCGCTTTACCGCCACCTGCGAGGGTAGAATCACCCTTAAGAGTTGCCACAAACTTCTCAGGCCGTCGCCCTTTCCGTATAGTTCGATTACTAGTAAATTTTCATTAATCCCTTACAACTAATTATTGCCGAGCACCACGCAAAACGGGTGGCAACTTCCCAGTTGAGCAAAGTTTATCATAATAAGAATATCACAAGGCACACAAAGACCAGACTTGCAAACGCTGTAGTTTTCTCTGTCTTTCTTTACGCTTCTGAAACATGGACTATTAGGAAAGCAGACGGTCGGCATGTCGATGCTTTCGAAATGTGGATCTGCGGACATTTGCTGCGAGTTTCGTGGACAGCCCATCGCACCAATAACTTAATTTCCCAATAAATGCGTCCCCAAAACGACTCATCAGCATAATATTTTCTCGAATCCTCTCATTTTTTTGTCAAATCAATGGAAAGGCGCTTGATTATTCAGGAAAAGCCAGATGGCAAGAGGTGGAGAGGAAGTCCACTAAAGCGTTGGGTTAATGCCACCTAAGAATGGGAAAGAGCTTTGGTGATGTCGTGAGCCTAACTGATTTTTTCTTTAATTATATTATTTAGATTAACATTCTGGCGGAGTTTAGCCTATTGCTATTCCACCACTAGTCCAAGACATGTACACATAGACACCAAGACAACAACTATTCCTGCGATATTGCCATCTATCGCAGCTGAGACTCGAACTCAGGAGAGATACACTGGCCAGGATTCGAATTCAGGACTTCGTGGTAGTAAGCCAAACGTCTTAGCACTGCGCCAGTGAGCCGATGAAGCTACTGTTCGATGACGCCGATGCGATAGTCGCGATAGAGACATGTTTTACAGTAAGGCCTGATAAAATAGAACATCTATCAAGAAGTTGTGAATAAGTAGAAGAAAAAGAAAGAACATCTTCCCGAATTAAATGTACGTGCCATCATCAAGCGATGCAATCTGGTACTATTCACAAGACAGAAGCAATAAAATCAAGACTTTAAACACAGATAAAAGACCCTAAACCCGATGGCGCACGATGGGATTAATACCATCCAACTTTGGACACATGATAGTTTATCACATCGTGTGGCCGTTTTTCAAACAAAGATGGAAACTATTATGTGTCCAACAATTGCAAACGTGATGTAATGGAACGCAACGTGAAAAACTTTGACCTATTCATTGCAAGAGGATGACATAAGCTAAAACATTAGTTTTTAATTCCAGGACCATCATTCACTAGCAAAGTTTCTTACGTCTACGTTTACTATTTTTAAAGTTGAAAAAATCAATTAAGAAACAGCGATTCTTAGCAATATTTTGCATTATGTTAAAAAAGTAATAATGCGATTTTAAAGCAGTTGGGCTCGTTTAGTAGATATTTCTAATACCTACAACTTCTTCCACGGAAGTGTTTCTTAAAACTTAAAGGCAAATTTATACAAGATTTCCCAGCATTATGTAATGTGTGTCATAAACTGCGTATTGGCTCATCAAAGTGGACATCATGGACCACGAGAGTTTGTGAAATGCGACTATCTCCGTGTTGGTGTAGATGAACCTAGTATCGTTTGGTCTGAAGGACACGACAAGGATTTTATATAATTTAGGCCGGAGCCGTGTCGCCGCTACGATACTGATCAACTCTACTCACAAGGGGGATTCGAGATACCCTTCTCACTCCCCAAGACGAAAATAGACAAAGTTATACTTACTGTGATTGCTACAGTCTGCTCTCTCCGTCGAAATCTTTTGCTTAAAGAAGCTATCTATGTGAGTTCCATGGTTTTCCTGCTTTTATAAACGCACTAACGGCATCGAACCCAAATATGCTTTTTTTCCGTCGACTCGCCTTCGAGCGATTAGTATGGCGTTGTCCGCCTGAGCCGGGATAAACAGTATTTTGGGTTCGTCGGAATCGACCCTCCGACTTTGAATTCTTTGACTATTTTTCAATACGTTTTTGGGGTTTTGTATGAGGATTATGCTCCAACCCTTTGAGGAATATTAAATGAGGATTTTGGTTTTTATTGGAAAAACCGTCCCATCGATTTTTTCCTAAATTTTGACGTTTAAAATAGCTACTCGCTACATCCTGACTGAGGATTTCCACATGTGAACCACCAAATTCGTTGTACTTTCGAAAAATTCAGCTCGAGGACCGATTTTCTGCTTTATTTACGTCTTGTTATTGTATGTTTATAAAAACAATTTTTTGAGATTTTCAAAAAATTAAATTCGTTGCACTTCCGAAAAAATTTGTTGTGTGGAGCAGTATTCCGTCGTATGCGATTTTATTCATTGTACTTTCGAAAAACCAAGTTCATGGTACTTTGAAAAAATCTGTTGGACGGAGCAGTTTTCCATCCCGCGTGATTTTATTCGTTGTACTTTCGAAAAACCAAATTCGTGGTACTTTCGAAAAGTTCGTCGGGCGGAGCGGTTTCCCGCTCCGTGCAACTCGAAAAAATTTTTGGAGTACTTTTGAAAATTCAAACGGCGGTGCCCAAAGGCGATTGACCGTCGTCCTCGAGATGAAAAATTTTTCTAAGTAATATTTTGGTCATTTTTAATGAAATAATTGTTTACGTTGATTTCGATTGAAATGTGGTTAGAAGACTTTTTACTGATTTAAATATTATCTTTTCATGGGATTTTTGTCTGAATTTCCTTTTTTATTAAATTGGATATTTTTTCAAATGGATCGTTTTACTTGTTTCAATAACATTGGCACCAAGCGTTTCCCATGGGGCGATGGAACACGCTCATTGTTCCACAACCCCCACACTAATCCTCTACCAGATGGTTATAAATCACGTTAAATAAAAATGTATCATAGTCACTTAAATATAGTCATCTCTTATTTCGTTTGTATTATTTTATAATTGTTAATAAAGGTAGGTAACAAAAAAACACGTTTTCTGTAAACTTCACTTGTTAACTAAACATAGACGCACTAATTTTCAGCTATTGGATTTTAGGTACTATAGTTATATATACTGAGGGGTACATATTTCCGCTGAGAAACCGCGGTTGGCATTTTATTTTTCTAAAACTTCCTTTTGCCTAGGCTATTACATGTGACGCACTCTGTAAAGTTATTTCTTTATTGGATATTGAACAAAGCTGTTTCTCGTTTGCTATTTAAACATATAATTCCTTTATTTAACATTTTTTGAATAGCCCATTCTTTCCTTTAATTACGGCAACAAAAAAGAATAAAGGTATACAGACCGCTACTTAAAAAAATACCATTGCACGCAACATCATAAATCTTACTAGGCACATATAGGCAATGAAAAATGAACGTTACATTGAAACTTTTCTCTTTGGAAATGATGCAGTATCTGGTTTATATTGTTTTTACCTATCAGGCCATAGTGGTTGGGATGAAACGCACAATGATATAATACCATGATCGGCGGTTCTACAAAACCGATTAGCGATTGTTTTGTACTGCGGAGTGTTGACACAAATGGTTACGTCCAACGTAGATGTTCGGTGTTAAGTTATCTGCTTTACAAATCTTCCTATTATTTAAATTTACTGTTTTTATGAATGAATTTACATGCCTGTATTTATTCATTATTAATAGCTTTGGATTTTCGTGACCTAAGTTCAGCACCTCAGGCTTATTCTTTTTTCGAATCGATTGAATACTTGAATAGGCTTTGATAGCAATAAAGGTTGTCGGAATAATATTGCTGGCAATCTATTTATGGACGGACCTCAAAAAGGAGAATTTCAGTTTATATGTATAGTATATATGATCTCAACTGGGACAGCATAAACACGAAAACTCGGAGTACAGTCGGCATCTCCTTTATGGGATTTAGGCGGCGGCGGTAAAAATGTAACAATTATTTGAGTACTAAATAATTAGTTTTTAATTGTTAAATACCTTTATTCAATATTTATCACATTTGATAAGTCACACACGTGATATATTAAGGCTACGTCTATTGTCTAGTGACCTACCTCTCGTTCTATCTTCTAGCGGCAAAGTTATGTAATCTTAGGCGGGAGTTGCATAGATGGTATATAATCCTTCCGAAGGGGCGTAAAGCAGCGACTGTCTTGTTTATTAAATGTTAGACCATGATACTATGAACTTTGCAGTATCATGATGTTAGGCAGGTAGAAAATTTCTAATATTCTATAAAGGAAAGACTCGACAAAATTTTAGAGGGGGAACTCATTTCCTGGCATCGGTAACTGGTCTCAGTAGCGGAAATAGGTCGACGTTAAATAAACAAATTTCAAAAAAGCTGTGTCTATGAACTTTAAATAAACAATATTTCATTCGTCTCTATCCGAGTCTTCAGAACTTGAATCGATATTTACATTAATAATAATTGGATTAATAGGTGATAATATAGAATATTTATTTTCCTTTTTTTTATCACATGAGATACACACTTACACCACATATCGCTTTTGTCTATTTCTACTATTATCTTTATATTCTTTAAGACAGACTCACTTAATTGTGGAGATTGAATATATTGACGTGGTCTTGTTTTTACATCAGCCCACGCCATTTCAATGGGGTTGAAAACGCAATAATATGGAGGCAGTAGTAAAATCGTATGATCGTGTGCTTCAAAAATTTTTTCAACAGCATTTTCCTGTTCAAAATTTTGTTTTCCAATCAGTTCTAATGAAGTATTTTCTGTGTTTTCTTCTGGTATTTCCAAGCCTTTACCTTTCATAAATTTAATGATGTCGCACTTTCTTGTGTTGGTGTTCCGAATTTTTGTGTGTTCCCTCAAATAGTATGACGCATTGTCCAACAATTACAGAATTTGGTGGGATATTTGGTAACAGCTGTTTCTTTACCCACTTCTCAATTAATCGGCTATCGTATCCTCGTGGTAGTTGGCAGAGGATCGCTTGATATTTTTAGCAGTCAACAACAACGCATGAGGAATAAAACCGTTTTTACTTCCAGCATGTAGAATTATAATTCTTTTTCCCCTAGAACAGCACTTAAATTACACTTTTTGGTGTTATATACCCAACCGTATTGAACTACATCATGGGTGTGAAACCATGTTTCGTCAAGATATATCATGTCTCTATTTGCATCTCGGTATTCTTTTATTTTACGCAGGTACTCCTGTCGATGATCAACGATGCGTGCTGATTCCATAAGTACCATTCGTTTGTCAATTTTTGTACCTAAAACCGCAATCGAACAAAACGTTTAGCAAAGTATCTAATGATTTATAGTTATAATCCGGATAGTCGTGTAACTTATCCCTAATCATTTCTAATGTTGGCACCTTCTGTTCATTGTAAAAGTCATACACAAATCGACGAATGACATCTTTGGACGCGTTATCAAGTTTTTTAGTTTTGGCCTACTCGTTTCCGTTTAATAGAATGATCCACTACATCCCCGGCTTTAATAATTCTCTTTGCGATTTGATTATATAAAATATGAAGAATCAATATTTTCGCCTTTTGAACACGAGTAAATATTCAAAATAACCCTTTGAGTAGCTGTAACTTTTGCAATATCAATCCTACGAAAAAAAGATAAATTAAAAATGAAAGATAAACAGTTGTTTATCTTTCTATGTATATCTAGTTAGATATACAACTTTGGTTTTCATAAATTTTTCGAGAAAACGAACAGGAACGGAAATACAATTTCATTCACGTTTTCCAAGATGGCGACCAAAATCCAGCAAGTACAGTCCCGACTTTTTTTCGTTTTAGACTCTGCCCATGTTCCCCTTCCACATTGGCGAAAATCTCGATTTGTGCATTTTTCTCAAAAACTTTATAGTGTTTTCTGTCTAAATACATTAGACTAACCCTAGTAAAGCCACCTTCTAGCATCCCTGGTAAGTTTGGATGTCAGATTTGGACTCGGCGACCTCGAGTCCAGGAAGCGATTTCCACGAAATTTTCACGGCTTTCTATCAATTTCTAGAATTTTTCAAAAAATTATGCACTTTAGATGCATTTTATGCATCCCCTATGCAATTTTCTTCGAACGGCTTTTTCACATATCTTGATCTGAGTTGTATGTCAAAATTTAGTTATTTTTATCTAATTTCCCTGGTGTTATTACAAAGATGAGATGAACTGAAAAATTCCAAATGGCGGCGTCGATATGGAGAACAATTTCCCTCATTTATCATCTAGTTCGGCTGAAAATCAATATATTGTTCTGATCGAGGTCGCAGATTACTAATATGGAATCGAAAGTCAAAAATATGAAAAACTAAATACTGAAAAACGGAAAAACTGAAAACTGAAAAACAAAACTTCAAATAAAAAAATGAGTACGGAACACTCTGTGGGCCTGGAAGTTTCAATATGAGTATGAGGAGAAGATAAAACCATACGAGCCCGGCTAGGTTTTATTTATTTATATTATTAATATTCCATGAGCAATTATTACTACTTATTGGAGTGCAAATATAGTATCAAAATACTATCATTTAACGAGACGGATAGGAAATTTGGATATGGAAGTAGTGATTGCGTAGGCAGCGGTTTTTTTATTCATGTATATGAATACGTGACAAAAGTATAAAAATATGTGTTTTTTACATTCTTTTATTTTTGTTTGTTATGATTAAATAAAATAAATATCTTTAGTGCACATAGGTATAAGCTTATGAGCTTATGGAGAAACAGATTAAATTATTTAAAATTTAAATCTAAAAGCTATTCTAAAATTAATTTTCACAATAGCTGAACACGCGAAGAAGTAATTTCTTAGATACTTAGGAACATGAATTTTGCTATTTTTGCTTAAAAATTTCGTTTTCCTATTAAGAACAAAAACGAATGGGTGCAATATACTGACTCAGTTCATGACTGGCAACCCCGCTTTTACAGGAAGCGCTCAAAATAATTTAGGGCTGTTTATTATTTATTTTTACTATACCCTCATCAAATCACGCTGGCTCAACTGGAATAGCGGGTGTGACGTTACGTCGAAGTTCTGAAGCCTTGTTTATAGGCACTGTTGACTTAAACCGTTTTAAACTTCGCATTCCACCGATTTGTTCTTAAAAGCCCAGTACAAGCTCTCAGATTAAGAAAGAAATACAGATTAATTATTTTGAACGGTTCTGCGTTGTTACACAAAACCGTCACATGTTATGTAGTTATAACTTGTTCATTGCACAACTCGACAGGTCGTGATCTATTCTCGGTCAATTACTTCCTGCGTCTAGTTTCGCTGATTAAAATCAATCTTAATCAGTTAATTAATAATAATATTAGCTCTTGCAAAAAACTCCTTAACGCTTCTGTTTAGTTAATAAATTTAGGAATTTTCACTATATGCAAATTTGCTTTCTTGATACTATTAAAATGAATTACTTGTTATACTAAAGCACTTCTTGATGTTTAAACAGTACTCTATCGTCAATTAAATTAAAATTTCAACAAATAAATAACGTAAAGTTTTGATAATTGAACGAGTATGCAAAACACGCTATGATTTGCGGGGACGTCATAGGTTTTATTAGTGGCTTAAATCGTGTTAAAATAGTGGTAAACACAACATTTTAAGTAAGTAATGTCTAATATGGGTTACTTCTGAAAAGAACCTCGCATGGAATGATAGGAAAATAGCCCTCGGAAAATGGACAGTTGTCCAGATATCGGGTGTTGCAAAGTCGACTTTGCACCCCCAATAGCTGGAAAACAGCTCTTCCCGACCTTGTTCCTATGAGAACCATTGATTAAGAGCTCGAGAGAAATAACATATATCGATTTCAGCGAATTTACCCGAGGGTCATTTTCGTATCATTCTGTGCGAGGTTCTTTGCCTACTGTAAAAGTGTTTTGACACTATCACTAACACTCTTCCATGTAAGTCCTTGGATGTATTTTGCATCTTGGCACAAAACACCACTTAGTTTTCGTTATAAAATGGTAAGACTTTGGAAAATAACATGCGTTTATAATACATTGACAATGCAACTAATGACCTCATGAGTGCGCAGTGAAGTGATGTAATGTTTCCTGCGGTGAAATTTTAATTCAAAAATTCACAGATCTTGCATCTTTCGAAAGTATCTTAAGCGTATTGAAAATACCAGATGCAACTATACTGCTCTTGGAGTCCAAGGATGGATGGCTAGGATGATAGGTATTTTCAGCATTTGCATTAGGTACCATTAGCAATTAGTGATAAAATTAAAAAAATTAAAACTTTTATCAAATTTAATAATATCACTTGGGTTCATTGTAATTAGATAATTTGATTTACAATTTGTAATGATAATTTTTTTTAGATTAACCCACCTATCATCTGTCAAATTTTGTCATAAAGCTTGTAGAACACCCTGTATAGTGCTTTTCTACTGTACTTTTTTATATCATACTTAGATGTGTTTGATAAGTTTATTTACATAATTTTAAATATATTTGTCCATACGATCGAATTAAGCTAGTCCAAGTTTTATTGGGTTATTTTGTCTTTTTAATGTTAATTTGAAATTGGCGGTGTTCTGTAAGAAATAACGCAAGCTATGCAAACTAAGTGACATACGATATGGCAGTTTCAGCATGTATCACAAGAGACCATTCAGTTTAGGAGTATTTATGTTTATATTTAAGTTTCGAGATACTGATTGGATTGTTATTGAAACGTGATATCCCTAATAGCATGGCGTTGAGTGAACGGTACGGTTACGAATCTGTCGCTCTCGATACGTTTTTCGTGATATGGGTCCTATATCATGCGCCCAGTAGTATTTTCAATACTAAAAAGTGTTTTTAACCACAGTCATGTATTATCTTCACAGTCAAAAATAATTTAAAATATGTGAAAACCCCTAAGTGTCTCTGTATTCGTGAAAATATCACCATCCAAGATCTCTTCGAATTTTCACGTCTCAGACCATGTAGATTACGAGACTCTAGGTCTTCCAATTTTGTTAGTCTGTCTGCCTGCCTGCCTGTTCGTCTGTCTGTCGGTCTGTTGTATGACTGTTGACGCTATATCTGAAAAACTATTTGACCAAGAACAGTCAAATTTGGTAGGTAGTTGACGCTATTGCCACCGAAGGGAATATTTTCGGAATTTTTTCGGAATTGTCCAATGCCTTTTGCAGAAAAGAGCACTGTGGAGTTTTCAAGTCCATTAAAAAGGGCATTGAACAATTTCGAAAAAATTTTAGAATATTCCTGGGATGTTTCCAAACTCCTTTTGCCTCGTTCAGTTGGTATCCAAACTTCTTTTTCGAGTAAAAAAATCCCAAAATTATAAAATTTTGATATTTCCTCGCCAGATAACTAAAAAAAAATGACAATTCAGAAAAGTGTTTTGAGCAGAAATAGTCTACTTTTAGTCAGACAATCCGAATTTGCAATAAAAGATAGGGACTCCCATTTAAGATACCGAATTTGACCTTGAATGACCTTAACCCTTCCACCCAAAGTCAATGTAACATATACCGCCGAACTGCATCGATCCAATTCTAGTATTTTTCTTTGAAACATATTTTCGTAGAGTGCTTATTACTTGAGATATTTGAAAGTTTCAGAATAAAAAAATCCCCCGGTATACGTTTACGAGGCAGCGTTAGCTCAATTGTTAAAATATTTTAGCTAAAAATGTGGTTATATTATGTTGTTAATTTATTATTCTTATATTGATAATAAAATACTTAACGTTGATTTAAATTTCTTAGATAACATAATGGGAATTATATTGTTTTTCTTTTAAAAAATGTGTATTACTCTCATCCAATACTATTTTATTTCTTTATTATGACCGACCATCCCTCGTCACGGCTTTTTCAATTAATATCGTAATTTGTCCTGCCTTCTTCGTGAATTTTTAACCACGTAAATTCTATATTAAACCGACCTTTTGCCCACATTTCATCTCCGTTAATCCCAGTTACCCTAGATCTTAATATATGCCTGAATAGTTTCCTTTGGGGATTATCAATTACCGATAAATACTGAGAGTAGGTTTGATTACTAGCAGTATGTAATATTTACACGGTCCGATTATTTAATAACCCTCTACTAGGTGTTGTGTATTCAGTATGCGAGACACCTCAACTATTAGATTATTTCGTATATCAAATATAATTAGAAATAAATAATAGAACACGGATATAAGCGAAATTATACCACCACTGAAGTGTTAATCTGGGGATATTATTAGTAGTGGAGTCAATAGAGGCTGAAAATATGCATTATTACGGAATAATTACGGGAAGCTTCGATTTCCCTAAAACCTTTTGATGCCACTTTTACATAGCTTAAAATAAAAAGTTATAAACGTGTAATTGTGAGGAAATTATTTATTAATTATTTAACAAAAAAAAGGACTGTTTTTCTAAACAAAATTTATTATTATAAGTGGAGAAAATTTAAGGCAATTTAATTCAAATTGACATATTAGGGGTTTTCGAGGTCGCTAAAACAGATTATGATGTCAAAAAAGGTTATTCAAAATGGCTGATCCAATATGGCCGACTGTTCGATAAAAGTTTCATTGAAAACCGCTGCCCAAGGAATCACTACTTCCACATCCAGATTTTCCTTCCAAGTCTCTTTAAAGGTAAATTTCTTGATTAAGTATATTATTTGCACTTTAGTATGCGGAAATAATCGGTCATAGAATTTTAATAATATTAGGGGCAGAAGTCATAAAAGTTTCACAGAAACGACGCAAATCGACTAAACGTGAAGATACAAGAATATGAATCTGGGTATCAAAATTTATCAAATTCAGAAGTTTTACAAAAAAGACGCTAGGCGTCGGTCCGCGTCGTGAGGCAAAGATGGAAGAATATGAATCTAGGAATCAAAATGTATAAAATTCAGAAGTTTTACAACAACGGCGCTAGGCATTAGTCGGCGTAAAGACATAAACGTGCAAGAACATATATTTAGATATACACAAGTTTTACAAAAACCACGCTAGGCGTCGGTCAGCGTCGAGGCGTATGAATGCGAGAATGTGATTCTAGGTATCAAAATTTATTAAATTCAAAATCAAATTTGGATATTTCAAAAAGTATGCGATGTAACAGCACCGAAAGCATTCGTGTCCCCAAAAACTACAGAATTTCCAAGCGTTGCACAAATCGCTACTGGACTTCTGTATTACCGTTACATTTTCAATGTTAAAAATTAATGCATTGGTTTCTAGCACATACGCCAAAAATGAAGTTCTGGACTCTTACTATTTTGCTCTACTGATTTTTCCCAATTACACACCCCCCCCTCCACCCCTTTAACAAAAAATCATACGTGCACCAAAATTAAGTGAATATCTCAAGTCAATTTCATCAACCCCTTTATTAATGGAGTGATGGTGGTGGAGGGGTTGAAAAATATTATAAATAAATCTGACGGCTTGGCTTCTAGCATAGGTACGCACCAAACCTCAAGTATTTGTACTCCATACAGCTTGCTTTACTCATTTTCCCCTATTTACCTATACTTACATGCCCACCCCTTCAACGGAATCATCTCAAAATATAATCTAGTTCCAGATGTCGTTATAATACATACGTGTACCAAATTTCAAGTAAATATCTCAATTTTATTTTATCAACCCTTTTAATAATGGATGGATGGAAAATATTAAAGAAAATTTTGAGGCCTTGGCTTCTAGTACATACACCAAATTTCAAGTTTCTGTACTCTTACCAGCTTGCTTTACTTATTTCCCCCTATTTACCCCACAACCCTTCACCGAATATGCTCAAAACACAATGCAGTTCCAGATCTCGTTATAATATATACGTGTACAAAATTTCAACTCAATATTTTAACTCTTCCGGAGAAAACGTGCGGACAAGAAAAAATACAGACAGACCGACCAACAGACCAACGACAGGCAGAAATTTCTTTCTCTCAAATTTAACATCTCGAAGTTTTACGACATTCTAAACCTGTTTCTAGAAGAAAAAAAATATTTTTTTACGATTACTACCAATCCACTACATGGATGTGGAAGTAAAATGACGTAACTCGATAAATTTTAAACAGCTTGCGCTAGGATTAACATATTCAATATGGTATTGGTGAGGTCCCAAAAATAGAGTATATCTCGATATAAAGAGTAAAAATGGTTTAAGAATTAAACGTTTTTATTAAACACAATATATATTCGAATTATATTGCTTTTGCCTTCTATCGCTTTCTGAAATTCTGAATATTCTGTCCTGATAAGCAAAACCCCCGTAAATGACAAAGTCGCTGAAATGAGACAAAGGAGATTAACTTCCAAGTTACTTTCCAGCTAAGTCTGATAGATACATGTAATAATTCTTGTGTGTAAATAGAACAATTCTGTTGCATATTTTAGTCTTTTTTTTGACGGGTGGAAATGCTTTATGCACTGACTGAGGGTACTTGTTCTTCCTTTTTCCCAATTCTATGTGAGACTTCCTGTCCTGGCATACTCACTAAAATCACCCCTTTTCTTCCCTCCTCTAACCCGGGACCGCTTATCGCATATAATCAGGTGCATATTTTAATCCAACTTATTGCAATTGTTCTAATATGATATTTTCTTTCATTAATTGCTTGTATTGTATTCTTGTCTAGTATTAAGGTCTTAAAAATGTCATATTTGCTAAGTAAAATCGCAGTAATAGGAGCAGCAATAGGTAAAAACACAATTATACTATTTTAACAGTTTATTGAATTCGTAAGTTTACACAATACCTACAGAAAATCAAAACTTGCTTTTTTACAATAAATTGAACATAACATTTACTCACAACAAAACATTCAAAATTTACTAAATTACACCGAAATCACAGCCTAGACTGCCACACTGCGCATTATTGATAATTTTATATTATGCCGTAATCTAACGTCGTACTAATGGAAAACCCCGCATCTAAAAATAAAGTAAAAACACGAAAAGTTTTACTTGATATGTTTCATTTGCGGTGTTTTTGCTTAGTAATGACAGTTTACTGTGTTTTCCTTTAGTATTATGATGCATTTTAGGAAATACGGGGTATCATAATATACAGTTACACACATTTAGATTTATTTTACTGAATTTTTACTAAGTAAGTAAATAGATCTTGATGCCCTATAATAAACTGATTCTAACTTATTTCCGACAAAAAATGATTTTACGAGCAGTATTTTGAATATGTTTTCGATATTTTAAACAGGATCAAAATTTTAGAAACGTCAAGATCGAGTCGATTTACCGAACAAAACTTGACTTTTTCAATAGTTCGTGAAAAGTATAGGTTTATACTCGGGTTTACATAAATTCCAAAAATTTGTTTTACACCAGATTTACTTATTTTGAGAACCTACTCTAAATATATGTTGGATAACATGCTACATATTTTTTTTATAAGTTGTTAATGTTTATTTTACCTCTAATTTCACGAATTCAAAACTTTTTTTAATTTTCGTGAAATAAAGAGGGTTCATTTATAGCTTCATCTCATCTACAGAAATCTAATAACGCGATTTAAACCAGAGTAATAATAGGTGGTGAAGGTTAGTTATACAAATAAAATTTTATCACTTTCTCAATATTTTTAAATTTTGGAAATGTACATCTTCAATAGTACATTTTTGAGATTGTTTTCACTCATCGTATCTTTGCATACCGCTTAAAGAGAAAACATACATGTGGCAGGAAGTCCCAAAGAATTTTTATACATTACTTTAAAAGTAATATGTAAAAGTTTCAGGTATTTAGTTTAAAAATTGTAGAAATGGTAGAGCTTTTACCGATTTCATCAGAAATCTCTTAATGTTCCGATTTCATATATGTTCTACTATTCCTACATACATTGACTTTTATATTTGAAAATGTAATGATGCAATAACCACAAGTTTCTTCTTTCATTTAAGCTTTGTTGCGCTCAATTTCGTTAATTAGTTCTAAAGTTACAACAAATTTAGAGTAGCGCGCTGTACTTACCTGTCGCTGCGTTCCATTTTCGTGCGTTAAAAAAATAAATCTGGAGCCTACATTTTTGATCGTACAAGAAATACTTTATATACATTTTTGTTGTGAAATTTCCCTTGTTTTAAAACGGTGCAATTAGTTTTTTTAAGAAAAAAATATTTTAAGACATGTTTGACAAAAACTGATATCTTGCAACTAATTTGTTTGATAACAAATGACGCTCAAGGACTATTGTTGGTAACTTTTGCTATGTTGTTCAGAGATATATTCTCAAAATTTACCGCTTCCCGAAATTTTTCCAACGTGAAATCTCTATTGACTCCGCTATAGATACGATATCCAACACGTGGCCAGCAAGTATGTAACATCAATTCCTGCCCCTGAGTGGAATAGGAACGATGAAACTACCCGGTTCTCACTTATTTTGTGGAGGCTGGGTCGTGGTTCGAAAATTAATTAAAATTTAGAATTGTTAGGCGCCAATAGCCAATTGCTCGATACCTATGCCTTACTGGTTTTCAAAAATGTAATACTGTGGCTATTCAGTGGCCTTAATGTTTACACAGGTATCCTGAATTTTTAGAAAATTTATTATGAAAAACACAAAGTAAGAAAAATAAGTTGTATATTAAAATTTTAAAGACAAAACTGGAAATGGTAAATATTTGATATAAATTTAGATATTTTATTAACAAAAAATTGAATTTAGAGGGTAGCTACCTTCCTTACATAAATTATATGTAGGAGTAAGAATGTTATAAGGCTGACGGCCGATGAAAAGTTAAAGATAAAAATTTACATTTGCTGAAGGCTAAAAATTATATGTTAATTGAAAATTCCACAAGAAGTTGAGCGTGTTGATGTTCAAATGAGAATGACACTCTCACCACAGATCCTGTTCCCAAGCTGCCAGAGCGCCTCGTCCCACTCAAATCTCTTCTTCCCCTTCCTCTGTTTGTTACGTTTACTGATAAACGTTGAGACTAGACTGATTAATATGTTGTCGCTATACAAGTTCCATATCCAGTGACATGTGTGGATGTGGGCAAACAATTTCCTCCTGGGCTAAATAAGGTTATCCTCGCAGGACCATCACCATCAAGCTGGTCACTTTAATTGACACCTAAGGCTTATCTTTGGCTGGTCATTACCACCTCTTCAAACTGGCACCTAATACTTCATCAGGCTGCTACTTAATACCTCAGGCTGGTACTTACTAGCTCATCAAGCTGGTACTTATTACCTCACACCTATCTCCAGGAATTTGAGGCTTTAAATCTGCGGCAAGACAGCACAAACACGTCTTGTTCTTGGCTTCAAGAATCGGAAATCTAATTTATTGTCTCCTCTAAAATAGCTATCAATTGTTGCCAACCGCAAAATGATAAAAAGTGTTTACTTAAAATTCTGTTTTTATTATCAAATCTACTTAATTATTGCACTATTTTACTTCCCATTAATAATTCTTATTTGTTACTAAATTTCTATCGAATCAAATTATTAATTAAAGTTATTGTTTAATTTTTACCAATACTTCTAGGTTTCTAACTAGTAAGAGCCGGTGGTTTGCTGGTAGAATAACAGATGGCGCTCGGTGTATATTTTAAGTTAATTCATATCTACTCGTTAAGAATCGGTTGGGTTTGCTTGTAAAGTACAGATGGCGCTCGGTGTATATTTTAAAGATAGATCTTCGAGTGGGGATGAGGACTTCGGCAGCTCTAGGTTTCTGTGAACAAAAAGTCAACAAATTTAAAGTATCTGCTATTATAGTGGTTTTAAGAACCCCATAATTAAATTATATATATTCTGTAGCGTCCTGGAACTTTAGGACGGTACACTTTCTCTCTCCCTCTACAAAAAATATGTGTACTTCCATACATGTATTTTTTCCTATTAATTGAGACTTCAATTTCTACTTATCCGCTGATGGATATAACTAAAGTTAACTTAAAATAATTGAGATATGGTTACTTAACCATAAATAATTATAAACCGAATTGTGACTAAACTAAGCTATAAGACAGGTACGGTTCCTAGACCTTAACTTCTTACTAAATAACTAAAAGTAAAAATCTTACATACTAGTGAATGCTGCTATAAGAGAGGATTTAGTACTCAATAGTAGCTTCGCGTACTACACGCCTAATATTTCAGGGACAAAATCAGTAACGACAAATTCAATAATGACAAAATTGGGAAAGACACAATCGGTAAAGTCAATGTAGTACTAATCCAAGCCATATTAGCATATACACTATACATATTTCACTTACTTCAGAGACCGAGAGGCTCCAAAACATAATCTATTCAATACCACATTCCACCAGATATAAAATATCCCCTGAATACTAATTATTCAGACACAAAATTGGAAGTAGAATTAAATCGATATAAAACTTGTATTGCATTTCACATACAAGAAACCCTTTGAAGAGAGTTCGGAAAGGAAACATAAAATGTTTTAGGAGAGGACCTAAACATCAGTCTCCACAGACACTGTGGTGTAGTGCCTGAGCAGCGTTGTAGCGGCTGCCAGTGCTGAAATTGGAGTAGACATAAGCACATCTAAACCACGATACAGGAACTAAGTTCTCTGCCTATCCTTAACAGTGGGATAAAATATCCAGACTGTTAATAAATCAAACAAATTTATTTTGGATGTAGCTCCAAAGGGCTGAAATTAGACGTACGTATCAACTAAAATACTTTGGATATAGCTCCAAGGGGCTGAACTAGAAATACGTGACGACTAAACAACAAAAAGGACCATTGTTCTGGAAAGCTCTTGCTTCAGGCGCGATGAACAGTGTTTCGATCGAGCGATTGGCCAAGGGCTGAGGTGAAGCGGGGAGGCTGAGATATGTCTCTCGAAGACCGTCAGACGACCTAGGTCACTCCTGACTGACAAGCTCCCTTACCCATGTTTACGCTCGACCCTCCTTAACCACCTGTCATTCAAGACAGCCCGGCCGAAACTAGTCCATCCCCATCCCGGAACAAGTTCCTTTAATGGCCGTTAAATATCCTACGAACTAGGATAATGATTACTTCTTACCTGTAAACATCTAGAAAATATAATACGAAAAGTAACTAAAGTTTAAACAAACAAAACTAGAACGAAGTTAGTCAGAACACCTAACCAAAATTAAGATACTAGAAGATTTCAAATAGGATGTTCTCCAGAAACGTCAGAAATACAAAAGGAATATACAAGCAAAGCATAATCTTTTTTTGAGTCAGGTTTGGTAAAGACATTACTCTGAACTAACGAAAGGAAAACTAACTCACTGTTTATCAAGGGGCAAATTGACCATCCAGGAAAAATATTCCCTCCTAACAAATTTCCCTTGACTTTCAAACCACAACTGAACAATTATATTTATTTACCAGACCACGAGAATGCCTTAGCAAGACTGGCAAATAGAATACAATAAATATAATAAAAACTAACAGGTAGAAGGTTTCCCTAACGAAATTCAGTCTGCCCTAACCCTTCCTCAAAAATAAACTTAAGTAGAGTAACACAAAAGAATTATTGAAGTGGAAAAATAGAAAGTATAGATGAAAATAAGGACAACACAAAGAAGAATGACGTTGTTATGTCATTTATTGATATTTTCCAAGCGCATGAAAATCACCAAAATGTCGTATAATCACAAAAGGCTTAACCGTTACTACATCGGATTCCATATCCTCGAGACAAATCTTGCTGAGTTTCACTTGCTTGGTTCACATCAACTGCGTGGCGTGCAGACGTTGAAGACGCTACACCCACTAAACGTGGCCCACCCTTCAACCCTTGGATAAAAGATATCCAGCCGGAAAAATATTTCCGAAGTTTACTGACAACAAACTACACTACTAGAAAACTACTATCAACGCAAGACAAAACCTTCCAGGTATCTTAATTAAAATTAGTGCGCCTAATCTAAATTTATGGGTAATTAACTTAATAGAAAATGCATTATAAAATTGTTTACCCGACTGAAACGTCAGAGTTTGATCCATAGTACGTTTTTAAATCAGAAACATGCCAGTGACCTGCATCAGATCCGTCTGCATGGTCTAGTGCATATACTAATTTAGAAATTTTCTGGCGAACTGTGCAAAGTACAAATTTGGGTGCTAACTTAGCTGAAAAATGTTTGGAAGCATCTGACAAAACCTTATTTTTCTTCCATACCTTATCACCTACTTCATATTTAACTTCCCGCCTACGCAAGTTATATGTTTTCTGATTTCTCTGGTAAGCATTATTTAACCGCTTTACTACATCTTTATATGTATCCGAAAGATTCGATATGTCATCACAATACCTATTCCTATCACCCGGAGCTAGTTGAATGCCTGATGTTGACTCTACTTGCCCGTAAAAGTCTCCTGAAATGGGAACTTTACGGCCGAAATTCAAGAAAGCAGGAGGGAAACCAGTTACTTCGTGAGTAGCCGTTCTGATTGCGTGAGCAACTCTGAAAATTTCTACATCCCAATCCTGATGATTATCTTGGATATAACTGCGTATAGCTGTACCTATCGTAGCGTTCGATCGCTCGACTGGATTTACTTGTGGGTGATACAATGCATTAAACCAAATTTTTTGTACTTTGTACCGATCGGCCAGTTTCTTAAAAACTGATGAAGCAAACTGCTTCCCGTTGTCTACCATTATGAACTGTGGAACACCGTAAATTAAAAATACGTCATTCTCCATAAATTTAGATATAGTCTGAGCTGTGGCATTACGCATGGGATGTACGAGAACATATTTAGTAAACCAATCTAAAACTACTAAAAGATATGAAAAACCCCTTTTACTTCTTGTTACCGGGCCAAAAATATCTACGCTTATGACTTGCCATGGAAATTCTACTTTCTTTTCTTTCCCCATTAAACCGTAACGTGAAAATGACACTTTTTGCGAACCGCAAGTCTTGCATGACTTGACATATCTCAGTATATCCTTACGCATTTTAGGCCAATAGTAGTCTTCACAAATTCTTTTAAGTGTTTTAAAATACCCCAAATGTGCTGCTGTACTTTCATTGTGACATTGTTTTAGAACATTATTCCGTTGTGAAAGTGGTACCAAAAGTTTCCATTCTGTTAAATTAGTTTTCACCGGTAATTTATTAGCAACATGTTTAAAGATTAAATTATTCTCTACCTTAAAAAATGGATACAAATTTGGATTTGCCAAAATTTTTGTACGTAATTTAATATACCAATCATCTAGATTCTCCTGATTAAGTGATAATGAACCTACTGTGAAATTTTGCTCTTCATTATCTGACGGTTCGTCCCGCTGCACTCTAGATAAAGCGTCAGGAACTACATTTAAATTACCTTTACGGTGCACTAAATTAAAGTCATATTGTTGCAACTTAACCATCCAGCGAGCTAATCTGCCGGTAGGTGACTTCAACTTATGCAACCAGCTAACCGCTAAATTATCCGTTATGACTGTAAACTTCTGACCTTCCACGAAGGGCCGAAATCTCTCTAAACTAAATAATAAGGCTAATACTTCTAACTCGTAAATACTGTAGTTTCTTTCTGCCTTATTTAGTGAGCGACTGGCAAAAGCAATTACCTTTTCTTCTCCTCCCTGTACTTGTGTCAAACAACTACCTAATCCTGTACTAGACGCGTCGCACTGTATAACAAAATTATTTGACTTAAAATCAGGACTAGTTAGGATTGGAGTAGAGATAAGCGCTTGCTTAAGTGCCAAGAATGCTTGTTCTGCATTTTCATTCCACTTAATTGGTTGTCTTTTACCACGTTTCCCTTTTAGCAAATCATTTAACGGAGCAACTAAAGTCGAAAAATGAGGTAAAAATCTCCGGTACCACGAACACATGCCTATAAATCGTTTTATCTGAGTTGTATTTGTAGGACGAGGATAACTGATCATCGCTTCTACCTTCTCAGGGTTTGTACGTAATCCACCTTCAGTATCAATTACATAACCTAAATATTTTAGAGATTTTCTAAAAAACTGACATTTTTCATAATTTACTGTTAGGCGAGCATCCTTCAACCTATCAAACACTTCTTTTAAAATTGATACGTGTTCCTCAAAACTAGAAGCGGTGACAATTATATCGTCTAGATAAACAAAAACTTTATTTTCTAATTTTGGTGTTATAACAATGTCCATTAGCCGTTGCATAGCCTGTGCAGCGTTTGCAAGACCAAATGGTAGTACTTTAAAACAAAATAAGCCCCTTCCCGGAACAGCAAATGCGGTTTTGGGTTTGGAAGTTTCAGAAAGTGGAATTTGCCAAAAAGCGCTTTTCAAATCTATGCTACTGATATATTTAGCGTCCCGTAACATACTCAATATACCGTCTACAAAAGGTAAAGGATATGAATCCTTAACAGTTACTGAATTTAAAGATCTACCATCAAAACAAAATCGATAATTTCCATTATCCTTTTTAACTAATAAAACTGGCGACCTCCATTCACTAAAAGTAGGTTCAACTACATCTTGTTCTAACATTTTGTCAAGTTCTTCATTTAAAATATTCATCATATGTGGTGATAAAAGATATTGGCGCTGCCTGATAGGTTCAGCATTTCCAGTGTCTATATGATATACCATCCTATCGGTAAGGCCTAACTTCCCACAACTAAGTCCCTTGAATAACTGCTTGACCTTTTCAACTTGCCGGAGCTGAACTCCAGTTAAGTCAGCCAAACCGCCATCATTGGTCTCAACTGTGTTCACACGACACAGAGCTGAAACTCTTATGCTACCAACTTTATTTACCCAAGTATTTGATTCAAAATCTAAATGAATGCCAAATAACCTACAAAAATCTATACCAAAAATAAAAGAACTAGGCAAAGATGGAACTATATAAACCTTAAGTATTCGAACTATGTTGTTAATCTTGAGCGGTAAGTGAGCTATACCTGTGACAGTTTGAGGAGTACCGTCTGCTGTCGTTACATATCTTAGATCTGACGTTACAAATTTACATTTAAATTGTTCTAAAATTTTCACACCATTGCTTCCAACTACAGAACGATTACAACCAGTATCCACTAAAGCTAAAAATTTCTTATCGTATAAAAAAACTGAAATGTAAGGTCTATCGTCACCATTTTTAGACAACAATAGAGGTGTTACTCGTACTTCATCACTAACTATACGGTAAGTTTTGTAAAAATTTCTTACTTTACTTAACCAAAAATTCCAATCTGATTTGTTAGTCACAACATTTTTAAACTTACTATAACTACTGGGGTTTGGACGTTGACTAACTTTACGTGGCCCCCTTGTTAGTTTTTTGAACATTTTTTACACTCTTTAAATGTGACATTTGATTCTCCACATTTAAAGCAAAATTTATTTCTTTTAGCTCTACATTGTTTAAAAACATGGTTTTCACCTTTACAATTAAAACAGATTACTGGTGTCTTGGTAGTTTTGATTTCATTAACATTTGATTGCCCAGGTTGACTTCTACGATTAGGTTTAAAATTTGATTTTGGTGGTGATACAGACTTAACAGACTTTCATGAGATTCCCTAACATTATTCTTATCTAAAGAAGGCAATCCAACATACAAAAGATCCTTTTCTACTAAATTACTTCTCATAGGAGGCGGTATATATTTTTTGGTACTTTCCTCAGCGTATTCTACTTTTTTGCACTTTGAAATTAATTCCGAAATTGTATCTATAGTCAATAATGCTAAAGGAGTAGCAAAATATGGCAATAAATTCTTTCTAATTTGTTTAATGCGTTCTTCTAAACTTGGTTTTGTTTTTAGTCTATTATATAAAGCTTCCATGATTCTAATATAAATATGTACTGGCTCATCCACATGTTGTGTTCTCTTTTCAATGTAATTACTCATACTCTTATCAAAATCCTCATGTAAAAAATCATTTTTCAACTGTTCTACCAATTCTTCCCAAGTCCTAACCTCATTACTACCTCTAACAGATCGATACCACTGTAGAGCTGGTCCCGAAAAAAGATCTAACCCTGACTGGAATAATTCTCTTTTAGTGACGTTTCGAGCTATTGCTAACTCTTCAACTCGTTCAATAAATGAAATTACATTATTAGGCTGACCATCAAACGTGACACCCCACTTATAGATAGGTACAAACTTAGTACTAGGACTAGTTGCTATATTTACACCAGTGCCTACTTGTAATGCTAAATCATCTACTACTTCTAAATTCAGTTTATCATAAAGATCTGCTTCTAGTAAGTAAATCGTAGCCCTCGACTCGTTTTGAAATGTTACCGTCTCCTCAGAATTTTGTTCTGGGATAGGCATTCTATTTATTCGTACCATAATATGTACTAACTGTGACTTAACCTGTTTTACTGGCAAATCATTTTCCGTAGGATTATCTAAATTGTTAATTATATTTCTGATGGAATCTAAAGTATTGTTTACTTGTACTTTCTCTGTATTAAAATTAAATAATGGATCTTTCAGAGATAAATCATTACATGGTTTGGCTATTAGAGCTCGTGTTAAAAGTCTACAGCATGTTTCTGTGTCTCTAACTGTAGTGCAACCTCTTACGCGTAACTCATAATCAACCTGATCAGCTTGTAATAACGTTGGTATGAAAATTTCAGACATTTTGTTTACTTTTGATTAACTCGACTATTCAAATTCAACAAACTGCAAGGTATATCAAAATTCAATTCACTGGCTTACTAAGTATTTATAACCCCTGTGCTCCTGTATTATTTTTCTAGACTTTCTCAAAAATACAACGATAACTCGTATTTCACCCTACGATTATCTTATTCCTACAATAAGGACTCAAAAATTTTCCTGTAACTGTCTTACCGCAATGTTAACCTTCTTTAATTTAACCCAAAAGTATACACGACTTTGCAAAACTAATCTAATCAAATCTTGAGGTCTCAACCATAAACAATACACATAATATCAGTAATACACACAAATATATAAACAGTAAGAAAATTCAAAAAATAGGACAAAATTAAAAATGTGACAATTTGTCTCAACAGCTCAAAGTTTTATTTTTTTTTTTTTATAACACTCAACTTCTATACTCGCAAGCCCCACGTTGTGAATGCGTCACTTTGTAACATCAATTCCTGCCCCTGAGTGGAATAGGAACGATGAAACTACCCGGTTCTCACTTATTTTGTGGAGGCTGGGTCGTGGTTCGAAAATTAATTAAAATTTAGAATTGTTAGGCGCCAATAGCCAATTGCTCGATACCTATGCCTTACTGGTTTTCAAAAATGTAATACTGTGGCTATTCAGTGGCCTTAATGTTTACACAGGTATCCTGAATTTTTAGAAAATTTATTATGAAAAACACAAAGTAAGAAAAATAAGTTGTATATTAAAATTTTAAAGACAAAACTGGAAATGGTAAATATTTGATATAAATTTAGATATTTTATTAACAAAAAATTGAATTTAGAGGGTAGCTACCTTCCTTACATAAATTATATGTAGGAGTAAGAATGTTATAAGGCTGACGGCCGATGAAAAGTTAAAGATAAAAATTTACATTTGCTGAAGGCTAAAAATTATATGTTAATTGAAAATTCCACAAGAAGTTGAGCGTGTTGATGTTCAAATGAGAATGACACTCTCACCACAGATCCTGTTCCCAAGCTGCCAGAGCGCCTCGTCCCACTCAAATCTCTTCTTCCCCTTCCTCTGTTTGTTACGTTTACTGATAAACGTTGAGACTAGACTGATTAATATGTTGTCGCTATACAAGTTCCATATCCAGTGACATGTGTGGATGTGGGCAAACAATTTCCTCCTGGGCTAAATAAGGTTATCCTCGCAGGACCATCACCATCAAGCTGGTCACTTTAATTGACACCTAAGGCTTATCTTTGGCTGGTCATTACCACCTCTTCAAACTGGCACCTAATACTTCATCAGGCTGCTACTTAATACCTCAGGCTGGTACTTACTAGCTCATCAAGCTGGTACTTATTACCTCACACCTATCTCCAGGAATTTGAGGCTTTAAATCTGCGGCAAGACAGCACAAACACGTCTTGTTCTTGGCTTCAAGAATCGGAAATCTAATTTATTGTCTCCTCTAAAATAGCTATCAATTGTTGCCAACCGCAAAATGATAAAAAGTGTTTACTTAAAATTCTGTTTTTATTATCAAATCTACTTAATTATTGCACTATTTTACTTCCCATTAATAATTCTTATTTGTTACTAAATTTCTATCGAATCAAATTATTAATTAAAGTTATTGTTTAATTTTTACCAATACTTCTAGGTTTCTAACTAGTAAGAGCCGGTGGTTTGCTGGTAGAATAACAGATGGCGCTCGGTGTATATTTTAAGTTAATTCATATCTACTCGTTAAGAATCGGTTGGGTTTGCTTGTAAAGTACAGATGGCGCTCGGTGTATATTTTAAAGATAGATCTTCGAGTGGGGATGAGGACTTCGGCAGCTCTAGGTTTCTGTGAACAAAAAGTCAACAAATTTAAAGTATCTGCTATTATAGTGGTTTTAAGAACCCCATAATTAAATTATATATATTCTGTAGCGTCCTGGAACTTTAGGACGGTACAAGTAATGCTACTGGGTAATAAGATTATTTCGGTATTTTAAAGATAATGTTTTTTTATATGTATTTTTGACAGCATTACACCATCTTTTGCGGTTACCTGCTGGGTGCACGACTTTAACAACTCTTTTCCACCAGTTCTTCCCAGTTCAACGTTGCAGTGGAAAGCATCGTCCATGCCTTTTTGATTTTCTCTGAACTATCGACCGTTCCATATTACCTTCTCTTCGGTTGATGTTACTCAAACACTTGGTCAGTGCTTCTTAGTACTCTTCGTTAGACTTTGTGAATTATCGTTCTTTTCACTTTCTATTCTGCCGTCAGTAATACGGATATCTTAAAGTTGTTAACATTTTCATCACATGATATTATCATTAGTTTCCTTATTAAGAACCTGTCAATGTAAAACCTTCTTTATAAACTAATAAAACTATTAAAACAGTATGTTTATTTAAGAGTGTTGCCATGTTCGACTCCTGCTAGATAGAAAGGCAACCGTAAGAAAATGGAGCTTATTTTTTAAAGGACAACACTTTTGAAATACTATCATCATACTTGCCACGATTGCCTTTCGTAAGCCTGTTCCGATAGCGAGTAGTACCTCACTTCCGGTTGCCAGGAATTGCTATCAATATAAGAAGTGGCAACCTGTTTCTCTGTTAGTAGAGGATTTGAAATTTAATTTGGTGCTGATTTTATGCTTCAACTCCATGAGGTGGTAACTATATAAAAAAATATAGGTTGCCAATAGGTTTGATCAAGGTATCGGAAAATAGAGCTCTTTTCAACCTACAATTTGATATACGTTTTAAGTTTAACTCCCTAAGGTCCAGTAACTATATAAAAATCGTCGGATCAGGTATTTGTAACTGTAGCGAGTACATATGCCACGATAGCTACTATATTTTTTTAAAGTTTCGCCCTTTAAAACATGAACTTCACTTTTTTACGACCGACCTTCGAACTATAATTCCACTTCTTTTCTAGAGCAGACGCTAGTTACTATTACACCCACTACAAAGCTAACCACATCACCTTTGATTCAACTTTATTTATACTTATTAGACATTTTTAGTGTAATTTTTGTAAAATCAAATATTTTTGGGTTATGCATATTTGTTAAGCCGAAAAATATTTCGTAATTTAAGTAAAAGCAAACAAAAAGTGATTAATTTAAAAACCCTCCCCAGATGTATTGTGCACCTAAATAATTAAAAACAGGTCCATTAAAATTTATTTCCACGAGACACTGAAAGGTGATCAAACGGAAATGCTTCTTTAATCTCAACTGGAAACATTTTAATACTATGTTTGCCGTTTTTGTTCTATTTCTTTAAAAAAAAATTTCTTTTACCTATATTTTTATTTTTTGAATCTGTACTTATTTTTTTTATTTAGATTTTATTATTGGGAACTGTCTACCCAAACATTTTAAGCTGGGGGCCAGCTTCTCTGGGTGGAGGAGATGTGTCATGCAATACTTGAAATTAATTTGGGACTACCCGGTACATCGTTTATGAGTAACTGATATGACTTGTTACAATAGATCTGTTTAACGTATTTCGTTCAATTTTATTTTGTATCGAAAAATCTGAGTTGGCTGAAAGCAGGTTCACCACACTACATTGTCGCCGGGACAAAAGTGCTGATTCGGTTAACATGAGTAACGGTATTGGCGGATAGGAAAAAGGAAAGAGAGTTAGTTGGGTTTTGAGTTCTGGAAGAAGAAGTCCAAGTACGGGTACTGCATGGCCCCCAACTCCTCCCCTGGAAGGTAGTCCATCAGAGATGTGAAAGACTTTCAAGAAATGTAAGTAATTTTTATATTTGTATCTTTGTTGTTTAATAAACTTATAACTTGTTTTCTACCACTCTGTTTTATTTGGTAGAGTATTAATTCAGTAATTAATTTAAACCCTCTCGTATGCCAAGCGAGTTAAAGTGGCTTTATGTGTATCGCCGATAGGACCCCGGAAAACCGGGTAATATGAGAAATACCTGTGGACGTCTCGTATATTACTCAGAAATAAGTATTACAGCTTATACGGGATTTTATTCACGACAATACTATTTTGTGTTCTTTAGCGATAGAAATAATTAAATTAAAATGTGTGTGTATATTTTTAAACGTGAACACGAACAGTTGTAAATATTTTTTTAAGATTGTGTCCGAAGATTAGCGATAAGAATATAAATATAAATTAATTATGACAAAAATAAGCCTATGTAAATTATTGTGTCCTAATACAGCAATTACAGAATCGGGAGGGTTAATGCAAAGTGAGTTCGTTATGCTAAAGAAAGTATAGTTTATTTCCCTCAGCAATTCCCTTTTCCTGTGCTACTGGCTTCGTAATCAAAAATATGTCGAATCCTCAGGCACGAGATTACAAACAATGAGGAAAATGATCTAATATAATTGTATTGGATATGCGAAATAGTGGAAATGAGTAAAATTTAAATCACAGAGAAACCATAATTGTACCGATAAGATAAAACTGGGGTGTTTATAAAAAATTAAATATTTCAATATATCTAAACCTGCTGAATATGGAAAAATTGAACTTTATGTAAAAATGATTAAAAAAATAAATTGATGAACAGAGTTGTTACATCTTGCAGCAAATATTAATTACTATACCTATTTGATTTAATGACAGTTTAATAATTATTGTATAAATTGAATTTGCAGAGGAATCCATTTTACATATTGAACTCCACTATTGAATCTAGAAAAGTCATGTATGTTTGTATGTATGTGAAACATATTCTTGTACATATGTATGTGCGCGTGTTTATTAAAGGTACCGTAGAATGGGGTGAATAGAAACTTAAGGGTCAATAGAAACAAAAACTGTGAACGTAATTCAGTGATACCTACAGAGCATCAAATTAAATTTGGTGATCTTCTGTAATAATGATCCCTTCATTATTACAAAAGATCACCAAATTTAGTTTGATGTTCTGTAGGTATCATTGTATTACGTTCACAGTTCTTGTTTCTATTGACCCTTAAGTTTCTATTCACCCCATCCTACCCGGTATATAACTTTTATTAGACTTATGTCTGGAATATATGTAAAGTAGCACGGTAGAATACACCCTATTGAAATTGAATCATATTCGTCATACATTGTGATCGTCAGATGTATATTTTATTATAATTTTAGACTAAAATGTTACTTACTACTGTACATAGATTAGGTAATATATCAATTTTATTTTCAATATTATTATGACGTTTTTACCGACTACGAAAATATCGTCGTAGGTTACCCCTCCCCCCAATCAAATTTCTCCTTATTGATCAATTGGTCATACATGATGATCCCTAGAAACGTGTAAATAATCATGCTTGGTATGAACTATTTTTTATCATTTTAGAGCAAAATATTTCCAAAGTTTTAATCAAGCACACGAGAATACGAAAATGTGCAAAATGTGGAAACATATAGCGTGGTTATAACCACTGCATACTTAATCTCAGTAATATTACGTAAAAGTGAATTGTATTCGAAGAGAAAAATTCAGATTTCGCAATCGTTGCAACCATCGGGATATTGGAAATGATAACACCAAACATAAAACGTAAACTTATTCCGGACGAGGCGAAGCTGAGAAACAACTACGATCCTCAAAGAACATGATTTTTAGGTACTTGTTACAAAATAACTATTCGCTAGTTGTCAAAGTTTGTGAATCCATGGCGACTACGATTGGCGCTGACCACAACCTCATTATAACTTCATGTTCCCCGCGCATACTCATACTGTGCACACTTGCTCAGTATTACGACATCTGATCTCGACTCGCGCTAATAATAATTATTAACAATTAGATATCAGAATAAAAACCTACTAACCTAACCTAAAGAAAGCGTTGAAAGGAATTTGTAAAAAAATATATTATTCGTCACAAAATTGTAACGGTCACGTTTTGTAAGAACACTCAGTACCTTAAATTAGATAAAGCGCGCGACTATTCTATTCATTATTTTAAATTTAAATTATACGCGTTTAAATTTTATCGGCTAGTCATGGCAAATGCTTGACCAATAGCGAGTAGCTTGTAGTACGCAGGCATATTCCTACGCTAAGTCGAAGAGGGAGACGCGAGAGAGATGGCGTAAAGGCGGTTGCCCGTGTAAGGCCGTAAGAATTAAAAAGCCGCCATATAATGTAAATAGCTGTATATAGTGATTAATAACTGCTAATAGAATCAGTAAAGTAGTTATTATAGTTTATATGCTCTGTGTTATTATGCTCCATTGCCCATAACTATAGTAATGCAATGTTGTTGTCGAATTAGCTGTAAGTACAGAGTATTATATTATGTATGCCTTTCGTGATGCTAATTTTCCCGTTTGAAGCCGATTGCGAAAACGCAGAATTATTGACGGCTTTCAACACCTCATTCCACGTTTGGCAAGTAATATTCTTTGTTGTATCCAGTGTTACCGTCCGGTAAAGACTTCTTTTACCCCCATGAGAAGACTATAATAGTGCGTGAATAATTTCATGTGAACGTTATGTTTACGTAACTATATCGCCACGTATTTTGACATATCCCGTGGGTTTTGGGCATAAAAACATAATGTTCAACGGTCGAACCTGTTTATGTCGAAAATATTAATTGTCTGGCCATTTTTTGTTAATAATTTTATGTACAGTCTAAAGTATTTCCTTTTGTGTGTTTTCCGAGCTTGTTTATGTTAAAGTAAGAATTCTTTGTTTTACCACTCTGGCCAGATCGTGTTTAGTGTAGTTTAATTATTTAACGTATACGGACTCTTATTGTGTACAGTTTTGCTTTGTATTTTGCTATATGTTAGCTGGATTTTTAATGATTTGTTTATATGAGTATTCTGACGAAAGTTTTTGTAACTTTACTCACAAACCCTGATGTCAAGTGCTCTGCTTTGTTTGTGCAGTTTTTATATATCATTAAAGTAAGTTAAATTTAATGATTCGTTTTATTTTCCCTCAAAAAATTATCATCGTTTCAAAATTAAAGAAAAAAAATTCAGCAGGCATAGGAGTTTGAACCCGGGACCTTTAGCACCGTAAGCCAGATCATCATCAACAAATGTGTTAATCATTCTGGTATAAAATATTGCCTCCCCGTGGTATTAGCGCGGTTGGACGGTTCGCGACCGGTTCGGCTCAATAAAATTAATTAAATAAAAAGGATAAAGCTCCTGAGGCCAGTGACGGCTTAAAATCGTCATTAAAACTGTACATATTTAAAACTTAAATTTAAGAACACTGGAACTGAAAACACAGAATAATTGAGTAGAAGGACACTGATTTAATTTTTGCTGCTGATACGGGAAAAACTCAACGAAAAAAACCGTTTGAGGCAATGTGGGTCCTAACGGTGTGCTCTCCATTAAGAAGTTTTGGTTTAGAAAGGAAGATTTAAGTTTTAGAAATATTTAAGGTTTTTACAAAGTTTCTCGGCCTAAAATGAATTTTGCGACAAAAAGCGAAATAATAATAAAAGTGACAAAAATACAAAAAAGACAAATAGACGACAAAAAGAGAGGGAAAGAGATAGGTAAAGAATAAAAGATATGGTGTTGAAAAGTGTATGATAGAAGGAAGTTTTGGTAGAAAAGAGTGTGGCTAGAGAGGTTGCCGAAAGGTAGGCAACGCCTGGTATGGTAATGGGTGTTTAGTTTGAAAAGGGGCACTATGCATTCTGATTTGGGTGATGTCGCGCGTTAGCGGACTGTCGCCCAGTCGAAAGACATAGAATTTTTGCGATGTTTCCTAGACGAAATCCGCTAGTGGCGTTATGTCGTTACAACGAACATACAAACTCTAAGTGAGGTGTACCTACCCGATTCAGAAATGAGACGCATAAATTTATGTTCCAGAACCTGGAGCTTTCGCATTGTCGTGGCCGGGATTGCAGACATAGGAGTTTTAACCCGAGACCTTTCGTACCGTTAGCGAGATACATTACCGTACGGCTGATGATGAACACTAGAGCGAGGAATAAATTGTGAGACAAATAATATCACGCTTCTTTATTTGTCCGCCGCAGCAGCGCTAATACGTCCCGGCTCGATGCTACAAGATTTGCTCTCTCCGTACCTCCTTTTGTTGAACAGGCGGTACAATATCGATCGGCACTTACCGACTACACCGCATCATCGCTTCCCACATAGTAACAGTCTCTCGCTCAGTATTACATCATCTGATCTTGACACTTTCATGTCGACAGCCTTGGAAAAAACTCTTTTGTCCTATACGCTATACGCGAACATTAACATTTCCAATGTTAAAACATCGAAGGAATTCATATCAGTTTTTTATAAGTCTTAAGGAAAATGATGCATATCCTTCTATTAGTTTACTCAAGACTGTACTTCACTCTCAAGTCTGAAGACTTACAGAAATGACAGAACACAGTAAATATTTCTTTTTAAAGTAATGTGTAATATAGTAATATAATAGATCGTAGAACTATCTTAAGTATACTAAATATTCGAACATATTCTAGGTAAAACTCATTATTCTACATGCCAACCCCCTGAACTAATGTTGATAAATTCTCACCACTATACAAAATGTGTGAGAAATGTAAAAATCTGTATGATCAATTTAATGTCTCCCACTGTGTCGAGTGTTGTGGTTAAGTACATTGATGTTCATTATAATTTAGCTAATTATTGATATCTGGAATTAATAATTTTATTTATCATTTTCAAGAATAACTTTTTAACTAATTAAAATTTGATACACTCGATATATTTATTCTTTTATAAACAATCCAATTTTTTTCGTTCTTATCCCATACAAAATTTCATTAAGCAATTTCCTACCATTTTCTTATGGTTTGCAATATCCTCACATCAGCATTTTCAATAAAATTGTATTTGGCAATTTTTCTTATTGTATGTAGTCTCTTGTCTGAAGATTGTTGATTACGAAACTGGTAGCATATTAAATTAATAAAAGAATCCCCATGATTATCAACATTTATATAACCCTGGTTAACATTCTTATTAAATACTGATTTCGAAAATTAATACTAGCACAATATTTTATTTAATCGATATGCACATTGATCTATCCATTTCGACTAGAGGTTCAGGAGAGCAATTTTAAAGAGACCTGCTTCAATCTTTTACATAGGGGAACTATGTTATTAGCGAAATTAAGCTCTCTGCGGAGGGGGGAGTTGAGGAATCCCCAGGGTTTACCAGCTTGGGTCCTGACAGATTAGACTTCACACTGTGAAATTTAGAATTCATACGCGTAGCATGCGGATATCTCTTTCTGGATTATTTTTACTTACGAACGTAACGAATTTAAATCCACGATTCTTGGCCTCGGGGAGTAGTCTAAAATATTTAATAAAAATTGATTACGGAATATAATAAATTAATAAAATGCAAACACGTTCCTTACATATTAATAGAGCTAGAGAGCGATTTGTCATTAGATGAAATAGTTAATTGGAAACGTTTCTATTTTATTATTTAATAATAACAATATTAATAACATAAATTATGCGCCAATCACTAATAGTAGGGGAGCTGATGGACACTATGGTGAACCATAATGATCAAAATATTCATTCGTGGGAATCAATTCTTTGGTCCTTGGGTATTTCAAAACTGATCGTCTGCCGTCTCAAAATGTTGGCATTAAGTTGTGGGGTGTATTAGAAAAGTGGTAGTTTTCGGTAGCTTTGTATATGGCAGACGCCGCTGAAAGTGGCAAAAATCACGTTTCGGTGAACGACATTGATCCAGAATAATTTTGGCGCCAATCGATTCGGTTATTTATGCAGAAACAGAAAACACGTAGGCAGACGAAAAAATCGGTAGCAACTTCCGAGCAGACGCTGTCAAAGTGGCAGGAAACACAAATTTGAATAATACATTTCTTCCCTATGTTTTATATAAATATTCAGATAACAATTTAAATGAATTCTACCGCCCACATAAATTTTTAAATATGCATTTAGGAACCGTATTATAAAATTGGATACGTATGTACTAACCAAAATAGTAAGTTTCAAAAATGTATTATGTAATTTAGTTAAAATTGTTTTTGAAGAATATGGATCAATAAATAAATAAGTTACTAAATATTTTAACTATAAAAATGGGCCTGCAGGATTTTCACTTTTTATAACATTCTATAATTACCGAAATACTGCATTGCACACAGACAAGTATTTCACCATCTAAACTGGCATCATCAGGAGATGATTAAAATTTAAAAAAATTAATATTCTCTTTTAAAGGAATTGCGAATAGTAATATTGATATCTACTTATCTAGTTGGTATCATTTGACGTTTCCCAACAAGATAAAAAATAAAATTTAGTATTTTGAAAATTTTTATTGGTGCACGCATTATTTTTTATTTTCGCATTTCATTATCGCCAAATTAGAGAAAATATTTCAATTGAGGCCTCAACTACAATATGATCTAATTACTGAAACGCTAATTAGAATCAATCAAAAGCATTTTAAATACAATATTTTTACATAGGAAGGATGAAAATAAGTAATCTTTCGAAAAACCAAATTTGTGATACTTTCGAAAAATTTGCCGGGTGGAGCAGTTTTCCACCCCGTGCATCTTGAAATTTTTTGAGTACTCTTGAAAACTCGAACGACGGAGCGCAAAGGCGATTGGCCGTCGTCCTCTCATTTTTAGTGAAATAATTTTTTACGCAGATTTCGATGAAAGATGATGCTAAAGGTGGTTATAGGTCTTTTGTAAAGTGATAATGTTTCAAGGCCATATTTTCATGGGATTTTGTAACGTGCGGAATGCACAAAAGCATCCTTCGTTGCATTTTCTAACATTTATTAGAAAAATTTTAATAATCAAACATTTTATTATCCTATGCTCTGATACTATATCGAACTTTCCTAAACAGATGAGAAGTTGGTAGTAGCTTATGCTTACGCATCGGGGTGTTGAACGGCGCACGCTCGATAATATTCAAATTAAAGTAAATAAATAAACCATACTAACTGAAAAATGAAGTGGAGTCGAGTATTTATAATAAAGTCGGATAGTCACATGAAACGTAGAACTATCAGTAACAACATAGATCCTTTATTTAACTCAATATTTCATAATTTAAAGAGAACTACTTTTTGGGCGGAGCCACGTTACTGTCGGTCCGGGACATATGTCACAATACGCCGCGTTAGACTAAATTCCTTCTCTTTCATTCAAGCCGTCCTTCGAGGTGGACGTAATAGAAATTTTCTAAGACCCTAATAGGGATGTTAATAGAAAGGAACCTTATAGACGTATAAGGTAATGGTTAAATAATTATATATTGTTAAATACCATCTAACATTTCAAAATATTGTTTTAGGTTCTTTTATTTTTCTATTTAATTACAAATTTTATTTTAACTTCGAAGTGATCTCGATGTTACACCTTTGCTTCGTGAACAATTACCGATATTCAGCTTTTCTTAATAATCAGTAAATGAATTCCACCATGCTACGTTTTCCACTAAGCGAGCAATTTTCATATGAAGTCAACCTTGCTATACTACATTTTGAATTGGAATATATGAAAACATTCTGGGCGAAGAGATTTTCTTCATTTTGTCTTGGCGATAACCTTCTACGATTTCATAACCTCACAATGGGATTAAGGCAGCCACATGTCAATTTAAATCCATAATCATCGGAGAATAGGACCGTATCTAGTAGTTCTCTCCATCAGGATAACAAAATAAAAGATAAGTACTTTTAATTGTTACCAATAAAAGGGATTATTTTCACATGATTGTTGAGCTATTAGAGCCAAAAGTGTCTAAATTTAACATATTAAATTCAAGTAAAATATATTATATTTTTGGCTATTTGCATTTAAAATCCGTTGTTATAATTAAATCCATTGTTGTATATTAATTCGTAGTTCCTTATATCTTGAATTCGTTGTCGCAAATACTTCGCCGTAGTATTGTTTCGTAGTTGCTTTTAGTTGATTCCTAATGATTAATATCGTATTGTAGTACTATAATGCACGTTTGTTAGTGATATCGTAAGTCGTGGTTCAATTTTTGTTGTAACGAGAGTGTTTGAGGTTTATGAACTTTGAGATAATGTTACGAGACATATTTGTTGTAATATAGTATTTTGTCTCTCGTAAGGGATCTCAAGTTCCTAATTTTGTTGTAATGTATGATTTTTAATATTGAGATAAATTTACGAGACTTATCTTCTGTAATATAGTTATTTTGTCTCGTAAAGGATCTCAAGTATATCTACTTTGTGTAATATATGATTTTAGTATTGAGGTAAAGGTTGCGAGACGTATCTTTTGTAATATATTTTTGGTTCTAGTATACGCCTCAAATTTATTTTGCTGTTGAGCGAATTGTAATATAGTGTATCTTGTAATATAGTAAATTTTGTAATATAGTTTCTTTTGTATATATTTCTGTCTAATATTTTGCTATACAGCATCGTTGATGCTGTGATAGTTCATTTGTTGTAATATAATATTTTTGTAATATAGTACTATTGTATATATGTAACTTCTGTCTTTTGTTTATCTTTCTCTTTAATTTTCTTTGATTATCCTAAGTAATCAATGGCGCCCAAGCCTTGAACTCCACGCCCTTTTGCTCTCCTTATCTTTACTGTGCTAGCCAGGTTACACCAGTGACGCTAACCACGTCGCTCGTAGGACGGTCCACACTTGAACACTTGGGCAATATTTTAACATCGACTAAAACCTTTCTTTTCAACGCCACAATTTTTGGTTTGAATTTAATTTCTTAGTAAATTGAATATTTTTCAAAGGGATCGTTTTACTGGGTTCAATAACAATATCACTGTGTCATTCTAGTTTCTCTGAGTTTTATTAATGAGCCATTTTTATGTTCCGTGCACTATAGCCACATGGCTGTTTTTTTTTTGCTATATTTACACATATTAGTTTACTTTTGAAAATAATGTTTCTATGTTTTTGTTTTTTACTTGCAGAGAAGCAATAAATCTATTAAAAATCCGATTTTTATTTTATAACCACTAGATCTTTGACAACCTCTACTTGAAAGTTGCCACAATTTTTTATCCGGGCAAGCATGTCAAAATATCGTGTAAAATAGTTGTTTGTAATATAATATATGAGATTATTTTCTTTGATAAATGTCGTTCATCCAAACTCGACCTGCCACTTTGACAGCGTCTGCTCGGAAGCTGCTATCGATTTTTTTGTCTGCTTACGTGTTTTTTGTTTCAGCATAAATAACCGAATCAATTGGCGCCAAAATTATTTTTGATCAATGTCAGTCACCGAAACGTTATTTTTGCCATTTTCAGGGGCGTCTGCCATATACAAAACTACCGAGAAAATCGTCTGCCTAGGTGGAAAAGCCATCTAAGCTAGTTGTATTTAGTCAACCTTGCATTATTTTTCTTGATCACTATGGTTTACCAAAACCTAAAACTACCCCTTTTCTAACACACCCCACAACTTAATGCTACCATTTTGAGAGAGACGGCAGACGATCAGTTTTGACATACCCAAAGACCAAAGAATTGATTCCCACGAGTGAATATTTTTATCATTATCGTTCACCATAGTGTCCGTCAGCTCCTCCTACTTATAAAACTCCTTGATTGTCAGACGGCGTTAAGATAATTATAGAATGATTGATAAAGCGCCTACCACATACAATTTAACTAGAACTGAACAAAATTATCAACAAATGATAGCAAAGTCTTTTGTAACTCTTTAAGGAATATGTATACGAACCATTAAATTGCCTAAAAATTTTAAAGAAGCTGTCTAATAAAACAGTTGTCAATATGTACTCTCACCAAGAAACGATGGATAGTTACGTTAGGACAATACCAAGAATACACTGAGTTACACGTGGACATTTGCATATCGCACGATTACCTAGATTGTTCTACAAATTAGAGTCTTCTCTACTCAGATAAAGTTTAGTGAACGAGAGAGCGAAATTGTAATGAATAACTGAACTACAGCGTCTACGCTGCTTTTAAGAAGCCGTCAGCTTTTAGGAGACTGAAAATGATTACAGAGGGTGCGACTCTCTTCAGTAATTTTATGAGAAATATTGTATATATATCGTACCTTGGAGAAAATTTAATTCGACAAGCACACATAATTTAACAGATAATTCTAAATTATATGACGGTGATCGATTATTTATTACTTGTACTATACTATATACTATGACAATTCTGGTCCAAAATCCCACGTATTTTCTTATGGAAGTATATTTTACAGAATTTTGTATTCGAGACAATAAGAATGGTATGGATTCGAACTTTTGAGATTTTCGACTTTTGGAAAATCATACAAGAATCCCAATCTAGAGAACAGCGTATGTTGGCTTAGGGGAATTAATACGTGTTAAATATAATTTCGTGATGAGAATCGAGATTATGGAAACGGTGTATAAATAACGGTGTGTATATAAATTAATGATAGTCTTCTATACTTATAGTAAAACATGACATAATTTAATTTTTAACGTGAAACTATAATTCTGTTTACTTGATCGGATAGTCAACAATTAGGTTGCTCATGCCGATGTATCTGAACTCTGGCAGTGGCAGCCTTTTTGTAGGAAAAGTCTAATAGACACTAGAACCGGTACCGCTCCAATGTAGAAAGGCCTTGATAAGCCTTATGGTCAACTTTTACATCACCTTTACGAGATGATAACCTTTCAGGACAAACATACTCCTAGCTCGGGAGGCAGCAACAGTTTTCGTGAAATCATTTCTATAAAGCTAGATTTTTTCCAAAATGAGTTTAGATAGTATCTATATGAAGGTGCAATTCTACGAAACTCTTAGTCGTGCATAAATGAGTAAAAAATTAAACAAAATGTTGCAAAAAAAAACAGATGGACGAAAATTTCGTTTTTCGAATTGTCACGAATTGTCAAAAAATGACGATTTGCCTTCGCTCCTGCCGGTCCCAATTTTCGATTTTCACCTCGCGATTCACGCTGTACGGGTATTACCGACCTTCTCCTCGCCATCGAGACATAGAACAGGTCTCCAGTTGCCATATCTATTCAGTTCTTACGTTTGAAAAATTGATTTTTAAGTGGTTTCCCGAGTTCGAATCCCGCCTGGGGATACTTTTTTCGTTTTCATTTTTTTTGCAGATATTTTTGATTCTATAATTGCTATTCGCTCCGTTCTATTGCATTTCTTGGAGAAGTTTTGCATTTTCCGCCGCGGAATATTAATCTGCACTATTTCAAATAAAAATTGGTGTCGGTTTGTACTTTCTCGACAGTGCAGTAAATCGCTTGTAACATTCTGAATGATAACCGTCATTTTCGCTTAGTTGAGCAGGCAATGTTAGATCACCATGCACTAGCTCATTTGCCTTCTTTATAGCTAAAATCTCCGAACATTTTAAAACATTTTCTTCATCAAATTTAATAATATTACGATCTTTTGACTTTTTTCGGCACAAAAAAACAGTACAATAATTGTGAAGCCATGCCTTACAGTATATTCTCTTCAACTCACGACCAAAGCAGTACTGAACGGCACAGCTATCAACTCAGTTGACGGGCTCAAGGCTACAGGCCCGGTCTAATTTGAAATTACTTTCAAATCATAACTTGTGTTAATTTTAGTATTTAATTAACGGTAATATTGATAAATAATAATAAGCTTTTAAACAATGAATTTATTTGAATAAGTTATGAAAAAGAAATCATTTCTTACGATGAAATCTATTAAGGATCATAAATTTATTAATTATTAATATTCTGAATGTATTTTTTTGGCATTAAAAAAAATATAAATTGAAAGAGAAATTTCCTTACCGAAACATATAATATAATGGAGTGAATAAAAGCTTATTAACAGATCTATAAAAATACTGTCTGTTCATTAATACTAATGAGGAATATAATTGTCCTGATTTGACTACGCATTGCCGTTTTTGCAATGTCTACTAAAGATTTAGCCACCCTATAGCAGAGGTAAAGTGCGATTTTTAATTGAAATAGTGCAGATTAGTATTCCGCGGCGGAAACTGCAAAACTTCTCCAAGAAACGGATCGAATAGCAATTATAAAATCGAAAATATCTGTCCAAAAATAAAAACGAAAAGAAAAGTATCCCCGGGCAGGATTCGAACTCCAGAAACCACTTAAAAATAGTCGCCAATTAACACGACCGCAAGTCAATTTTTCAAACCTAACAACTGAATAAATACGGCGTTCGAAGACCCGTTCTATGTCTCCATGGCGAGGAAAAGGTCGGCAATGACCGTACAACGTGAATAGCGAGGTGAAAATCGAAAATTTCGGCCGGCAGTAGCGAAGGCGATTCGTCATTTTTTGACAATTCGTGACAATTCGAAAAACGAAATTTTCGTACATCTATTTTTTTGCAATACGTTTAATTTTTTACTCATTTATGCACCACTAAGTGTTTGGTAGAATTGTACCTTCATTATAGATAAACTTTCTTTGGAAAAGAATCTAGCTTTATAGACATTAACACGAAAAATCTGTCGCTGTCTCTCGGGCTATTATAGTAATGGGTGTATTTAAAAATACTTCGAGTTGAATACAAGAATATTAATATTACTTGCAATATTAAATTTATCAATGATATGAAGGAACTCTATGGAAAAAATTTTGCTCACACAATGTATTTAAATTCCGTGCGTATTATTAATGTTTCTTTACTAGGCTGAGTAAGGTTATTATGAATTAGATTTAAAATTCATTACGATGGGTTATTACTTTCGGTCTCCGTTAAACTTTAACCATCTACCCAATCATGCAATTGTTTCTATGGTAACTGAATCGGTTTGGCAGACGGTTTACGTTTAACGGAGGCTGAAAGTAATAGCCCTTAAACCACTCAGTTTAATCTCAACTTAATTTTCTTAGATTTAACTCGAACTATTTTCAAATATACCTATTATTATAAGTATGTTTGTCTTCAATTGGTCTTGCTGAAATGGCGTAAGAGTTGACAGTATGGCTTGTGTCTTTGCATGGGAACAATATCAACTCTAGTATCTGTTAGACTTTCCCTAGAAAAGAGACTGCCACTATAAGGTGTCAAGTATATAGGCATGAGCATTCTAATTGTTTACTACGTATTCAATCATATTAACAGAAGTATCGTTTTAAATGACGTTTTTTTTTCCTATTAAGTAGAGCAAACAAAGCTATCATTAATATACACACACCATTTCCATAGACCCGAATCCCATATATCAAATTATATATTAGCACATAAGCATCATAAGCTATTCAATAAATTGAGATTCTTGCATGATTTCCTGAAAGTCCGAAATGTCAAAGTTCCGAATAAATAATTCTGCAAAATGGACTTCGATAAGAAAATACATGGGATTTTAGGCCAGAACTGCCATACTATAACTACATCTACTACCTATCATACTTTTTACAACATCTTTCAATATTTTTAAATTGTTTTCATCACGAATTATTAAAATGTCAGTACATTCTTTTAAAGTATTTAATTTTGGCTGTGCAATATTGCACTTAAAATTCAAAGCTGGCTAGTTTCGAAATGGAAACATTGGATGTATATTATTTGGCGCGTTCTCCATAAATTATTAGAACATAAAACAATGAACAATATCTCTGTGCTACACGTGTTAAAAACAAATAACATGAAATTTTAAAAAAATACTTAGAACGGTGTAATATGTGCAATACATCTCATGCACTCGTGCAGGTATGAGACCTTCTCAAGATGAAACGTTTTATGGTGAAGTCTCATCTCCTCAAGTCGAAACAAGATAAATGGTTTGTCCTATCTCGTAAAGTTGTATTGAATATGCTTTAAAAATATATAAAATAGATAGATTTTGTGCATTCTTCTTCATGACATGGGTTCCTCTTTACATTTTATAGTTTTATTTATAACTTGCAGGACTATTTAGGTAATAAATAGGATAAAAATGATTACTTGTGTTGGATTTTAGGCTTACCCTGCTTTAAATAACAAACAACAAAGATTACATTTTGGTTTGCCTCGAAATAATATAACTGTTTATGCTTATCAGAAAATTTCTAATAAGATTTGTTTTGCAGATATAAATATTTTTATGTTAGCCCTCATAGAGCCACCCAGACTAACAGAAATGTAAAATGTACTTCTGTGTAGAGTTAAAGTATAATGGTGAAAATCTTGCATTATTATGTATGTTTCGTCAAGGATAATGCTATCCATTATTCCCTGCAGTGAATAATGATTTCATTATTCACAGATTTCAGTGAATAATGAGGACAGTCAGTTGTTTAAAAGAAATGACATTAGTGACTTTTTACTAAAAATTTGAAATGTCAAAATTGCAGCAACCAAAAGACAAGTGTTGTCTCTCTAAGTTTTCTAGGCTGAAGACGTACTTTAATGAACACTCAAGAACTACATTAGTAAGTTTTCTTCAAAGCATCATGTATTAGCAACACGCGACAATCCCCAACTAGTTTTTGAAACCATTTATCTACGTGCCTACAAACTGTATTATTTTATTAGTAAACCGTTACAATGTGTCAAAGCGTAATGGGCTTGTTCGGAATTTTTTTTTATTTCATAAATCGAAAGTGCAAGTATAAATTAATGGATCTGCAAAAATTCAGAATCTTATTCGCACGTTTAGTGTCTTAAAAACTATTAAAAATCTCTATCTCGCGAAAATGGGGCGTGGCCTGGCGCTACGTCACTATACGCATAGACTCGGCGATCTCAACAGACTTGATGCTCCTTACTTGTTATAATTATAAGTGTTTTCGAAGTATTGTTTGTTTTGCTAACTACTTGACAGTAGGGGAGTACAATTTGGTGAAATGTCAAAAAATTACAATTTTCTTCCGCTCCTGCCGGGACGAATTTTCGATTTTGACCCTGCAATTTACGATTAGAATTGATCGCCGACCTTCTCCTTTCCGTAGAGACATAGGACGAACTTCCACTCGACGTATTTATTTAGTTACCAGCGTTTAAAAATTCCATGTTTTTCGATTTTTCAGGTTTAATTTTAAAGGTCCCAGAAAGCCATTTTTCTTACGTCACTTGCGTATAGTGACGTCACAAATGAGCGCTCGGTTTTGCAACTATTACTAATTTCAACTCCTTATATCTCGAGAACGGAAAAAGTTAATAATACGAAATTTTAGGTGTATAATGAGAATATCGAGTACTATATGAAAAAGTATAAAAAGCATATGAAAAGAATATCATGGAACAAGCCCATTCTGTAATTGATTTAAAACGTCAAAATTTGTGCGATTTCAACGCCAACGTTATTTACAACAATTTTACACATTAGGTATTCAAAAAGAGTAATATAATTAGATAAATGGATACTGACAGTGAAATCGGGATTTCTTTGGCACCGCCAAAGATAAAGAAACCTGCAGAAATCGCCTCATTAAACTTCTTGCCCGAAAAATCGAAAAAATTATATATGATGACATCTGAATCTTTCTTAAATAGGAGAAATGAAATGAAGATGAATTAAATAAATATTAAATATTTAATAGTCGCGGACAGAGTATAGTATTCTACTCGCATATAATGGCTATTATTCACTCTGGTGATTTACCCTCGTGAATAATAACGATCATTATATGCTCGTTAAATAATATAGTATTATTTTAAACATGACACGTTCTGAACTGTCTGATTGGTTATAGTAGTAGCTATTATGAAAACTGTATTTACGTTCTAAATGTGTAATGGTACTCAAAATGGGAAATGAGCATATAGCAAAGTGCATTTAGATTTCGACTTAAATATTAATGAAATCTGAAATTTTATTACAAAGCACTAATTGTTTAGGTTTTCACAAACTAGTAATAATACGTCAAAAATCAGTTGCCGCATGCCGGTTAGAGAAGGAAGAAGAGGCTAAGAATGCTTTTTTTTGCAAATATTTCGAATACTACAAATTTTGTCAAAAGTGTTAGTTTTTAGTTCTTTCTTAGGTAATAACATGAAAGCATAAAATTAACGTCAAATTGTACGGTCCAATAAGTTCTATTAAAATGTATTAGGTTTCCCAGTTCACCAGGCACCTACTATGATAATCGAATGGAAGCAAGGGACAAAACTCGGTTAGTTTATTTACACAGAACTTCCCTCTTTATTTGCTGCCTTTTGCTTATTAATACATAAAAGATAAGAACATCAAGGGAAAAATCTTACCCCACACATGGTCAAATGAAAATGGAGGCTCGCTAAAGGACAACAAAACAGCACATAATGACACCTGAAACATCTCCCTACTACAGAACGAAGAACTCAAAAAAGCAATACAATCAAGAAATGTCAAGGATTTGCACATTCTTAGATTAAGAAACAGAAGACTTGTAAGAAAAAAAGACTAGATGACGATAGATGGAAACTTGAAAAAAGCAAGGAAACTTACAAAATGCATCTTGCAAACACCTGCAATTCCCATCATATATTCCTACACTATGCGCCATGTGGCTCTTGCTTCTGACCACAAGCATGTGCCCTATGCTATGCCCAATCCGGCGCACGTAGCTGGTCCGGCTGTATATAATAATATCCAGATTGGATAATCGGAAGCAAGGCCTACCGTACGCTGGCTAATTAAGAAACCTGCTATGCCTTTGGTGAAAATTATACATGGTGGACATTTTCAAAAAATTATTGTGAAACGACGGAGGACGACTAATGTGGTAGTCACTATAATAAAACTTTTAGTAAAAATATACAGCGTGGTCATTCTAAAAAGTAATTAATTAAGAAACGACAGACGAGCGTAAGAATCGGAATGCAGCTGTAACTATGGCTACAGAGAAAACCTGACAATTTTAGTTAAAAAAATTTACATTGTGGTCAACTAAGAGAAAAAAAATTAACAAGCTAACCATTATACTCTTCGCAGATTTACTACAGTTGTTATATAATTGTTGCACATTCTATAGGATACTCTTAGCAGTTTTTTTCGTAAATGATATTAGTTTCAAACATTCAGAAACATTAATTATATGTCTCGTAACTGAGATTCACGTAAGTTTTTCTTAAAACCCATAATTGTGACTGTGGTGATTTTTTTAATATCCATCTGCAAATTGCATTATTTGAACAAAAAAATTCACTACATCCATGTGGTCGGGAGATATTCAATGATAATATAAGAATGAATAGAGCCAAGAAAGAGGCTTAAAAAAATGTGCTGATATACATAGCATTCCATTTTAAAAAAGGCACTTGGTTCTGTAATTTCGTCTTGGCTCGCCCTGTGCATTCGAAAATAATTTCCAGTTATAGACTTTTTTATATAGTTTACTTGGAATTTTTTTAAAAATTTCTAGCTATCGTAGAACTCGAGATTTCGATGCCCGACACACTATTGCGCCACCCTGTACGTTATAGTTATTTATCTTTCTATTCAGAGGTCCATGTCTTCCGTAAGCGGTTCTGTGAAATTTTGGGTTAAAAATGAGTAGATTCGTGATATTCCTAGGAGGTACATGAATATTAATATCAGTCAACAGATACGGTGAATTGATCAGATTGTCCATTAACTTATAAATGAAGCTTAAATCGTAGAATATACGTCGCTGGTTAAGGGTGGGTAAGATGAGATATATGGCAGCATTAATAGTATCCAAGTGAATGCCCGGCAGCGTGAATTTGTAGCATGCTTATTTCAAAAAATGATGTTCATGAGGGTGACCCCTACACAATATTCAAGTACTGATCTCACCGGCGACATATAAAGCATACGAAGAGCTTGAATACTCTTAAAAGTTTAAGTGGATCTGTTTATCTAACGTTCTATTAGCTTCTGAGATTACATGATCCATGTTACTATTAAAATTTAATTTAGGATCAAGTAACTTCAAGGTCTCGTATTTGATTAGATCCATGGGGATCATAGCCATAAGTCTATATATAACATTAATACCTCTATTTATTTTTTTCTGAAATCGGCTACTTTCTCGGCGCAATCTTAGATCCCAAAATACAATATTTTAGTATTTTAGTCTGTTACTAAGTAACCATCAGAAAACAGCCCAGGGAAATTTTTTCCGTCCTAGGCCGGGAAAGTAGGTAATTCTCCCGTACCAGTTAAATGTCATGCATTTATAAAAATTCATTAATTTATAATAATATTGATTGCTATTTCAGAAAATATAGTATGTGTACCTCGTAGTAAAAGCACATTCCCGGACTTCGATGCTTGTTGTAACAATTTACATCGTCGTCTGGGAATGTATTGCTTTTATTATTAGATACACAATATACTATTCCCTGATAATTTAATAAAATGACATTTATCAACATTTAATTTCATTCTCATGACACCAACCAGTAAATCTATCGTGGCCTACTTGAATTCTTTGACAATCACATAAATCAGAAACCCTTGAATAAATCTTAAGCAAATAATAATATGTGATAGAATTTAAAGCATTCATAAGTATTGTTAGTAAACATATTAAATAATAAAGGTCTTAAGTGAAAGCTTTGAGGCACACCAGAGGTAGGTATGAAAATGTTTGATAAGTGCCCATTGATTGTCACCTGGTGACACATAATTATAAGTTTAGGCAGCTTGTCCTGTGTTACATAAATAAATAAATACATTTAATAAGTACGAAGATAACTACTCCAGCAACATATCATATTATATATTTTATTGTTTTTATAATTTAAACATTATTTGTCCATAAGCTAAAGAACTTTTTTCATACGTTATTATGGAATTACATGGTTTAAACTAAAACGTAAAATTGCAGACGCAATAATTTGTGCATTAAAAAATAAATTAGTTTTTTATAGTATTTGCATAACTATGGTATAGCACCTTGTAAATTCTATTGTTGCTAAACATCGTCCTTTTAGAAATGAGCGCAAAGGCTCTCCACTTATGAGAGATAAAATAGGTTTAAGCTAGCGTACAGTGGATTGTCTGTAAAACCAGTAAATTAAAAAGTGTACAAGATTAAAAACTCTTCCTGAAAATTACACATAAGTAAATTAATTTTCTGTCCCTTTATGTTATCTCTCAAAACGGGGTATAAAATCGAAACTTAATAGCTTTATTTGAGTGCTGAAGAACCTCATGAAAAGTATAAATAACAAAATGCCATGGCATCTTTTTTAACATAAGGTGTGATGAATAAAGTAAAAATTTACTCAATCTTCTTAAATCTTCTAAAAAACGTTCGATGACGTAAATTACAATAAATCAAACGGAAAGTTCCTTCAGCGATCAAAGTGTCAACCTATATCATAATACGTATAAAATCAAAAGTTTCTTAAACTCTCTTGTAAGGCTACTGGATCCGTGGAGCTATTCAATAAAAAATGCTTTTAGACCAAGTAATAAAGGGAATTTTAAGCAATTTGAAACGAATTCAAATTTATACTGTAATTTAATATTCTCTCTTCTTACGCATCCAATGACAGTAAGTAGTTACTAAGTAGGTTACAAGTTTTATTATGAATTCTAAGTGGCTTTATTTTAACTTTTCTCATTTTTATGCTAAAGATATTTTATAGGTAGTCTTTAAAAATATTAGGTTTATAACAAAAACTTCTTATCCATCGCATCGGTTCATAGGAATTTCAAATTTAAATACTTCCTAGCAGATTATCATAGTAGGTATTAAATATGAAATTTAATAAAGTTTCTGACAACATTACACAATGGGCTTTGAGCGACATTTTTCGAGTAAGGTCTTTTATATTCATTGCAAAATTGCTTTATTTTTAAATCCGTAAAAAGATTTATTAACTTACTTTAAGTATCAATTCATGACTGCTAAAATCTTTCTCCGGCTGATATATTAGGTATTAGATAGAAATATTCCCTCAAATTATTTTAAAAGCTTCATTATAGATTAGAAGAATTATACTAGTAATGGATCGCACTAAGATATTGACTTGGATATCGGAACGACCTAAACTTTAATTGCAGCAACTCTTATTTAGGTTCTCATATACATGTAAAAAATCGGTAAAGGTATTTACACAGAACTTTCCTCTTTATTTATACAGTCACTCTAGAAAATTATTAATTACAAAACGACATATGATAATAATAATAATCGGAATGTAGTTATCACTATTATTACAAAATCTGATAACATTTGGTTACAAAAATATACAGAGTGATCATCCGACGGCAAAAATTCACTATCTAATAAAGGGTACCAAATATGGAAGGATTGCGTAAATCTCTTATTTCTTAGGTTGACCGCACCCTACCTATTTTTCAATAAAACTGTAATATTTTTCAATAAAACTGTAATAGGTGTCTTCGTTGTCAACTGTGTTAACAATGCTTCTCGGACCACTTAGGTCAGTTTATCACTGTTAAAACTACTGCTAATTCTCCTAGAGAAGTGTTCAGGAGACGTATTACAAACAGCGGTATTGTCAAATTGCCCGCTTCTCTTCTAGATTTTAGACCTTAACTGGAATATTTTCTCTAATAATGACTATACCATAGACTTTCTATCAAATTTTCTAGTCAACAATTATAAAAACCTGGTTCAACAGCATTTTCCAGTTAAAAAATGTGCTCGTCACAATAGCAAACCATTAGTGCCTTGGTTCAACAAGCCCTTATGTAAAATGCGTGATACTATAGCTAGCGTCAAAACAATCTGTAATGTAACTAGAAATCCTATTCGATGTCAAATATACAAAGATTTACTTAAAAGCTACAGGCATGAAATAAATAAAGCAAAAAAACAGCTTACGACCATCATATTGCAAATTCTGACAACAAATCTAGAGACGCCTGGAAACTAATAAATTACGAATGGAACAATAACCATCCATCAAAAGTTCAAATAGATTCAACTTTGTCACAGGACGACTTTAATAATTATTTCAGCACTGCCTCAGATAGTATTCCTACATCCCTTCCAAATAGTGATATAAGCGTCAATGATATAATGAGAAGGGTCCCTGTTATCGCTCGCTCTTTTTTCTTAGGCCAGTTACTACATATGAGGTACTCGATACAGTAAATGTGTTGAAAAAGTTCCCTTGTACCGACGTCTGCGATCTGAACAGTAAAATAATTAAAAATACTATCGATATAATTTTATGTCCTTTTACATTATTAATCAATAGGTGCTTCAGTGAAGCAGTTTTCCCTGATGCATTTAAAATAACTAAAGTGATTCCGGTGTTTAAAAAGGGTGATTAGGGAACTCTAGACAATTACCGTCCGATCTCGATTATTCCCATCTTCGGTAAGCTAATCGAAATTCTTTTAAATTGTGCGCTGTCTGAGCACCTTGTGCATTACTCCATAATTTCTGCTAGCCAATTCGGTTTCCGTTCCAAGCTATCCACAACACAAGCGGTACAGAAGGTAGTGGACCACATAGTTCGGGTCTTGAGGAGTGAGAACACGCAGGAATCGCTTTGTGCGATCTCTCCAAATCATTAGATTGTGTACCCCATGATCTGCTACTACAAAAATTAACGCATTATGGTATAGGAGGTTTGCCGCTATCTTTGTTTGTATCTTACTTAAGAAATAGGAAACAATATGTGAAAGTTTATAATATAAACTCCGATTTAAGTGTAGTGAAACACGGCGTGCCTCAAGGATCCCTCTTGGGACCAATCCTTTTTACATTATTTATAAACGATATCTGCCATTTTCTAGAACCTTTTAAATGTGTCCTATTTGCAGATGACACAACTCTAATGACCTCAAATAGAAATTGTATGGATCTTATGAATAACTTAGATCAAATTGAAAAAATTGCTGACAAATGGTTTATTACAAATAAACTGAAACTTAACAGCGACAAGTCACAAAAAATGGTAATATCGGCAAATCGCAGCATCACTGAGGGTAAGAGTGTGAAACTATTAGGTGTTGTTATAGATGACAATCTAAATTGGTATGGTCATGTTGACTATCTGGGAAAATCTCTCCCAAGTATAATATTTCTACTACGCCAATTGAGGTTGATATTAGGTATAAACACACTACTATCAACATATTTTGCGCTGTTTCATTCCCGTATTACTTATGCAGTAATTTTATGGGGGAATTCAAGTCATGCCTTAAACATTTTTCGACTCCAAAAGAGGGCACTCAGAGTAATTGCTGGAATCCATAATACTAGTGAACACTGTCAGCCACTATTTCTAAAATTTGGTATAACGCCTTTACCATCAGTATATATATATATACTTTTCCATTATTGAAATACATAAAAACATTAGTTGTTTTAACACTCAATCTGACTCTCACAGTTATAGTTCAAGATCTTCAGATTTAAAGGATGACCCGTTTCAGGCTGAAAAAATCTGAAAATAATTCCCTAAATCTTAATCTGTATAACAAACTACCATCTGAAGTAAATTCATTAAATCTAGATCTCTTCAAAAAAACTGTAAAAAATATTATATTTTTATTCGGTTGAAGATTATCTGAGGGCATCACCCCTATAAAAACCAAACCATCAAATAATAATATTTAGTAATTAAATAATCACATTAAATGCACTTATATTGGTGTGGAACAGCATTACTTCGTATTTTTCTCTGTATACACGATTGTCTGCATGTATCTCTTATAAACACGTGTTTGTACGTATGTATGTACCATACAATATTTTCGTCTTGACAATGTACAGTGTACTATCCTATACTGTTTTATTTTACTATAGTTAATGTATTATGTAGATTGGTTATTTATTATTTGTATGTATAGAACTACGACTGATTGCTGTTTGCTATAGTTGGATTTTATAAACCATAGGATATATTCTCTTTTGTTTGTTGACTTGCTACAAAATAAATGCTGTTTATCTATCTATCTATCTATCTATCTATCTATCTATCTATCTATCTATCTATATGCCAAATATTATTGGCATCTGTCACATTTATAGTGGCATATCCACGTAGTGGATCGTTTACTGTGGTCCGTGCCTGCTTCTGGCGCTAAAATAAGCGTCTTTTGCCGAACACAATCCTTGAGCTACACAGTTCATACTTCCGTCCGACGAAATCGGAGCACATGATGGCAATTGGCACCAAGGGCTTTCGATTAGTCAACACCCTCCAAACTCCGAGAGGGCTCGGCAACAGCTTCGCCAGTTAGACAAAATAGCAAGCCTACCTCTTACGAGGCCGGCCAGGTCTGCAGGGATGATTGTGGCAAAGAGCTCAAGCTCGACCCCTAACAATCCGAGACCGTCATTTTTAGTCAAGGATATTGGCGCAGTGGATCGTTTGCATCATCGTAACTTTTCACTGACTTATACTAGAATACTACTACTTTTTCAAATTCTCAGGAAAAAATAAGTTTAAATTCCAATTTTGAACTCGTAATTCTGTCTTTGAACTCAGAATTCCGCCTATAAACCAAAAATTTCGACTTTAAACTTGAAATTTATTTAATTTAATCAATAGGTGTAAGGGATCACAGTCGTATATATTTTAAGTACTAGTTAGATGGAAATATTTTCAGTTTTCTATTTTTTACTAGTTAAAATTTCGAAAGAACGGCAGGATTTTCACCTTAAAGTCAGAATTTGGATGCTACAAGCTTGAATTCCAGGTAGAAAGTCGGAATTTCAATAATAATGATGGGGTGTAATGTTGAGACATAAGATAATAAGCTGATGCTCAAAAATTATTTATTTTGGAGATGCGAAATTCACAAAAAAATATACAGATTTTTACTTACAAAGTCATTAATAGGGTAGTTTTACACTAAATTTGGCATAAAATTAGACATGTTGCTTAAGATATGATTGTAATATATCTCGAATCCGAATTTCTCCCAGCAATTCGGATTTCGGGCCAAGCAGAGCCCAGTGACCATCGTTGTGGATGTTTGCACGTGTATCTGAAATCTGTCGTTAACTCAAATAAAGTCATATCAGTATTGCTGGATTATAGTAAAGTACGGATTGCTGTCTGCCGATCCAACATTTTTGAAATTGTCTGGTAATGTAATATATCCATTCATACATTTGTAGCCCTAGGCAAAGGTCAGAATTCATGACAATCAACGATATATACTTGTCTACTGATCTTACACATAAGCCTGGTGTTCCACAGGGATCATTGCTGAAGCCATTATTATTTATCCTCTACATGGAAGATACAGATAATGAAGTTAAGAACTCTATATTCTACTCGTGCGCTGGATGTCAGTAATTATGAGCTTATAATCCATCGGGCGCTGCCACTACGTGCTACAAAATCAATCAAGATCTGCGGAGTTTGGTCCTGTACTCTCTCATGGCGTGGTATCAATTGTTTTATTGTACCTATACATTGGAATCAAAAAGTTATATGATAAAGTTTATGACATTATTGTGCAATTCAATTTACATAATGACCACATTTCCCCTACCATGTCTCTAAAGAATCGCGACATAATACTTAACTTGCACCTTTTTTCTTATCCACATCTCAACCTCTTAGTACATACATGGCATGCCAAACTTAAGCGTATGTATCAATTGAATTATATGTTATCGCAAAACTTAAGTAAAGGGTATATCTAATTTTGTCCTACCTCTTTGTGGTGTCCAATAAAAAGCTATTTGAATTGCAAAAATATAAAACTTATGTATTCACTTTGCCAAACCGGAAAATATCTGGGATCATATTTTGACAATCTTACAGGACTGTAATATAAAGAAAATAGTCACATGCTTGCATACGTTCGTCTCTATTGCATGAAAACATTTTTCACAAATCATATTCCTCTTATGCTGACTGAGAATATTTTATTCTATATTATTGTAATCAGCACTGTACCTGTAACGTGCATTAGAGAGGTAATTATTATCTTGCATCTATCTAAAAAATATACTGTAATTGTCATTATTAATTTTTTTTATCCGTTTTGTGTTTAATTATAATCTGTCACATACATAATTATTTATGACATTATTTGTCCAGTCCGCACCCGAACAATAATTATTTTAATTAACTTCACTCACAGTTCACTATGATTAGTTCATTTAATGCTTGCCCTAATTATTGTATTTATTTAATCCATTGTGAATTTGAAATTCTGTTAATTGGCATTACACTGTAAAGTTAATAGGCTCGTTGACATTATTCATAATTATCAAATTTCTTATATTCGGTTTCAGTAAGGCTTGATTTCATTATAATTTACTCTAATTTATTATCAACTGTACCGTTAACACCGTTGAACGCAATGCGATTATATATAATATATTAATTTCTCTCTTGTTGTTGATACTGGACAATTAAGTCTTTAATAACAGAGTGAGTTACTATTACATGGACGGTCTATAACTTCTCCGCTGGCACGTAATAGTAATGATATTGGCTGCATTACTACTAGTACTGATGACGTAAATGATGTGAATGCAATAAATGAAAAGCCGAAAATCGCTATTTCTAAATTATTTTGGAGAGTCCCACTTGTCACCGTGGGCATTTCGGAACAGCTTCGTTAAATAAAATTGTAAGTCGAAATGTGGATCTTCCTATAACATTTAGAAGCAGGGAATGTGTTCTTAAAATGTTTTCTTAATCGCTTCTCAAGTCACCGAGGTAAGTCCTTGAAAATCCAGAATGGTTTTGTGTTAGGTAAAGAGAAACAAGGCCCTACAGTTTCTAGTGGAGTCTGAATTGATTGAATATCCATCTTTACCCACCCCAAGCAGACATACGTGGCCTGCCAAGACATGTACTAAAGTTGAAACTCCGAGACATGTAATAATAGCAATCCAAAAGAATAATAAAGGAAATATTAAAGCTGATATGAGTAAATTTAATGATTGCGATCGTAGAAGCATTAGAGTTTTCTTGAATTCTGAGAGATATCCATATAATGATTTATATCCAGATTTCGCAAATAACAAATTTGCAACTCTTTATCAAATGTTTGATGATTTTCAAGAAATATATTACCCACATCAAATAAATCAACCCATTTTCAATCCCAGCGAATTCAAAGGTACTGCACCAATAGCTCATAGTGATTGTTCTCGTCAAAAAGAAGCGTTACAAACAAAATCGGTGGTTATGAGAATAGAATTTGAAACTGGCACCCCTACTAATGCAGATACTAATGCATGTTGTCTCATTCTTCACGAGAAGCACTTCACTTATAATCCTTTAACAAAAATCGTTCGTCAGCAGTAAAATGCGCATGACACATTTTTACCAGTCCTCTTCCGTTTGGAATTTGAAAAAATGTCTCAGATAAAAATTGCCGGAGATCAAGAGGGGCATATAGTGTTTCACATATTGATGGCAAGCTAACATTTGAATTTGTTTAATGGAACACCCAACATTTCTTTATATATTTATTTGACTTTTAATAGGGATGTTCACAAAAAAAGTCCTGTTTAAACATCATAAAATGGTTAAAAATACTCTTATAATAATATCTACAAAGTTTTACAAAAATCAACAAATCCGTTCTACGGGAAAACCCCTACAGAAATACGAATATTCATTTGAATGCGCGAAACACTCCTTGACTGGTGTGACGTCATGTTGCTCATAGTTAAACGCGCGCGAATATATTGGCAAGGCTTTCATGCACGTTTCATATGAGAATTAGGGATGGCAAAAAAATATAATATATCGATATATGAATCACTTGATACATCAACATATTCGATATACCAACAAAAAATTATCGACATATTTTATAAATTAACATTCAATGTCAAAAATAATGAATATTGCTTAAGGTATAACTTCGTAAAGCGGCAGGTGGAATTCCTTTATTTACAGTACAATTTATCTCGATTAAAATTTCGAAGAGCATGGGGAAGGATATTCTCGCAATAAAATTTCTATCTCGATTGAAATTTCGAAAATCGGGGGGGGAGTAATATGCAAATTGACCCTTCTTTATATATTTAGAAAAATATCGATATTTCAACCCGATATATTGCAACAAAAAAATGATATGAATATATTCATGGTTTAGGATTAATATATTATAGATATTTATTTTATATCGATACATCGTTGCCATCACTAATAAAAATTATTCTGCGTTTACTGACTCCTGCGAACTGTTGTGTCCATGTAGTTCTTAGTTTTGCGACTTTTAATTTTAATTAAGGCATACTTCTAAAATGGAGGAGGAAGGTTTTCAAAAGGCGGACTCGCATAATCTGCCAACTGTGGACGTTCCATGGTTTCAGAATTTTTGGCATGATGATAGACTTCAATCAGCCTCAATCTAGTGGTGTAAAAGCGAAACAGTAAGTACGGTTTTATATAAATAAGTAATAAGTACTATATAGTACCAAACCCTTAGTGGTATATTATACAGTGTGTTCCATTTTAAATGGGCTTTGCTACGTTGGAAATAGGATGTGAAAACATTGTATAATCGGAAAAGTTTTTTAAAAATGTCATTGGTTTAAAAAAAGGACCAAAGCTTTTTTTTACATTTTGTGGCTCAGACATAAAAACCTTTTCTGGGTTATTTACTGATGTATTTGTACATCCAGAAACAAAACAACACTTGTTTCTATTAACTTTCACACTTTCGAGTCTCCCACCGTTACAGAAACAGAGATAAAACATTACTGAAACAAACAATCCGTATCACGTTGGTATACGAGTTCCGCTATGAGCATTATGACATCACGCGCGCTACTCTCACCGCAGGGATCTTTTACTAGCCTCGTTAATTTCGGAGTTTTTATTTTGAGTTTATTTTCAAGAAAAAAAGTTTTTAGGCGTTTTAATGGTTATTACGTGGATTTTTAGCCTTAGAACTATCATTTTATATTACAGTTAAAAAATAGTGAACATCCCTATTCTCTATCCGTATCTTTTCGGACGTCTGCTGCGGCGTTGCGCGTTGCCACGTCATTTTACTTTTTCCTATAGAAAATCAGTTTTCTCCATGCAGTCGACGAATAATAAAGACTATCTCCATCCACAATAATACTGCCCACTGTTTGCCCCATTTCTCACTTGTAAAAGCATTAAGGTAATCTACAAAATAGAGGTACGCAATAATAATAATAATAATAGACTTTATTCCTATAGACCATACAAACAAAAAGATATGAGCATTGTCAAGACGTGATTACAATATATCTAGGTACATTAAAATAAGTTAAAATAAGAGAGACACATTCAAATTTGTAAAATATATAAAATGAGAACAACTTTAACAAGGTAGAAAACATACACTTAAAATAAGCTTAAAACTAAAGGTAAAATAATACAATATAGATAATAGTTTATCTAACAAACACAATTGATTTATAAAATTATTTTTTCTGATGCATTTAAAAAGTCACTGAATGAATAAAATGTATTTTCTAGTAAGTACAATTTTAATTGTTTTTTAAAAGAATTGATATAATTTATAGATTTTAATTCTTCTGGCAGGGCATTGTAGACCTTTATAGCGTTATAGCATAGACTTTTTTCATATTTTCTATGATAATGCACTGGCACTTTGACATCAGGCCCTTTCGTCGTTGTCCTAACGCTATATACATCGTTGTTGAGACATTCATTATACATATAACTTCTTGCCGTCTCCATAATTTGTCAAAGATTCAGTATTTGTTCTCTAGTATCGCGTCCTTTAACAAACCTGTTTGTTCAGGTGGCATTTGCCAAGACAGATTATACTGAAGTCTGAATTGATTCTACCAATACCTGGAAAGTAATGAGAAATAAACAAGAAATAACCACTTTATCCAAAACTAGAGACCTATTAAAGTAATGGCGGTTATTACACATAAACATAGAAGATATAGTGGAAAGAAAAAATCGACGATTGAGGACAATAAAACAACTATATCTTTCACCAACGTTTCGTTCTTTCATAACTTTTGTAAAAATGTTTTTCTCAAGCTGGCATTTGGGGTTAATTATTATCATATTGGTAGGCACTTACCTGCCAAATATGAACCAAATACAAGCGGAGCTGCAAACCCATGCTTATCCGGCTAAGCTCTTTACTGTAAATCTGCAAAAGTTTTCTAATTATGGCAGCCCTACTGAATTCGCATTTTGAATTCTTTACTTTTAACATCACATTCAGTATCAGCTACTCCAAAAATATTGAACTACCAATTTTAACGTAATTCCAATGAAATTACCACCAACACAATCGCCATATTATGAAATAGAAGAAACTTCTCACCGATTTTGGTGTACTTTCTACTAGATGTACCTCGAAACAAATAGGGAAACGCTGCACGGTGGGGAAAATAGCTCATTTTTTGATCAAACGACAATTCCCAGGCCTGTAATTAATGAAGCTTATTTTTTATAAACTATTCGTTATGAAATTGCCTTTAATTACATCGAGACATAATTTCGAAATTTCAAAATTTAAGACGGCTAATCTGGACAAAAAGGAGGTCCTTTTGAATTTTCAAAATTTTTTAACTTCCAGTCACTGTAATTTTGCAGGGAAGGCATTAAACCAATTTTTTCATTTGATATTTTTATGTTCGGAAGCACTTGAACTACCTATTCTCAAAGTCTGAAGAAAATTTCACCGAAATGATTTTTCCAATGCTAATGGGGTCCTTTATGTCCGGATTAGCTATCTTGCCTTTTGAAATTTCGAAATTCGCTCTCGATAGAATTAAAGATAATTTTATAATAAATAGTTCAAAAAAATTATTTAAATTTCATTAATTCCAGGCCTGAGAATTGTCGTTTCATCAAGGAATGAGCTATTAGCACCACTGTACGACGGTGAAATTTTAGTTCGTAGTTTTTGGTAAATATTTTTTCAAAAGCGATTCAATTTCTTTTTATTAATTTCCATTCATTTTAGTTTTAGTTAGTTTCAAAATAACAGAACATCCGGTAATTCGAATTCTTAAAATCTGTAACATGAAACCAATTATAAGAGAGTATTCATATCCCCATATACCAAAACTGCAAATCTGCAAAAGTTTTCCAATTCGTCATTTTGAATTATTTACTTTTAACATCACATTCAGTATCAGGTACTCCGAAAATACTTAACTACCAATTCTAACATAATTCCGACGAAACGATCACTAGCGCATTCGCCAAATTATGAAACACAAGAAACTTCTCTCCGATTTTGGTATATTTTCTACTAGATGTAGCTCGATGAAACCAATATGTAACTGCCGCCAAGCCATAGTCTATAGTATGCAAAAGATTTTCCTATTTTTTCACGTTACTAATGAATTAATTTTTGTATTGTCGTGGAAACGCGACAGGATTTCTGTTGTATGACCTTCAGAGAAAAACGATAATTCTTGATTTTTAGTTGAAATTACACAAAATTTTAAAAGTATTAATTTGTGTACTGAAACAGGTGAACATTATGTGGAGCATTTGTTATGAATGCATTTTTTTTAAATAAACTTTTCTGTTATTACAAAATTTTGTTCAAGAATTGTAAATAAATGTTAAATACAAATGGAGGAAAAAACGATCATTTCTCATATTTTGATTAGTATTACAACAATTTTAAGAGTACGTTTTTTGCAACCCTTCCAATGCTCTGCAAAAATGTTCAAGTATTCCATAATTTTACAATGTGAAAATATAACCAGTCAAATATTAATTATTATGAAAAACATTGAGAAACGAAAGATATTTGGTTATCAAGTTTACATAGAGTACTTATGGAGATACAGCTCCCGTCAAACTTTAAAAATTTTATTCAATATTACGGAAATTATTGTAAAAAAAAATGTTTTTTTGTGTCTCACTTTAAGCTTCAGGGATACACTTTTGGGCTAAGGTGAGTTGGGTTATATGGGCCCAATATGAACTCAGGAATCACAGGTTCCAGTCTTGGAACTCAATTCGGGGACGCCCAGTATACGGATCGAATAGAGAATCTCCTTTTTAACAATTTATAAACGCAGTTATAAACGAAGACAAATTTTGTACTTTTAATATTATATATCTTGGATTAATGGATAAATTGAAATGGATTTTGAATGAAACAACTCTTATAATATCCTGATAAAATTAGATTGTATGCATATATTATTGTTAACTTATTAACGAGATTTATTTGTAATATAAACTAACTATCTATAAGGAACTGCACATATGATTGTTGTTATACTTTTCGTGCTGGAAATTGGACCTTCTCGAGGGACTGTTTGATATCTGGTGCACCAGAAACTTGGGGAGGGTACATAATCGTCTCAATTAGAAAAATAAGTTAGGAAACCTTAGCTGGGACTTCCATAATACTAAATTTGAATGCACAACGGAACTTTAAAAATACTGTTCATAGTTAGACCGTTCAGGCACAAATGACGCAGATGGTATTATTGTCCTTTTCAAGTATTTTCTAGGTTTTTATGTTTGAACCGAACGCACGTTTTTAGAATTACTTCCACAACCACGTTGTGGATTGGAAGTATATTAATAGTAGAAAAAAATACATTTTTTTTTTCTTGAAATATGTTTAGAATGTCATGGAACTGTCTAGATTTTAAATTTGAGCGGTCTGTCTGTCTGTCAGTCTGTCTGTCTGGGGAATCGTTTTATGCGAGGTGTTTGTAAGAAGTTTTCTTGATGAATGTTACACGCTGTAGTTTGAACCCTATTTTAGAAACACCGTATAGTGGTCCGGGACATTCTTTCATAAACATAGTTTCATTTTTTCTCGAATGTCTCCGATTTAATAAACAATAGTTTTTAACGTGTGAAGAATCCATGAAATAATGCATTTGTTAATAAACGATAATACAAAAACGTTCGAAAGTAGTAAAGGAAACTACTATTAAGTTCGCAAATAACTTTCAAATACTTAATTTCCTTCTTTCTATATCTGTTCCAAGATTAATCAAACCGAGCCTAACATTCTATAAATATAATCGTCAATTATATTTTCCATCTCTGTGCTGCTTTGTTTTTCATGATATAGCATAATAAAGGAACAACCTGATATTAAATCCCTAAAATATGAAGCAGGTTTATGATAATATATGTTTCCCTAAAGCTTAAGATAAATTGCTTTGAAATATATCAGTTAGGTAAATCTACCAGATTTTTTTATTAAGAGGAACCGTTTAAATCGGGTGATTTTATCGTTCTTTGAACCTGTCGTTTCCATATTGAATATTCGCGAATATCCTGAAATTTTCTTATTCCATAAAATTTCTTGAAATATGACATATGCTAATAATATATCGTGTTGAAATATTGTAAATGCAATGTTTTCTCGCGTTATATTATTATTTTTGGTTAACAATTCAATTCACGCCACGACTGATTTCCACTTATGATATAGCATGGGGTACTTTAATCACCTCCAGATGATGCCAACTTTCCTGACGAAATTCGCGGTGCACTTAATTTTCAGTCACTTGGTGTTACTGGAAACTACTGCTTGTGAGCTAATTAAGTCGATGGAAAAAACTTAATTTCTTATGAAGTAAATTCATATATTTGTTATTTAGTATGCAATCAAAATTTCTATTTTAGTCTAGTGCATTTAGACCAAAGGAGCGTTACTCCGGAAATACTTTGAATTTCGGTCAAATGAGTGAAACTTGTTGCAGCGTACCTACTCTAAAATGATTAATTTAGAATTTACCCATTAGAGAATTGTGCAAATAAAAAAATTTAAAATCCGCAAAAAAATTAATATTTTATTCAAAAAAGTTAAAAGTGATAATGACAATAATGGTAAAGGAGCCAGTGTGCAATTACCTGACACATTTTTAACTGCTACAGACATTATTAATCCTTAGAGTATGGCAGACAGGTAGAAACGAGAAATTTTCTAAATGGTAGAAACTTACAATTGACATACATCAGATTAATGGAGGTCCAGAGAGAGACATTCTAAACCTGCAAGCTATGTCACTGTCACACAAGCTGATTTCTTTGTGTTATATATTAACTACCACTTAGTTATTCCAAGAATTTGATCGGCATACATCCCGATTAGTGGAGGCGCAGTTCATAAACAAACAATAAACAATAAACACTCTACACATAGTAGACAAATCCGAATCCAAAGCCTAGGCTGTCCGGAATGAAGTTATACACTGGAAAAAACACACACAACATCCATTTCGCACCAATATTGACAGTGTCGGGGGGTGGGGATCGAACCCAGTACATTATAGGCAGTCTGATCAACCGCGCTTGCCACTGAGGCTTTTAACCAGCTGAGCTACCGTGCCAGTGCCAATGAAATTAATTATAAAAAGAATCTGCTTGACATTACTACTTCCTTGCGTCCAGGTTTAAAATGTCTACCGCTTTAAGTCCAATAACCGGAATGCATGTCTATACATTCCGGTAAATAGCGTTACAATGGCAAACATTTTAAACCTGGAAGGTGGCTTAAGTGTAGACACCTTCTAGGTTTAAAATATTTATGGCTGTAACTACAATAACCGGGATGTATGTCTATACATTCCAATTAATGGCGTCGCAACGGCAGGCATTTTAAACCTGGAAAGTGGTTTAAAAGTAGACACCCTCTAGGTTTAAAATGTCTACCGTTGCAACTTCAATAACTGGTATGTATCTCTATACATCATTATTGGCGCTACAACGGCGGACATTTTAATCTGGAAGGTGGCTATTTTTAAGTCACGAGTAGTAAATGTCAAGCTGATTTTTTTTAAAATAATTTATTTCATTTATAAATTAAATTTCCACCACTAAGAAAAATTCTTGTAGCACTTTTCTTGCGGCCTTGCTGTATGGTAACGGATTAGTCATGCATCCAGCGGTTACAAATGTGTCAGCTAATAGCCCGCTAGCTCCTGTACTATAATTTAATTGATCAAATTACGAAACAATTCAAACAGACGATTTCGAAGTCGTTGATTACGACTTTGATTATAATTTTAAAATAAAGATAGCGGATTCAGAATGACTGAGCAAAACTTGAATATTGTCAAATCGTACACATATTTCGGTGTTCTGTATATACCAGAACACTCTACAAGTCGCAATCTTTAACAGATCCTCTTGATCGCTTTTTAATTGCTTCGACTACTAGTAGTGCGGACCACATCTCTCGTTCTCGGCGTTTCATTGAATGAATAATTAAAAATAAAATAACATAACAATTATTTTCTTGTTTAACTCGCTTTAACTCAAAAACGGGACAATACATTGGTCTACCTTTTGTATTATGTTATCGCTTCATATTTGTTAACGGAAGGTGCTAATATGAAGTCTAAATTTTACTAAGTGTAGAGTAGTATGTTCTTTTCTAAGGCTATGTCGATAAAATATGAAAATTTTGTTCTTGAATTTAATTGATTTATAAATGTAGTATTTACCTATTATAAGACCTTAAAAATCATGGAAAGTGACGCAAACTTGTTGAGAACATATCTTGGAATGATGTCCGCCCCTCAAAACGAATCAATTTACGACACTTTTACGTGACATCGATATATATCCCCTTTAAAGTACTAAATACAAGAAAATAAATACTTTCAGGCTTTAAAAGAGACTTTTAGTTGTAATATCCTGGTTTTGGATAAATTTTGTAAAATTTGCAGGTATTTTTTTAGATTGAGAATATTTATTTAAACACTTATTCCCAGAAAGACACTCTTGTCAGTTAATTAGTCAGTAAGAAAAATGTTTTCAGATTTAGAAAAAAATCATATTTTTGGTTTATAAAATATAAAACAAAGTGAATTTAGAATTCTGAGGTAAAATATCGCAGAATTCTAAACTCATGTTTACAAGTTAAAACGTATTGATGCTTGGCTCCGACTACTTTATAGAGTTTCGTAAATAATAAGTAGGTAAACTACTATTGAAAAAAAAAATCGGTAAAGGTATTTACACAGAACTTCCCTCTTTATTTGGGCATGGCGGCCATTCTAAAATATTAATAATTACGAAATGACATTGAAAATAATAATCGGAATATAGTTATCACTATTATTACAAAGAAAACCTGATAAGTCTTGGTCAAAGAAATATATAGAGTGCTCATCCGACAGCAAAAGTTCAATACTAAATAACAGGTGCCACCTATGGAAGGCTTGCGCAAATACCTTTACAAATGTCCACCATGACTGAATTATTTCTTGGGATGACCACCCTATACATTTTTCAATAAAAGTATAATAGGTGCATATGCCAAATATTATTGCCATCTGTCACATTTTCAATCCCACATTCACGTAGTGGAGAGTTTTTGAAATTTTTCAAAAGTGTTGGTAGAAAAATTTTTTTTTCTTGTGAAATAGGTTTAGAATGTCATGAAAAGAGGAAATTTTATAGTTAAGCAAAATGAAAAGTTTCCTTCTATTCTATAATAGTGGTAATTATTTTTTTTATATAGGTTCAGAATGCCATGAAATATGAAAATTTTAAATTTGAACGAAGAAAATAAAATTTTCCATCTATTTTAGTGGTTAAAAATTTTTCAAAAATGTTGGTGAAAAAAATGTTCAAAATTTTTTTTTCCGAAATAAGTTTGGAATGTCATGAAACGTGGAAATTTTAAATTTGAGCAAAAAAAGTTTTCATCTATTCTAGAGTAAGTAGTGATAAAGAGCTTAAAATTTTTTTTCAAAAAAATTTTTTAATTTCTCAAAAATTTTTTAAATTTGTTTCAATAGATTTAGGATGCCATAAACATGGAAATTTGAACAAAGAAAAACATTTTTTCCATCTATTTTAGTGGTAACAAATTTTTCAAAAATGTTGGTAAAAAAAAATTTCAAACAAATTTTTTTTTTAAATAGGTAGGTTTAGAATGACATGAAACGTGGAAATTTTAAATTTGAACAAAGAAAAAAATGTTTTCATATATTTTAGTGGCAAGAATTTTTTTCAAAAATGTGGGTGAAAAAAATTTTCAAAATTTTTTTTTTCTGAAATAGGTTTAGCGTGTCATGAAACGTGGAAATTTTAAATTTGAGCAGAAACAATTTTTTTCATTATTTATTCCCTTTAGACGGTCCACCCTGTATATTTTGCAGTGAAAGTTGAACCATTTCTTCGCCGACAGTAGCGTCAACTACCTACCAAATTTGACTGCTCTCCGTCAAGTAGTTTTTTAGTTAATGCACCAACAGACATATAGACAGACAGACAGACTGACGGAATTGAAAAACTTATATTTTCGTAATCTACGTGATCTGAAACATCAAAATCCGAAAAAATCTCTGAGGGTGAAATTTTCTCGAATGCAATACTTCCCTTCGGTATGCGAGGGAAGTAAACATCAAAGTGCATATTTCAAGTTAATGTACAATATGTACATACTGTAAAATGTGCGTGTCGTATTTATTAACAACGAGCTTTTAACGTATGAGTCAGATTTTTTTTTTATTTTACAAAACAACTTTTTGTAATTTTTATCACTTGGTGCTTTAGGAGTATGATCTTACAATATTAAATCAACTGAATAACAGAAATAACAGCTCCTTAATTAAAATGAGCAACAAATTTCATATCGTGATATTGTGTGTATTTAGTTAATAATTTAAAATGCTGTATTAGAAATAAATATATACACCAATTATACGGCTATATTTATTTTGAAGTATATTTTGGTTTCTGTCATTCCGCTCTAAGCATTAGTTTCTAAATTTCCAGCTCCAATAGTTTTTATCAAATGAAAAAAAATGATATGTACATTTTTTCCGTAGAATTTGCTTGTCATTCTTTGACAAAAACTAAACTGACAAAATCATTTACAAAAAATTATGTTTACATGTACTGTACCTAACTGCAGATCTGGGCACAGTACCGGACTAAAGTACTCACGAGTACTTCACAACGAGTACCTTTAAAAAGTACTCGTGAAAACTTGAGTACGAGTATTTGTTTTTGAAGTACTCTAAAAAATGAGTACTTTTGCAAAATTTGGAGAGTACTCTTCTAAAAATAAGCAACAAGTACGAGTACTTCGAAAGATACCAAATTGACATAAGTAGTAGACAAATAATTAGAATACCACTTACACCATTACCAGTAAATAGAAGTAGATAGACATCTACAAAAACAGTTATGTTTATGAAAAATGTATAGGTGGCGACTATACAATCATTTAATTTTAAGTATATCTTAAATTAATAAAAAAAATTAAATTGCACAGATTTCAGCCGACTGCATTTATATCAATGTCATGTTGACAAGCAACGTTTAAAACAAGTGGCTCACTTCTCACACCGCCTAACTGACACTGACTGCCCTGCACACTTGTATGGAAAAATATAGACTGAGACTTGCCTCTGTTGGACATCGGTACTCGTACCGTTACTCGTCAGTTGAGGCCGCCAAAAGTACTTGAAAATTTCGAATAGAATGCCATCCAAATAAAAGTACTCGCGAGTACTTGTTACTGAGTACTTTGAGTACTCCATACAATTACGAGTACAGCTTACTCTAGTACTAGTCACGTCGCCGAGCCATGTAACCTTGAATGAGGGTACAACTTTTATTTTATGATTGATTCTAGATTTTATTGCGATCTAAGGGCAATCGGTCAACCCAAATAAAATATTTGTAGTTAGATATTATAATATACATTATTTATATTGTATTTTATTATATTATATTATTATTATACATACATATATTTTTTTAAGAAGATGTGTTACCAACATGTTACTTCAAGCAGAATCAAGTGTGGAATCGTTTTTTTGCAGTGTTGAAAAAGTGTAATAATAATAAGGATGCAGGGCTCGTCTAGGGGAAATCTGCAAACGCATTAACTATAGATGCTAGTGCTCTATTGTGGCATGTTCATTGGCCAAAGATTGGTACAATACAAACTTACATTGATAATGTAATTGCAGTGATCATGAAGCATGTTGTAAAACAGGACACATTCCTTGTATTTGATAGGTACTACGAGTACAGTCCAAAGAGTGCAGCTTGATCTAAAAGAGGAGTTAACAGTTCTTCCATACAACTAAGAGCAGACGCACCTATCCCAAGTCGCAACAGTATATTGACTCAATCAGGCAATAAAATTCAACTAACAGTCATGATTTGCAAGCAACTGTTGAAACATAGTGGTTTTCTTCCACACAAGTTGGTCATTACTGGTATTGATACAATCCCAACTGAAATGCAAAATCCTGGAATTGTGATTTCACGCCCTGATTTAGAAACTCACCATGAAGAAGCAGACATTATAATTGTACAACAGGCCATTTTTCTTGTCAAGATGTGGAACAAACAATATAAAGATTTTATCAGACGACACCGACGTTTTTGTTCTGCTTGTACACTTGCGCTATGTGAATGGAGTCTGTTGACAAAGATAAGCTTTCAGATATAGCGGCAACAGTTAGTAATCTAGGAACCCAAGCAGACTCACTATCAGCAGTACATTGTCTACATACTGGCTGTGATACTACTTCACAACTTTTTGGCATTGGAAAGAATAAAGCCATAAAAGTTCTGAGATATGGTGTTGAATTTAAGCATTTAGGTTGTGTAGAATCTTCAATGCAACAATGTGCAACAGAATGCACAAAATTCATTGCACATTGCTACGGATACAAGAAGGAAGTTCACAACATGACAGGTGTTCGATACAGAGTGTGGTTGTCTAAGAAAATCCCTCATAAAATTAAAAACCTCCCCCCGACAACAGAGGCATTTGAACTTCACGTAAAACGATGCCATTTGCAAGCATGCACATGGAACGCAGCAGCATCTTCGTTCCCTCCGCCCTTGAATCCAACTGATTATGGATGGAAAAAGGATGAACAAACACACTCTTTGGTACCCATTTCACTTCCAAGTAACAAGGGATTGGCACCACCTGAATTGCTGAAGAGTTTAAGATGTAGCTGTTCAAGTGAGAAGCCATGTTCAACAGCAAGGTGCAGTGGTGCCCATGCAGGTCTTCCTTGTAAAGAATTTTGTGTGAAGGTGGCGATTTGTGTGGCAATGTGAAGACTCAGGAAACTCAATTTAATGACAGTGAGAGTGAAATGTCCACTTCTGACTCTGAATAACGTTACAAAGTTCTATTAAAACATTTATCTAACTATTGTATTTTTATGAAATAAATGAATATTTAAAACTTATTTGTCTTTCATTTAGATTCTAAATACATTTATATATTGTTATAAAAACACCTAGTCATACATTTCCAGATATATTTCGACCATTTTTCGACATCAGTGGAATTAAAATTAGTAATTACTAAAATTCTACCATTTTATGTTATCTTGTATATTACATTATTTTTAATTTTAATTCCACTGATGCCGAAAAATAGTCGAAATATATCTGGAAATGTTTGGGTGGACCTATTTCTCTTAATTCGCAATAAAATGGGTGGTTCAGCGTTTTTTACCCTCGTGACCTTTGACTTTCAATAGTTTAAATTGCCCAAGGGTGCCACTCTGGCACCCCACGGATTATGGTTCAGTATATCAAACAATACTAGAATCACTCATAAAATAAAAGTTGTACCCTTATTCAAGGTCCAAGCTTTTTTCCTTAGTTGGCGCTAGGACTATACTGCCCAGCTCTGCCTAACTGGCACAGGGGTTATGTCGTAGACTTTTCGAATTACTGTGTTTAAAATTTTTAAGAACATCCTCCCAAATTTTCGTCTAATTCAGAGAATTTCCGAAACAAAATCTAAATGCATTGGACTACTTATACTCGTAAAATTTTATTATTAGAACAGTTTCTAAAATAAGTACTATACTCTGAGGATTTTTACGACTTACCTTGGAGATATTGCTGATTTATAAAAATATTTTAGATATTTTTTATGTACTCTGTATCTCAGAGACTAGTCATGGAATTGAGCTGATATACAAGATTTTTCATAGAAGGGTCCATAATTGAGACGTTACTAAATGTTATCAAAATTGTCCGTGCACCTTAATTCTTCTTTAAAGTGTGCGAGGTCCTTTAGACTTATTTAAGCTCTCACCTTTAATATAGTAGATTTCCAAATTAACTTCAACATACATGGTGTTAAAAGCGCATAAAGCTTGAAACCGTTTGCTGGCAAATAAATGGAGTATGCAATTTTAATATTCCTATCAAACATACTGACTCTCTTCTATCTAGGTCAATGGTTTAAACTCGTTTCTCGCAAGGATATTACAGACACCTGACCTTAACATCTCTTCATATCCGGTACTGTCAATATACCCGACAAGTATTGGGTTTATAAACACTTTCCATTACACAACAGAATTGAGCGAGAAAAGGGATCAGACTATCAAACAAAGCTCTTAGTGCTTACTAACCTAACATCATTTGTCACTTTTCACGAGCTTATAGTGTACTACTTCTATTTTAGAAACTGATAAAATATGAAGTATTGCCTCTCTCGGTCGTGTTCTTGTTTGCGAATCCAAAGTAAAGCCCTGAACATATAGTATGTCCCAAATTGAAACGTCCCTTATTATAAAAGATAGATCGTCGGTTAAATGGAGATAGTTGTAAATCATTTTTGAGCGTTTCATTGGTGCTTTTAGATTTAATCAATTTTTTGCTTGTTTTCGAAATAATTGGGAAAACCACAACCATAATAATAATAATAATAATAATAATAATCTCTATTTTCGTGAGACCCGCTTATACAATTATGGAACTTTGTCAATAGTAGTAGTTACATGGAATATAAAATCGCTTTTCTTAAAATATACAAAAATACACCACACATACAATAGCCAAGTAAAATACATGTTAAACATTAATTATTAAAATCAGCAGTAAAGTATTCTGTAGCAGAGTAGAAATTAGACCTTATTAATACATTTGGTACAGCGGCTTTAAGTTAACTGAATCTTTTAAGATTTTTAATATTTGCAGGGGGCATATTAAAAAGTTTGTTACCCATAACAGTGGAACCATTAGCAACTAGAGACAAGCGGTGATGCGGGATACTTATATTAACATTTAATAAAAGTTCATAACGGAAACTTCTATCTCGAGCTTATATGAAATTGTCTAGATTTGATTTCACAAAAACTACTGAATTAAATAAATAAAGAGAAAGTGCGGTTAGTATATTTAACTGCTTAAATAGTTCTCTACAGGAGGTAGTGATAGGTTTGAATAACATCGAGCGAATGATTTTTTTCCAAATTATTAAGATTTCATTAAATCTAGAACAATTTCCTCACCATATAATACCGTAGTTAATAGACGAGTGTCATGTGCAAAATAATATGACTTTAAAATGTCAAAATAAAATTTTTCTTTACATTTACCATAATACGAAGCAATGTGTAACTAATTTTTTGAATAAAATATCAATTTTAATGCTCCACATTAAATGGGTATTAAGATCTAATCTCAATAACTTGACTGAGTTATTTTGCTGAATGCTCATTTTATTAACTTTTACGAAAAACTTGGGTTGGTTTCTTTAGCAGAAAAAAACAGTAATTCGTATTTTGAATTGTTTAATGCTAAGTTATTCTTAGAACAGAAATGTAAAAAGGGGGTGGTTTCGGGGATTTGGGGGTGGTTAGTTAGTTATGTATGTTGCTATCGTGTTGAGCACCCTTGCAAATGAATAGAAACAAATTTGTATCAATTTTGAATTTTTGAGATTTTAGTATCAGAAAATCCAACATGGCGTCCATATAGTAAACAAAATTAGAAGGTAACGTTTTTTTCTCATACTCCTACATTGAAGTTAAAATAATGTAACCATTTAAATTAAGGAGGCATGAGAGATTTTCGAAAATACGATTATGGTTTTTAACTATTATTTCAGAAACTGCAAAAGTTAATAGATCCAATTGAAGGGCACCATTAAATTGCCTAAAACTTCTTAAAGATTCTCTAAAGCTTTCTCCAATTAACCAATTTCCTTTTTTTCTAAAAATGTAGGTAGCAATACATGCAGCCCCGATTTGAGACACACTGTATATTTTCAGCAGGGAATAAAGTGTTGAGCGCCCTTGCAAATGAATAGAAACAAATTTGTATCAATTTTGAAATTTTTGAGATTTTAGTATCAGGGGGAGGGGGTAGTTTCAACCCCGGGGTTGATAATATGTTGGATGATCAAACTCCATACGGTCTACCCGAAAAACCCGATCAGACATGCTCTTGCATATCTATAATGGAAGAAACGCGAAAAGGGGTAGTTTGTCGCCTTTAGGGGTAGTTCCGGAGGAATAGGAGGTCTAAAAATATCAGCATCATATTCAGCATCTTCGAAAACGGGGGAGTACCCAGGTCTCGTCCTTCTCATAGCACTTTTCAAGTTTACCCCTTTTTTGGCAACTTTTTCATGGACTATCAGTTCAAACTGCATTGCACGGTGGTGGTCCAATATGAGTTTCATCAACCATATTATTTACAACAGCATTTTCATATATGCTGAGTTCAGCTATACTTGGTGAAGAGACGGCAGTAGATGTATCATCAGCAAATAAAGACACAAATGAATCATCAACATGATCAACAATGTCGTTTATAAAAATTATGTAGACCAATGGCCCCAGTACACTCCCCTGGAGGATGTCCATGTTGACCAAGTATCAGATTTATAAACAACACCGCGGCTCCTTATAACAACTTCCTGTGTCCTGTCCACCAAATATGATTTCAGCCAATTTAAAACAGTATTTTCTTTCCCATATTTTATTTAAGATGCCTTAGAGATAAATAATTGTTAGGTCATTTCCATTCGCATATAATGCAGGCACTGTTTTAATATCTCTACAACAAAGGAAGGAGAAAAACATGTTTTCTTTTGTTTTTGACATATTGACTACAACTTTTGTAGTTCTTTTAAATAATGCTCTATTTCATTTTTTTGCATACTCGATAGTACCTTTCATCGATGTAGGTACTATGGCGAAATTGATTTTTTTTATTAGTTTAGAAAACACTTTTTATTAGTAGAATACGCTTTAGTGCCCTAATACCCCTAAATCAATTTCATTCTTGTATAATCCCATAGGAGGAAATCAAAGGGGCTTAGGTCGGGAGACCTTGCTGACCATAATACTCCCCCATTAACGCCGTTAACTATGACCCGATTATGAGCATACTAGAGGACATTCATAAACAAAACTAAACACGCACTTTATGAGGCAGATAAACCATATCAGACACGTCTCGTTCTGTTAGCAGATAAAGCCGGCGACAGGTGAGCATTGAGATAACGCGCCTATGGTATGTCCGTTGTAGTAAATCATTGTCTTGTGCCATTCTGATCAGTCTGAATGGTTTACTGCAACGGATAGCAAAAGAGGCAGTGATGATTTTTGCAATCAGATTTATTTCTGTAGTTTTTAGAGTACTTCCCTGGTGTAATTGGTGTAGGTCTGCCTGCGGCATGTGATTGCGTGTGACGATATGGCGCCTAAAGGAAGCATTAGGGTTGCAAAAGATGACTGATAAGTAGGATGGCTGAATTTATTTCTGTTGGTGGTAGAACACTTCTCCGATGTGAATGGTGTTAGTTTGCTTTTGCTAAGTGGTTGCGTTTCAGAGGTATGGCGCATTATAGTTGCAAAAATTCAGTGATAAGTAGGATAGTTGTAGAATACTTTTGCATTTGAGGCTAGAAAGTAAAATATGTGATAGTAGTCTCCCTTAAGTAATTGCGCTATAAATCGCGTATTTTTCATTTTTTTGGAAATTTTTCAAAAATGCTCATTTTCTACTCAACAGAGGTAACAACAGGGAGTAATTTAATTCAAAATTGCAATAAGCACAGCAAAAGCAAAAAGCAATTTTGGACGGTATTTTTAGGTTATCTCGGAAAATAAATACCGAATCTTTATTCTGCTGGTCGCATTCGATAGATTTTTCTTTACCTACAACTTTCTCATTTCACTTTTATTTGTAAGGATGTTTAGTTTTTTTTAATTTGTCAAAAATCGTTTTTCGACTTTGTGTAATTTTTTAGGTTATGTTCTACTCCAGCTAGAGCGATGCAAAAAACGCTACCTTTCTTAGAACTTTTTCCTATATATGACCATATTTTTTGTTTCCGATTAGAACAGTTTTTGTACTTTTTCGTACAATGACTGGACTATTAAAACGCGTTAACCCATGCTTGTCTGTCGTCAGCTTAACAACGAAATAAACACCTTTTGCATATATTATTTTCCATTTTTTACATGCATGCTTGCTATTAAAGTTATTAGATAATTATGTATGATAGCATTTAATAATTAATAAGCCATAGCCCGGTAATAAAAAAATGGGTTTGCGTTTACCTAATTAGGAAACAATTTTGAATTATGGTAATAAATACAAAGAAAATCCAACATGGCATCCATATTATAAACAAAATTAGAAGGTAATGTTTTTTCTCTCACTCCTACATTAAAGTTAAAATAATGTAACCATTTAAATTAAGGAGGCATGAGAGATTTTGGAAAAACGATTGTGGTTTTTAACTGTTATTTCAGAAACTACAAAAGTTAATAGATCAAATGGAAGAGCACCATTAAATTGCCTAAAACTTCTTAAATATTCTCTAAAGCTTTCTCCAATTAACCAATTTTCTGTAGGTAAATGTAGGTAGTAATACATGCAGCCCCGATTTGAGACACACTGTATATTTTCAGCAGGGAATAAACTTGTTGGAAAAATTCAGTATTTCCTGAATGAATAAATTATACATGTCCTGCTGGATTAGTTACGTACACGTGATATATCTTGCACTGTTGGCTTTTTAGTTTGCTCACTGTTGGGATTATTTTTGTATCCACCAATTATTTTAAGGATTTAAAACTGATCCTGCGGCAATGAAATTTGTGTCCTGAAAATATAAATTGGATTTTATCATCCGTTTGACACGTATTTTTAAAAATCATTTTAACTCTGTGTTTTACTTCCAGTCTCAAATGATGACAAATAGGCAATAAAATAGCTTTATAACTGAATATGTCGATAAAAAGGAATATTTAATTCTAATCACTAATCATTTTCTTGTATGGCAATTGAATAGCGCTTCTCTAAAAGGAAAGTGCCATTTGAAAGTTTTTAATTTAAATAGCTAATAAAAAATTTATAACCAGTTATTTGCATGTCAATTTACTATTGATAGAAGAAATATTATCCTAAAAGTTTAACTGCTTGGATTTCTTATAATAGTCTAAGATCCGAATTAGAAACGACCCTAACCAATCTGTTTAATGGATGAAAAGTATTTTTTATCAAATTTAGTATGTTAAAAAATATATCGCGAGTGGGTTGGTTAAAAAATTCCTGGCCAAGCTATGATTAATTTAAAATTGAAAAATGACTTTTTGTTTAACATTACACTCATGAGCTTAACGAATTAATTTAATACTAATCGAAAGTATGAAGCCTATAGAATATGCAAACGTTGGGTTGTCTGTTTTTTTCCTGGCGTAACTACTAGGTTGGCAGGTACAAACAGGTATGTTGATACTAGCTGTTTTCACCCATTCGTTTAATAAATAAATTTTATATCAAAATAAGCGCTATTTCATTGCTAACACGATGATATAAGGTTGTCTGCAAAAAGTCTGGTTTGAATGACGGTTGTCGTATTTTGAAAAGTGAAATTTGAAATTGAAAAACGACTTTTTATTTAACTTGCAGTCATGAGTTTAACGAATAAATTTAATATTAATCGAAAGTATGAAGCCTTATGGAATATGCAAACGTTGGGTTGTTTATTTTTTTTCTTGGCGTAACTCTTGGGTTGGCATGTATAAATTTAGGTATGTTGATAGTAGCTATTTTCACCTATTTGTTTAATAGATAAATCTTATATCAAAATAAGCGCTATTTCATTGCGAACTCGATGATATAAGGTTGTCTGCTCCAAAATGCGCGGAAAATGAGAATTCTCCGGAAGGTTCCTACGACCGGACACATCGATCGATAATTCTTACTATTCTATATTCTAAAAAAATGAAAATAACATATAATAGAAAAAAGTGTTAGAAGATGGAGTAAACTTCATACCGTTTATTTATTCATATCTTTGAGTTTTATGGATCCTCCATATTTCTCCCGTAACAATGGGTGCTTTTTCACTGCATGAATTCGATTCCACTCATTTTAATCTATATTTCGTAAAAATCTCATAGAAGAATGTTAAGAAACAAATAACTTGTATATAATTGTGCATTTTCTGAACGTACATGAATAATGTAGACAAATTTAAAAAGTACTGCACGCATTTAAAAAACTCTTAAGTAATTCGAAAGAATGTGTTTTATTGTACTTACAATTAAAGAATTAGGAGTGTACCATTATTATTAACTAAGATTGAGCGAATTAATCTAAAAAATTGGGGGTAGCTAATCGATGAGAAATATACCCTCTACTTTGATCGCAAGGCATATTTTTCCAACAAAAGTAATTGCAAAAAAATGTTAAACGGACTACTATATTATTATATAAGAATATATTTGCAAAATGAATTATCATTCTAACGACTCCCGGCAAAGATATGAATAAATCTGTGGATCAAGTATGCAAAGTTTACTAAGCCATCCTCTAACACTTTTTCTCCATGATAAAATTTTTTATGATTTTGTGATTAGTTCTACATTAAAGTTGAGACTTTTCTCTACATTTTATGTTATTTTAATTTTTTTAGGAGCTCTGAATAATAAGAATTATCGATCGATGAGCCCGGTCATACGAAACTCTCGGAGAACTCTCATTTTTCGCGCATTTCGAAGCGGCTCAAAGCTGTAAGTGGAAAACTCGATTTATCTTCTAAACGGCTTAAGTAAAACACAAATGTGTAAACACCTTTTTTGTAGAGAAAGAGACGAGCTACAACTTTTGTTGGAAACTTTTTCTCTGTGTTCATTATTTTGGCCGCTAGAGCAAAAAAACCGAAAATCAAAAAGTTTTTCCAAATTTTTTTTTACTTTTCCCGGAACTTGGAAGTGCAAAGAATACATCATCTCATTCTCCAAATTATTACCTACTTAAATCCTGGAGATGATCCTTTTATTAATTTTTGTTACCCTAAATGGCTAATTTGTCTGTACTATTAAGACACTTTTTATTGTTTTTCGAAAAATGACGCGTACAGTTTATAATTTTGACTAAAGATCGAAACGGCCGAGCGAAATCTCTGAGTGGTCCTTTTCACATAATTAATCTCTCAAAATAAAATCTCGGTTGTCTGATCATGTGACGTACACAATTTGATGGAATACCGATCAGCTATTCAGGATAATCCCCTTTAAATAAATTGACTTCATTTTCATTTAACCACAAGCTGGAACTGCAATATACGCGAGATATGGTTTTTTCATTTTGATAGCCTTTAAAACTTCAAAGAGCGTATAATAAAATATTCATATTTAGTTCTGTCACATCTTTCGAACTGTCTCATTTCTCTTATTTGAACGCTTCAAAGTATGGAAAAGAAACGAGCATATAAGAAAGAGATGGGCGTATAAAGAAATGCAGTTCTGAAATATACCAACCTACCTTTTTAGATTTAGATTTTATTCAGCGTGTTCCTCTACTTGCATCTGACTTGCAGATACTTGAGTGTTATAATGCCTCGCTGACTGCAGCATTCATTAAATTATTGAATTGATTTCAATAGAATTCAAATTTATTGCTCAGCGACCAGAACAAGTAAATCGAAAATGTACCGGTTTATCTAAAAAATGCGACATCTAGTTTTTATATAAATTTTGATCGTATTTTTTTATTATCAGAATTGTCTACGATAGTAAAGTTAACATTTCATTATTGTGTTACTTACTAAGTGGGCAATTGCAATTTTCAATACCTACTCTATTCTCTCATGCAGTTAGTGTAACAATTATATTAATATCGGGTCGTGCTATCCCATTCCATGTGTCTGTCTTACATACCAACCGCAAGATCATTCAAATTATCCGGATGTGGTAAGTCTTCAACCCTTTTATAAGTATTTTCTGGATATATCCAGTTGGAGCCAGATCGGGTGGCCGTGCTGGCTACGCGCTAACGCATTAGCTAAATTATAAACTATGTTGTTCAACTCTTACCGGATACAGATCGATATAAAATAAATAAAAATCTCTGTCGCGTAGAATTCCTAATCATTAACACCAAATTCGTTATCAGAAAATTATCCAAGTAGTAAACTTCATGTAAATATGCAAAAGTCTTGCAATTATAACAGTCCCATTAAATATTTTAAATTTTTAACTTTTAATGCCAGATTCCGAGAATATTTAACTGTTAATTTTAACATAATTCTAAGGAAATTTTCGATTGGCGCATATATCAAATTCTCGAAAGGAAAAAAAACTTTTGCTCGTCTTATACCATAGACAGAGTGATTCAGAACTTATCCGGAAAAATTTAAGGGGATATACAACGGGTCCATATAAATATAATAGCGCAAAGAAAAAATGAAAAAAAGCACTTTAAAAAAATTTAAAAATTTTACTTGTACGTTACTGCTATTCTCGCCGACTACATTGGAAACAGCATGAATCGTGAAAACACCTGATATTGGATGAATAGTTGTGAAATGCGAAAACTTCACGTAAAAGAAATCGATAACGACAAGAATTTAACCTAACGTAATTTATCATTGAAGTTAGAAGTTTACTTTCAATTTTTTATTTGCTTTAAATGATTACAAATTTTGTACATACCTGATGTTACAATAACTGTTCGAAATTTTGTCCGCCGACCTGTATGCACTTTTGACAACGTCCCATATAACAAAATGTACATACACTGTATCTTCAATCTATGGATATGTATATCCACAAGATGGAGAGAGTATATCTAACGTACATCTAATGGATGTGGAAATAGCATTCCCAGCATATACGTTTGTCGCCGACTTCCATCTCTATTTTATATCCAATGAATGTACATAAACATATGCAATGTACATTCACTGGATATGAAACACACATTATATACACAATCGCATATTTTATAAATATACATTATACAGTGCAATGCAGGTTTTCACGGCCGTTGTCCAATGAAGTAGTTTCTTCCGGGTTTTGCCGCGGTCGTCGAACTTGACTTGACGTTTCGCTGATCATGCTGTCAGCTTCTTCAGAAGGGTTCCAAAGACTTTGGAACCCTTCTGAAGAAGCTGACAGCATGATCAGCGAAACGTCAAGTCAAGTTCGACGACCGCGGCAAAACCCGGAAGAAACTACTTCATACATTATACATCTCTGAAGTAGTTTCCACGGACATCAAAACACTTATTGAATACTGCACCCGACGCGTGTTGCCCCAGTCATGTAGCATCATCGGGAGATGATTAAAACGAACAGTTTTAATCATCTCGATGATACCAACACGATTGGAGCAGCACGCATCGAATGAAAGTGTTCAAGTGTTTTGATGTTCGTGGGAACTACTTCAGAGGTATCCAATAGTATCCATATAAGAGGTAATAAAACACAGATAGCTTAATAAGAAATATATTTTATATAACCATTTTAAACATAAACAAACTTTACAAAATAACCTAATATTACACAATATTTAAAATTATCAATATTGACGTATACTTTTTTATCTTTCGGTAGTTTAACAAATTGTAAACATATGTTTAATACCTAGTATAGTTACTCATGTCCTACATATGTATTTAAAACATTCTCAACCATCAGGTAAGTTATATAATATGAACTTATGTAATTTTTATTCACTATGTTTATAAAATACATACCCAATATGACATAACAGTAAATTTTTAGGCCTCTATCACTTTCCGCCATCTTAACTAAACACACACCTGCCACAATCAGTTAAATATGAAACTTGCAAATTTTCTAACCCTAAAAGGGTATGTATTTACAAATCTAAAGAATTGCATTATAATAAATATACTCTTATATCATGAGAGCTTCATGCAAATGTAACAGCATAATATAGCAATAAGCAAATATAAAATCCAGAGAATGAGAAAGAGTTAACTTCCATCACACATAAACACTATGCACACAACACTACTGGGCTTAATGGCTGCCGGCACCGGCTGTTGTGAACTACAATCCGTAAACAAATGATGCCTGGTGCACCGACGTACTATGCCATAAATTAGTAGCGCATGCGCATCAGATAATGAGATAAAATTCGTATACGCGTATAATTTAATTATACCTTAATGGACATGTTATGTATAAATCATTATGTATATACCTCCAGCAATATACACTGTATATGTTGTTGATGGATATCAGTAACTGAATATACATTTTATATCATAGGTATTTTTAACAATGCATATTCAAATTCCAACACCTAATGCATATGCTGTGGATGTACATATCCATTAGATGTTATGTGGGGTCGTATCCAATTTTGTCGTACTAATGCAAATGTTCTCCCTTCTTGCTGTTCCTGGAGACGTAAATTATTGGCCCTGTCGGGCGAGCTGTCTTGTACTTATACGCGGATTTTCAGCTACAATTGCCAAAATTTCTTCCTCGGCCGCTAAAATACGTTGTGGACGACCAGGTCCCCCGTCTCGTCAACGATTGAGTTGTAAGTTTCCAGTATCGCGGCCACGTTGAACGACTGCCGTAAAAGTTTCTGGGTTAGGCATATGTCTGCCGGGAAAATATTCCGCATACAATTCAGACGCGGCCAAAGTATTCTGCATTGCCTCACCGGAAGTTAAAAGTACGTCCATATACTCCGCGTTACTATACACATATGGCATTTTGAAAGAAACTCACTTAAGCACTAAAATTTAAAAAACAACCACTAACAACGAGATTAAATCACAAACTGACAACGCATGGCACCGGAACTAGTTGCTCCTTGCTTGAATGAGGAGATCTGCGCATACAATAAGGCGTAGGTCAGTATTTCATCCAGTCGTCCAGCTAAGTAGCGTTTAATAATACCATAATTTCAATATTTTTATACGGCAGTTCTGTTAGGATTTTATTATATTTTATTTCCTGGTGTCGACTCTTATTTTAAGGGTGCATATCTCTCATTCTTCTGGATAAGTTCTAAATCACCCTGTATAGCTTGACGGAGCTAAAATGGAACCACAGAGTAAGCAGTTTGCGGATGGTTTTATAGAAATCGTTTAATTCATTCCAAGGTTATGAATAAAGAAATATATACAAAAAACCGTTCGATATTCAACATCTATTTTACCTTATTTCCATTGCTACAGGGTGGTCCATCTAAGCGGAAACGTTGACATAGCGGCTTTACGGTTGTAGAAGGAAAAAAAAATTGAATGCTGATATTTATGTTTATTTTCCAGCCAACTTGGTTCATACTGTTCATAGAGTAGTAGAAATGCAAGGAATGCTCCACCACCAATGTTTCTCATAACCTACTACTATTTCTTGTAATTTAGTTGTTAATAAAATTTTGTATACTGTTTTCTCGAATATCTCGAGAACTATTTGTAGCAACTATATCAAATATAGTATTGTTGAAATCAGAAAAAAAATCTAAATCTGTTTTTTTAAATTATACATAACAATACGAAATACATTGCTATTTTGCCACCTATTGGAACCCAAATATTGAATGGGCTTGTTCGGCATTTTTTTTTATTTCATAAATCGAAAGTGCAAGTATAAATTAATGGATCTGCAAAACATCAGAATCTTATTCGCACGTTTAGTATCTTAAAAACTGTTACAAATCTCCATCTCGCGAAAATGGGGCGTGGCCAGGCGCTACGTCACTATACGCATAGACTCGGCGATCTCAATAGACTTGAAGCTCCTTACTTGTTATAATTATACGTGTTTTCGAAGTATTGTTTGTTTTGCTTACTACTTGACAGTAGGGGAGTACAATTTGGTGAAATGTCAAAAAAGTACAATTTTCTCTGGCTCCTGCCGGGACGGATTTTCGATTTTGACCCTGCAATTTACGATTAGAATTCATCGCCGACCTTCTCCTTTCCGTAGACACATAGAACGAACTTCCACTCGACGTATTTATTTAGTTACCAGCGTTTAAAAATTCCATGTTTTTCGACTGTTCATGTCAAATTTGAAAGGTCCCAGAAAGCTATTTTTCTTACGTCACTTGCGTATAGTGACGTCATAAATGAGCGCTCGGTTTTTGCAACTATTACTAATTTCAACTCCTTATATCTCGAGAACGGGAAAAGTTAATAATACGAAATTTTAAGTGTATAATGAGAATATCGAGTACTATATGAAAAAGTATAAAAACCATATAAAATGAATATCATGGAACAAGCCCATTTGAATACTTATTAACATCACAATATTTCATTTCCAGTAGAAATTTTTTTTTTCGAAACATTTCTCGCGAATATTTTAAGCATTTGATGTTCTATTGTTTTTTTGTGGACCACCCTGCACAATAAATACATCATCTGTTAAAATTATGAGCATCATACTACTAACACCCTATATAGTTGCTGTGAGACTAGTATCATACTTTTAATTTATTTTATGTTTACGTTTCGTTTAATATTTCTGGTGTTTCTGAATATCAAATGCATTTCGCACCCATATCCGTTTCCATTCTGTGTTTTACGCAAACACATTTAGAACAGACGTATTTAATTTTTACACAATAAAATTTGAATAAAAAGAAAATAGGTGGGTAAATGCGCCGTAACCTTTTTGCAACTTTTAACATATGAAGCTTTTTTTGATGCAGGAAATGCTATTATCTTTCAGCTAAAAGGTATCTACACACCGTTTACCTCGGTTGAAATGCAAATGGTGCTTGAATATTCTGGATTAAAGCATTACGTTTAAAATGATTATCAAGTATAAAAGACGAGTTGTTGGTAACGCTATATATATAATCCCTTTGTAGTATGGCTATTCGATAATCAATTGTATATGTAAGGGGGCTTTCGGTAAAGGCTTTTGTAATATTATTGGTGTATCCTCTTATAGATTTGATATTACAAGATAAATATAAAATAGCAGAAGTAGTTTCGAAATATTTACATTTTAGTATGGTACACTAAGATTGTCCTTTTACTAGAGGTATGAAATACAAGCATTAGACGTTTTACGTCTTAAAAAATTATTATAAACATTGATTAAGATCTTTAATTTCCTCTTTTTATTATTATACACAACATCTCGAAAGGCATTTAATGACGTTTGTATTATTCTAATCGGCCTCTCTTCACTGTATGGCACCTCTGGTAGCATCTTGCTACCCGCTGCGGTTGCATGTTAAGAGCACGATCTCAAGAAACCTCTTTACCTTCGGGTCTATATTGCCTTATCTCTTCCGTTGCTGCTGCCAAAAATTATAAAATGTGTTATAACTTTAACTTCTTATTTCAATTTCATTACTTCATTTACCAACAGTTTTCTAAAAAAAATTATTTAACGTTTGGGTTTTTCGGTCACTGCAATAAAAAAAAAAAAATTTCTTCTACTGTTTCGATTTATTACGGCATCATCAAAGATACTACCATTAATCCAGTCAGTAAGAACGAGTACAAATCATTTTGAAGCATGTTGTTTAAGTTTGGACTGATGAAAAATCCAAGTTCCTTGCCTTGGGGGAGAGGTGCAAGCCGCCAACTTGAATAGGAGTAAAAAATAGTATATTCAAGATAACTCCGTACTGAAACATATATTCTTTATAGGATTTTGCAAACAGTGGAAAGAAAAGCTATCTATGAGAACTAAAGGAAAAACTATATATATAAATATTAATGAAATCTTTGCATTCTTTCGATAACCTGACTTCTGGTTATGCTACCAAGTGAAAATTCTTATCAGCCATTCTCATTTTAACACTAGCATCCAACCTAGTCCCCTACGGCTAAGCAGGCTAAACTAGTATCCACATGATCCCCTAATAACCAGAAGTCAGGTTATCGAAAGAATGCAAAGATTTCATTAATATTTATATATATAGTTTTTCCTTTAGTTCTCATAGATAGCTTTTCTTTCCACTGTTTGCAAAATCCTATAAAGAATATATGTTTCATTACTATAAGCAAACAAATAATAAATAATTCACTTTTAAACTCCGTACTGTTGAATCAATGACAAAAGTGTCTATAACGAAGTTTAAAGAAGACAAAATTCGTAAAATTTTTTGTATTTTATAAGTCCAACATGCAAAAAGTTACAGAGACAGAAAGATGAACATTTCTTAATAAATTGTCCATCTACAACCTAGGCAAAATAAAAATTTTAGAGGTCTGACTAGAAAAACGCAATTAATACCATCATTGGCTTCTTCAAACACCAGGATGCCAAACTACAGGATATCATAGACGCTGGAGCAAGCTTGCTTGATATGGTGGCGACATGGAATAGGACACCTTGCATAAAGTCCACAACAAACGTTTCGTAAAGTTAACAATATGAAGAAAATTAAGTATTGCTTCATTGCCACCAATGAAAGACGCTGCACTGTATCATGTCTAGAAATGATATGGAATGACGAGAAATCCAAAAAACAGGGACTGGAAACTTGGCAAAAGTGGACTCGCTGCAATAACAATGTCAGAGAAACCAGCACCCGAGACCTTATTGAGATTCAATTCATGTAGTTGACGAACATGTGGCTGCAGGGAAGTTGGGTTGAAGTACATGCTCTGTATGTGGAATATGTAATTGACAATCATGCAAGTATACACCAGCAGTTCGCATCGAAGGCGAGGACGAAGATGAAACCCAGATTCTCAGGTGCTCTAATGGTGACTTAGAAAATGACATAGCGGATCAAGACCATAATATAGACGGAAACACCCATCGATTCGGACCGCCAACAAGAATAAAAAAAGTAATATAATCGCGATCATAGATTATGGAATATGAGCCGCACTCTAGGCCATAGTGCTGTGGAAACAAGTTTACTTTGAATTTGTAAAATTATTGTGATTTCGTAGTTGTAACTTGTTTTTATTTTTTTCAATATTTCATCCAAGATGGCAGTTCCGTACCCCCTTCCCAAGTTCGACAACTTGAATTTTTCATCAGGATCCAGACCTATAACATATTTCAAAATAGTTCGTGCGCACCATTTGTAATACGGATTGTTCTTCTAACAGTTTCTATGATAATGTTTTGTCTTCCCTCCAGTTTTCATAGCTTGCATTGTTTGATGATGATGACGACTTATATTGTTTTTCTAAACTTGTATTCTCTGTCTCACAAGGCGACTTATTAATTTGGGTTTCATCCGATTTGTGTTTCACAGGGAACTAATTATTGATAAGTGTAAAGCAACTTTTCCTGGTATCTCTAGAGTCAGTGGAAATTATTTCTGGAGGACTATTTACCTCATCCCAGGAAGAGAGAATCTGTTTTGGTAAAAAATCCTGTCTAAAAGTCTAGTACTATTTTTTTTCTTCTTGGAGATAATTTTACCCTATCACAAGGTGAATCAGACCGCAAAGTATTTTTTGGAACTTTTGCCCTACTACTGTGGCTACTTGATTTAGGTGACTTTAACTCACTCTGTTTGATTTTGTTTTTCTCATCAGAACTATTACTCTTTGGATGACTGATTATCTACAGATAAACTTTACGCTCTATCTGTATAATAGATTGTACCTACATTTCCTATATGATTATGCTTACATTATATTTTTCTATTCAAATTCAGTTTTTTTCCAGACTACAAGTTACAAATTTATGTAAAAATACACAGGAGAAATACAACTATTAATTCTATATAATATATTCAAATATAATTGATATTTTACACACATTTATATTATCTTGCAACTAATGATAAAAATAGGGAATTTCATCTAAACAGCTTTAAGAGAAAAGATGTCATTATTGAAGCTGTAGATATTATATAGATAAGGAGGAACATCATGGTGACACTAGGTTCATTGTTACATAATGTTTTTATGTAGGGCGAGAGATAATTGAAAGCAATTAAGGAAATGAAGAAAAGAAAGAAAGTATTTGTATTGTCGTATATATTGTTTAATTGTTGAGTACTTATATATAATGTGGAAAGCTTAACTGAAATAAACTCTGTAACTTCAATACACGGACCTGTTAGAGGGTGGTATTTTAGGACAGGTTTAAATTAGAAAATTAAATTAAATTAAAAAAGTTTTGCTTTAATCTCACCTCCCCCCTCCTCAGGATTTGCTCGAAATTCCATAGAAACGGTCTACAAATTTGAGAAAAATCGGTTGTACTTAACACATACTTTCGAGACCACGATATTATCTAATTATTTCTTATAAAGAAAATAATTTTTTTGTAAACTACGGCAGATTTAAGAGTGTGCAGTAAGTATAGCTAGTTCACAAATACCCTCATTTGTATTGTTCAGAGAATGTGTTAATGAATCCTTTTAAAGTTAAACACTCTAAGACCGTCTTAAGGAGTTCCAAAAAACCTAATATGTATAAGAACAGAGTTTTGTACACCGGTAGCGTTTATTATTGTTTATTTCCAATGTTTTTTTTGTACATTTTGTTTTCTTAATACAGTATTGAGTGTTAAGGTCATTATGGCAGATATTACAGTATACAATATTCATCATACAGTTTAACAATGAGACTTATTAACACCCTACTATTATACACCTTTCGTTGCGCCTCTGAGACATTGACTGTTAGAGAACCAGACAGACGCTTTCGAGGTGTGGGCCTTGAGATGTTTGCTACGAATTTCCTACCAACAGTTCTATTCTCCAAGAAACACGTCCCCAAAACGACTGTTCATCATATTCCCTCGAATTATCTAATTTTATGGTCACATGAACCGGAAAGAGGATACTATAAAAGGGTTGATAATTCAAGGTAAGAAGCGAAACATTGAGCTGATATCACCGAGAAACTCGGCTCAATGGCGCAGTGCTAAAGCATTTGGCTTGTGACCACGGAGTCCCCAAAACAAACTGATACGATACACAAACGCTGACCGGTACACGCCGATAGCTGAACTTCACAGGACAACGGGTCTTCAGATGATCCGAAATTACATAGACGAAACTTCACAAAAGTTTTTCGCCACCAAAATTCAGCTATCGGCTTTAACAATGAACCTTACTGACGTCACTATACACCAACGACCAACTCACAGACATAGACTCATACACCAAAGACGGGGACGTCTTCTTCGAAAGACGGTGACAATAACCGACGCCACAAAACACTCGACACACATCAAACCCAAAATCCCTCCAACTTTCCTCACTACCATACCATGCCCCCTGACCTGTCGATACCACCTAAATAAATTTTTAAACATAAAAAACATATTTCTCAAATATTTGTACTTTTGTTTTTATCAAATGACAATTTCCTTAAACAGGGTTTTTTTTTATTTTCCTGTATGTTATAAGTCTTATTTACGTTCTGCTCTTATGCCCCTGAACTATTCACATTATCTTTAATCGATGGTAAAAAATTTAAAAGAAAAAACAAGCAAATTCATAAGAAGTGCTTAATAGCGGTTTTAATTAAAATAAACTATAAAAAGGTGCCCCAGTCTTTCCAACGACCTCCATCGTTTCTTGTTCTTATCGACGATAAAATATAAAATGATGTGTAGACAATATTATTTGTATGTATTCTCTTAAATGGCATACTTTAGTTTAAGTTTGCTAATGTATAAATATTTAAATCGAAAATGGACCACGGAGTCCCGGGTTTGAATCCTGACCAGGGTATGGATGTTTAGTGGTGTTTTTAATGTATTACCAAGAAGTTAGTGATGGACTAGACCGCTGTTGCGTGGCAAAACATATCTACTCACGATTATCTCTCCTGAGTTCGAGTCTCAGCTGCGGTAGATGGCAATATCGCAGGGAATGGTTGTTGTGTTGATGTCTATATGTACGTGTCCTGGTTGAGAGGTGGAATAGCAGCAGCAGGCGAACTTCCGCCAGAACGTTAGCATAAATAAGACGATCTTGGTGAGGCCACACGCCTAACGGGCAACCGCAATGGATTGTTCGATGCTTTTGGACGTGCATTTATATCAAATGATGATTAACTTGAATATTGCATGAATCACAAAACGTTTGACAAGACACTATCGGTAAGAAGAAAAGGAATTTGCTAATGGATCCTAGCAAACCTTCATTTTCAGACGTGCTATTGGAATCTGACTGAAGTTTTATTTCATGATTATTTTTTAAATTTTAGAGTTCGAGATTGTGTTGAATTGAAGCGTGGACAATTTACATTAATAGATATAAATTAGCATGAGCCTGGCTATTTCATATAGTTGATATTTGTTATTCGATTAGGATATATTGGTTGCATATATCATCATATAAACAACTGAAAAAAGGGACACAAGCATCTGGCAATATAATATAAACTGTGCACCATAAACTTATCAGTGAATAATAAGCTGAGTTCTAAAAAAGGTGAAATAACGAGTGCCAGTAGTGTGGAAATTCTACAGAACAGGGAGGGAAACTGCTAACATATACACAAACATAAAAAAGATAAGTTATATTAGTTTATTAATCCTTATTAATTATTAAATCTAATTGAATTCCCTAAAACTAAAAATGTATTAAGCATAAGGCAGGTCCCACAACAGGAAATTTTCAACTGGTAACTCTCACGTGGCTCACATATTAAACTTATTTACAAAATATTTCTCAGGTCAAAATAATTAAGGTCTGCTTAATACACAGAGTGTCCCAAATATTCTCTTAGATCTCTTTTCTATTTTTTGCAGATTTTACTTTTTTTATTTTACTTTACCTTAGCAGATCGGTATACAAAGTGTCTCACATGTTCTCTCAGGGCACTTCCTTGTATTCCCACTGTAAATAGCTATTTATCCATGGAATGATTAATAAATAAGAGCTTCTTACAGCAAGCTAATGTATGTCTTAGCAAACAAACAAACTGGACACACTAATGCAGGATGTTGAAATGAAAACACGGACTTTTCAGCAGCATGATCTGGACGCAAGCGTGCAAGAGGATCTGCACACTGCTAGATTTAGAAACAGAAGAAACAGGAGGCCCAAAAGAAGAATAAATAAGGAGATAAATAATAGGAACTTCTCACAAACACCTACACTTCCCATCTTATATTCCTTCCTATCCTATTAGTAAAAGAGCCAGTGACATTTTTCAGTGATGATTTAGTTAAGGCCTATTTTTTGAGAGGATGTTCAGGGTGGTATAACTGAGTGTCATCCGTGAGGATTAGCCCTGATTCCAGTCGTAAGGTGGTGGCAGAACGCCCCCCATGTGTCAACAAAAATGTATCTTTTTATTATTTAGTTAAGGATGAAATTTTTGCCAGTACTCCACTGATAGCCCACAAACATCGATCTAATATTGGCAGAACGATTGGCCAGTCTTAAGAGGGTGGCAGAACACCCCCAACATGTCGTGGGAGCAATGGACTTTTTATTATTTAGTTAAGCTTCATTTTCTAGTATGTTGTTGTAGCAACTGTTCCAAGTATATATGCAAATTGGCAGAACAAAATAGCGGTGGTAACTACCTGGCAGAATGATTTAAATGTGCCGTGACTTCGTGAGTTCGGTCGCAAATTAATTTGTATTATGAGTGTTTTAAATATAAACGATAATTTTGCTCATTTATTTAGAACCATTCCAGTAATTACAGACCTTCATTTGCCCTTGAAGCTGGTATTTTAATACTCATTCGATGGAAATGCGACTTGAAAGTTACAAAAATTTATTTTTCATTCGAAAATGACTTTGCAACTATAAGGGCCACGAAAAGTTGCACTGTTGTTTTTTATTGGAAATTCAATTCTCTACAAAAAAGAAGGTCCCTTGACATTTTTTCGCATATTGCTTAGTTTCTGCGATATAGTGGAAATAGAAAAAAATCAAATATTTTTTACATTCAAACGCAAATATCTTTTGAACTTTGCTAGATACGAGAATATGGCTTGGAAGACTTTTTGTAGAAAAGCTTTCTAAATCATTTTCCGTATCTCACTTCATTTCGGAGATAAAGTGAAAAGAAAGAATGTTCTTTTAGGATTTCGGAAAAATATAATCAGTATCAACTGAGAACCACAAATTATGATGTACATCATTGTAATTGAATTGTCATAATAATTAAAAAATGCGATTGCCAAGAAAAGAATTACAAATTCTTTTTTAAAAATTGTGAATATTAAAGTTCCATGTTCCAGATAGATAAATAACATTGTGAATATGTGTAGAATCATTTATATTATTTTGGATTATATATTATAAAATATATTTCAAGAAACATCTAAATTAATTACCTATTGCAATGCTAAATAAAAATTGAATAAATCGTGATACGTGAATTAAAAGAATATTTCTAATACATTTTTTTATAGAGAATTAAATAATAAAAAAATTTATTTGATAAACATCATGAAGTAATATATATACTTCATGATGTTTATCAAATAATTTCTTTCAAAATTAGTTCTCTATAAAAATGTATTAGAAATATTCTTTTAATTCACGTACCACGATTTTTTCAATTTTTTTTTAGCATTGCAATAATTAATAGCGATGTATCTTGAAATATATTTTATTTATTTTATGTGTTTCCTGTCTCGGAACAGTTTTGCAAAATAATATAAATGATTCTACATATATTAACTTTAATAATCACATTTTTCTTTAATTTTTTAGTAATTCCTTTCTTGTAAATCGCATTTTTCAATTATTATGACAATACAATTACAATAATATACATCATAATTTGTGGTTCTCAGTCGATACTGATTATATTTTTCCGAAATTCGAAAAGAAAATTCTTTATTTTCACTTTATCTCCGAAATGAAGTGAGATACGAAACATTATTAAGCTTTTAATTAGAAAATCAAATTTTCTACAAAAAGTCTTGTAGTCGTATTTTCGTATCTAGCATAGGTAACAAGATATTTGCGTTTGAATGTAAAAAATATTTGATTTTTTTTTATTTTCACTATATCGCAAAAACTAAGCAATATACGAAAAAAGGTCAAGAGACCTTTTTTAGTAGAGAATTGAGTTTCCAACAACTTTTTCGTGTTCCTCATAGTTGCAAAGTTATTCTCGAATGAAAAACAAATTTTTGTATCTTTTAAGTCTCATTTCCATCGCATGAGTATTAAAATACCAGCTCCAAAGGTAAATGAAGGTCTGTGATTACAGAAAGGGTCTAAATATTTAAATCATTCATAATACAAATTAATCTGCGACCGAAGGCACGAAGTCACGGCGCGCATACGGCACATTTAAATCGTTCTGCCAGGTAGTTACGACCGCCATTTTGTTCTGCCATTTTGCATATATACTTGGAATAGTTGCTACAGCAACATACTAAAAAATGAATCTTAACTAAATAATAAAAAGTTCATTACTCCCACGACATGTTGGGGGTGTTCTGCCGCCCTCTTAAGACTGGCCAATCGTTCTGCCAATATTAGATAGATGTTTGTGGGCTATCAAAGGAGTACTGGAAAAATTTTCAGCCTTAACTAAATAATAAAAAGATGCAGTTTTTTTTACACATTGGGGGCGTTCTGCCACCCCCTTACGACAGGAATCCGGACTAATCCTCACGGACGACACTTAGTTATATCTCACTCAACATCCTCTCAAAAAATAGGCCTTAACTACATCATCACTGAAAAATGTCACTGGCTCTTAGTCTATATGTAGCCGGTCCGGCGGTACGTAAAAATGTCAAGATTGGATATCTGAAAATGGCAGCAATTCCTATCATACGCTTGTTAATGAATTAATAATCAATGATTATTTTTTCAATTTTATTATTAATACTTTAGATTAGACTCTTTCTACTGTCACGTCTATGTTGTTGAATAATATATTTACCTTAAAATTCTCACTTTCTCCCTGAATAGCTAGCCTCAACAGTATATGAAAAAGGATCGAGAATATAATATTGCTCTAACTCACACATCCGTTGTATGAGAATAACATATCAAGACGTTAAATAATATATAAATGTTTTATACAGACATGTAAATTGCAAATACCCTTATTTAAATATCAAAGAGTTGAATTACTTATACAGCCAACAGTTCTTCTAGTAATATATTACTTTCCACATGGAAATATACCATAAATATAAAATAAGACATTAATTATTTTGTAAAAATGAAACTTCCGAGTTTCTGTAATTTACAATACTATAAATTATTGTACTGTCTACAATAAAAAGTAATGAAACAAATTAAAAAGTGGGATAAAAGTTATATCGATCAAACGACGAGGGAGATTTACGTACGACTTGGAAAGATAAAATCAAATTAACAATATACAGTATTCGAACATTATACTTTGAATTATTGGATTATAAATATTCAATCAGCTCAAAACGAAAATATTCACGATACAATTATTGATTCCGTTTTCTTATATACGTGTTATGTGCTTGTAATTTGATATAATATTAAATAAGATATCGACTCAACAGATTTAAAAAATGTTTGAACGACTGATCGCAAACTATCACATTTAGTACTAGACTTATTTGTATTTTAAAAGTGGAAAGTGCTCTATTGCAAAATTGGCCAGAACATTTTCCGCTCATATATACACTATCATTTTACAGTTTCAACAACATTGGCAAAATGACACTGATTCATTTCATGATTTTATTATTAAACCTCTAGTAATTCGTTTTTGAAGTTAGCTGTGACACATTGAGTCGAGCGAGAAGAACTTTGCACAGATGCGGGGAAAAATATTAACATCATCCGTCATATTAATAATAATATTACTCTTTATTTAAGTAGGCATACATTTCATGAATATAAAAATCGTCGCAATAAAATAGATTAAAATATTGGTTTCCAGTATTTAGGTGAAAACCTAGTCACAAGATTTTATTAACGAGGTACGAGGAGCTACCAACAAAAAAATAAATTGATAACCTAGTCAGCATAAAATCTATGTAAATGTAATAGTTATAAAATAGTAAAATACGCTTTGAAATAAATGAGTAAGAATATGACACACAGAAACATAATATAAAACAGTGATATAATATTTTTCACCCAGTGTTAAAGGGTAATAATAAAAAGACTGTAAATTGTCTTTTGCAATAGTATTTCTTTAAAACATAATTATATAAAATGATATTTCGTTATTAATATTGAGCCGTACTTGTCATACAGGATGGCAGGAAGCCAGTGGCGTGTTAACAGTCATATTTATCATAAACCATATTTTACTAAAATTTTAAAGCAAAATGTAAAATACTAATATACGATTCAAATGTATTGACCCCTCACTTTAACCGCGAATATTTCAGAAACGGAGTAGCAGAAAAAATTGAAAAAATGACATGTTCATTACGAGTCTATTCTAAATCAATCACTGAAATTTGAATAATATAAATTGAATACTTTTGAAGTTCTGCTAAGTTATATTCAAAAATGTCCTACTTTTTAAGGAAATATTGACCATACCAGTTTTAAATCCATTATATCTTGAAAAATATGCCTACTATGTAAATAATATTTTAGATGCCGATAAAGCACGGCATTGTTGGTACGACAAAATTTTTTCATAATTTTTTATTCTGAAATTTTGCAGTTATTCTTAAAAATGTGACGTTATGTTTATTCTGTTATTTATCAATGTATTTAAAAAATGTTTGTTAAAATAGTTAATTATGTAAAATTTAAGCATTTTCAGAAAAAATAATTGGTATATGTCAAACATTGACTTAATTATCAAACGTAATAGATAATATTAATGCAAGCTTGGTATGATTATTCTTTACGCTTGATAACTAAATTAATATTTGATATATACTAATTATTTTTTTTTAATGCTTACATTATAACCTCGCCTTTTATTTATATTAAATACGCAGTCATAATTCAAATTCAAAATAGAGCTTAAGACCTCAGAGGGCAGATTATCCTTGATAGCTTGGCTTAATATTGGTTATTACTTACCTTGGCAAATACTTAATAACAGAAAATTACCAAAAATAAATACACAGCTCTACAAGGCTCAACAGTAACGATAGTTGGACGCCACCTTATTTTTAGTTACTGGAAATCAAATAATACACAATTTCTGCTCACTTTAAGCTATAAGTTGGCCCGGCAAAATAAGAAAACACCGAGCTATCCCAGTTTAAATGAGTGCTAGCTTAATGAAATTAAACAACTACTAAAACAAATAATCTATTAACATTCGGAGTTACAAAAAACAAACAAAATACTCTAGTCAAAAAATAGTATTACAGAGATAAAGCGATACAATATTTTGTATCGCCAGGCCTGAGTTCAATGACCGTTCTAAGATAACTTATAACTTACTTACTAAAATTACTAGGAACTGTATAACAAATAGCATTTTAACAAGGATTAACCAGTTAAACTAATTACATTAGTTGACATAGCACACTAAATTTTAACCCTCAAAGGTTTCCCAATAGAATACCCAAATTGGGGAGACATACAAAAAAGCTTTCGGCGCGAACGATTTTTCTATTGTTTCTGAACAACCTTAAATGTTGCTAGCGAACACACACTAATTAAGCCACTATGTATGCCTATTGGGGCATCGAAATTGTCAACAAATCTAGGCAATGTGGCCAAGTCTACAACTAACATGAAAGCGGTCAAATTGTCTACCGATATCACTGCGGAAGTAAAAATCAGTCACGAAACTAGTTCTTTAACAACACTAAAAATGTTGTTCTCCACGCGCGTAGCCTTTTGAGCTACCACAACTAGTACATAAAATAAAAAATTTACAGTTTCATTCCTGGACACATGAAGGTCAATGAACGGATGGTACTCAACAAAAATGAACATACAAACCAGATAATTAAAATCACCGCTAATCATGAATGGCGTCAAAGCAACTCATTCAGATTAATCACGCAATTTGCTGCTATTTAATACAGATTAATTCTATCATTTATTTGACTATTAAATATTTGCATTTTGTGATTTACTCCTTACGCTAATGCACAATTTAACATTACACGTAGTTGCAATACTCAAACACGTAATCGTAACCATAAAGAGACTTTAAATTTTTCTAACAATATACCATAAGGCCACCCTCGACTCAATAACTTAAATTCGCAAACAATTCTTGCGTCCATTCTAAACGACAGCTCATAATACCCTTTTAATTACTGAGGGCGGTTAAATTCACTATCTTCCCTCGCAAATAAAAACATTGTTAAAATACACTTTATCAAATTGGGAGGTCCAATTCACTTCTCCCTTGTATACCGGCTTGTGGCCGGAACTAGACTCCTTCAAACCGACCAAAAACATCGCCTTGAAATAAACAAGTGCCCCGCTGCACCCTTCTCCTCACCGTAGCACGTAAATGTCAAACGGTCTTCGACCTGTTAGAATTTAACGTTTTTACGAACGCACGAAAACAATCTTATAAATGCACAAATTTTATACATGCTTTTATTTAATTTAAGGTACTGAGTGTTCCTTCAAAACGTGACCGTTACAACATTTTATTTGATTAACTATTTTAACAAAAATAATTTAAATACATTGGTAAATAACCGAATAAACATAACGTCACGTTTTTAAGAATAACTAAAATTTTAGAATAAAAAATTCCGAAAGAATTTCCCCCTACAAAAAATGCTGTGCTTTATTGGTGTCTAAAATATTATTTACATAGTATGCATATTTTCCAAGATATAATGGATTAAAAACTGGTATAGTCAAAATTTCCTTAAAAAGTAGGACATCTTTCAATATAACTTCTAAAGTGTCCAATGTACATTATTTAAAATTCAGCGATTGGTTTAGAATAGACTCATAATAAATACATAATTTTTTCAATTTTTTCTGCTCCTTCGTTTTTGAGATATTCGCGGTTAAAGTGATGGGGTCAATACATTTGAATCGTATAGTAGTGCTAGTACTAGTCACTAGGCACACAAAAATACGAAAATAAACGAATAAGTACTAAATCTCAGTGTCGCTACGTGAAAGTGAATTGAGCCTTACTCGTGTAAAAAGTTAATTAAATAGATATTCGCAGTCTCGCAACTTGCGTTTTTAGTGTGCCTCCATAATTTAGTTCAAGTTACGCCACTGATCATTAACTATTTGCACATAAAACAGTTTTATTGTAATATGTGATTGACTATCTTAACGAAGGAATCGAAATAATGTGTTAATTCAAATCAAATACTGACATACCCACCAAGCAAATTTGAAGAATTTGTTTCTATTACCTTAAAAATCTCAAATATTGATCTAGTCTCGAGGCAGAGCCAAAATGATTTACATATCATTATAAAGGCAATTTAAGGTTACAAATGATGATAGAAGGAAAAAAGGAAAAGTTATTATATTTTTTGTTTGTTCTACACAAAATAAAATTACTCTATAATTCATCTTTAATTATTCATGTGTTTATTTTCGAGCAATTAAATTGTAATTTAATTTTACCTTTGTAAACAATTAAGAAAGTCTAACATTGTCTTCAGTTTTCTCTGTGTTATCGAGTGGTTACAAATGTTTAAAGATATGATATTTGCATACAAATACTAACAAAAAAATAGTTATCTGTTTCACTTGAATTCAGAATAATAAAGTAGAGCATATCACTTAGTACAATCATTTTAGACTATTTTTCGTGAAATAGGAAAAAACTGATAGAAAGCTGAATTTTGGTACAAATGCTCAATTAGCCGTGTAATTTAACATACTAAAAGCCCTCAATGATTCCGTGTGAGCTTCGACCGCTATGACCTTGAAAATGTTAATAGACTGAAAATAATCGTTATTTCATTGAAAGTTGTTTGACCACGATTTTTTCTGTAATCCGGAGTAACTTTTACTCAGGATTCTGAAAAAAAATATTTCGCGCCTTGGGGGGTGAGCCGGAAGTCGCAATATCAAAACTACCCCTAAGGAGGGGTTCCTCAGTTTGTAATAGAACATTTGAATTAATAGGCAATTTATTAATATATCTGAGGTAGCCGAATTATTCTGCAGGCGAAAGGAGCTGATGGAGCTGCATACTCAGGGATGGAAACCACCCCTTAAATCGTATATTCGTGTTTTATGGGAAATTTTAGCTTTATTCGTATATTCAGGTCGTATGAAATATGTGTGGGAGGTCGAGGGGATAGAAGCCACCTCCCAGAGGTGTAAGAATCGTAGTTTCGTTTTTTTATGGGGAAATATAGTAGCAGATTTTTTATTTGGGCTAAGTGATTGACAATGATATTTAAAAAATAAAAGTGAAAGTGGGGAATAACCACTCCTCGTTAGGGGTTTTTTCGATTTTGCAGCTTCCGTCTCACCCCCGCTGGTAGGCTAGAAATGGAAAATAAAGAAGATAGTGTTCGGGAGGTATAAAATGACAGGTGACAAATTTAGACAGGTTCATATTCGAAGAGGAAATTAAAAACATTCAAAAAGTCGAGCTTAACGCAGCAAATCGAAACAATGTTAACAATAATTATGATGAATCGAGTAGAACCGCTATAACGTTCTCACTAGATACCAACACTGAAGATGAAGATACGAACTGATGATACTACCGATTAAAAACGGAAAAAAATTCTTGAGATCGAGATAACTTGATGGAAATTTGTGGATTAGGCTTACCAGGGATACTACACTTAAAAAAGACGTGTCGAATGCTGTACCTCCAGGCTGCTGTGGAAATAAGCAAGCAAGAAACAGTGATCGGAGTGTGTAATAACCATCATTATAAGGTTTGTTTATACCTCATTTACTACATTACACACTAGTGCAATAAATAACTATTAAAATTAATTTTTATGAGAATTTCTCAGTTTAGCGCTTTTAACAAAATTGCTCGATTTGCCTCTCCTGAATTTTGAGAAGAAAGGAGTGGACTAGAAATAAAACTAATATAGATCATTTTTGTATTGAATTTGAATTTTCTACATCTTTTGAGTAATAAAAAAAATCCTAAGTGTAACCGTTAGCAACCTATTTGCGAAAAAAATTTCAAGGTCATAGCGAAGAACGCTCACATGGGATCTTTGGGGACTTTTAATATGTTAAACTACACGCCTAACTGAGCATCTGTACCAAAATACAGCTTTCTATCATTTTCTTTTCCTATTTTTCCTATAATGACTGTATTACACTATAGTTATTTACATTACTAGATGTGAAAGTTTACTTTTAGGTATGAGGTGATTTTTTAATGGCCGAGGTGAAGCCGAGGCCTTTCAAAAAACACCGAATAAAAGGGCTTTCGCATCGTGTAATGCATTAAATTTTTTCTACTACGAAAGATACTATGGTATTCAGTAATTTAAAACTAATTATTTCATGATATTATTTGACGTTTTTAATTAATTTTATAGTATAGGAGGCTGTGACAATTGTTTACATGCCAACAAGACAGTTATTATCTATCACCGATGTTTATGTTAGACATTTTAATGAATTTTAATGAAATTCCATATGTTACATTTTCTAACTGTTCAAATTGCACTATAACTGTTCATATTAATAAATAGTTGTTTAGAAAATTATTTTCATTAAAATTATACCTTAATACAAAATTGTTTAGTTGCATTAATTCGTTGAAACAAAAAGTTAAATTTCGTTTGTTTCTTTTTACTTTTCTGTCCTGGCAGAGAAAGTTTTACTTTAGTAGCTAGCAACGCCTTAGCAACCAAGTAACTCGTATGTTGACTTTCGCGCGTGTCGCTAGGGTTGCAAGTTCATTTATATAGAGGGTAGTAGAAAAAATGTATTGCAATCCTCTTGTAATGAAAACATCTAAGGTGATTGATTTTTGATAGTCTAAAAACATGTATGGTGGTTATTGTAATCTTCACAAATACGAAAGCGATGAGTACTTTCTTACTTTTTGTTGGGTATATTGAAAATGAAAAATATTTAAAAATTTTAATAAAAGAACCTCTACACCAAACGGATCAGACAAAGGTTAGTTCTTGAATACTTGATTGTTAGAAAATGTCTCACACCTAAAAAAATATAAACTAGAACAATGTTATATGAAGGCTGAAAATAAAAACTAAACATAATTAACGTTGAGGCAAATTCGCTACTTATCAAAACTCTTTGGCTGTCAATCATGACAGTTCGTTGTTTATGTCACGTGAGACATTAAATTATATTTATCCTGTTTTTACTTACATTACTTCATCCCTAAGTATGGGCAACCAACTAGTACAAGAATATATTGAATAATTTGAGACGCATCTATCCTCGTTTAATAATATAATCGCGGATTCCTTAAGGTGGCCATTCCCTAGAAATAAACATTCGATAGGGAAATATTTATTAGTTTTGCCATAACTTTCTTTTCTCAGTACGTATATTTAAGAAAACTATAAGAGTACCTAAGTAGAACCATAACAAGACTATTACTATGAATTTTCACTCAATAGTTTCAGTGGTTTGCAAAATAGCTAGATTTAATACTGCAAAATAGGAAGATTAGCATAATTTTTAAATTTAAATCTAGATATTTTGCAAACCACTGAACTTATTGAGTGAAAATGCATAGCAAGACTTGTTATGGTTCTACTTAGGTATTCTTATAGTTTTTTAAATATGCGTACTAAGATAAAAAAATTATGGCCAAAAATAATAAATGTTTCCCTATCGGATGTCTCTTTCTAGGGAATGGCCACCTTAAAGAGGTTGAGGCGTTACAGTCCCAACCAAAAGTAAGTCGAATTCTAAATCGAAACTCTTCCATAATAAATTATTACAAAGGTTATAAGTCGATGATACTAATAATTATTGTCATAAATGCATAAATAAATCATTTTTTATTATTAATTAATTATTTAAGTAGATTTAATTAGTTTACTTAATGAACTAACTTTTGGATGTTTTGTCTAAACCTATTTAAAACAAATAAATTTAGGTAAATATCTGTGTATTTTACAAAGTTCTTTCAGTAAATAAGTTAAAAAAATGAGAAGTAGTAAAAATTAAAATTAAATCTTTAAATAATTGAAAAATCAGTTAAAAATCATTAACGAAAAGAGAAATTTGACAGTTTACAAATGTTTAATCTGTTGCGTATTTCCACCTCTTAGGAAACACCCTGTATGAATTCGTGGGTTCTAAATAATTTCAACAAGAGATAAACACCACTATCACTTTATTTAACAATTTACTGACTATAAAATACTTCAAATTCAAAATAACCTTTACACTTTGTTTACTTGATATTTAACCTCACTTTTCACTTTTCAACTTGTTCACTTTTATAAACTGCCTTCACACTCCAGAAAAGTCCATTTCTTTCTACTAGCTTCCAGTCACTTACTAGTAGGCATAGGCGTATCAATTTCCAGTTCCAAGGGGGTGTCATTCATAACAAATCATTATTTTATTATTAAAAGTCTCCTAATTAAATTGGAAATGGTATTAAAATATGCGCAAGACATCAATGCTTTACATAGTTAGTTTTCGGAACTGCTGACATTATTTGGTTATTTGCTATAAATTAAAATGTACCAAAAAATTAGTGAAGGAGCCGTGACTCTGTAGTAGTTAGTCGTTTTGCACAAATAACTAAATATTACACACTACTATGTTTTCTACCACAATGTGGTAGAAAACATAGTAGTATGTTTTATTTAGTTATTTGTGTTAAAATGTACCGTTTTCATGCTGGGTTGACATATTTTCCATAAGACTACATGTAAAAGTTTTTTAAAATTTTTAGCTTTATGAGTTTCCTAATGACTGAATTTTTTACATAAAATTGAGTCATATAGAAATCTATTAAAAAAACTTTATTGCAGATTTTTTTCATTATTTTCGTCTAACGCCTCAACCTCCTAAGTCTTCGTTTAGTTCCGTTGCTCTCTTTTCCTAAAACCTTCATTGAGTCTCATTGGATCCTGTGGTTATTATCATCCCCCGCGTGTTCATAAATTTTGATTTTTTTAAATTCTTCTCTTCTAGCGTAATTCTAGTTCACCAAGTCTTACGTTGAAAGGTCTAATGATACACCTACGTAATGTTTTCCGCATTCACATGGAGCACTGTAAATACAATTTTTAGAATTTTGAACAATGTTTAGCGGTTTGACTTTCGATAAAACCGACCTTAGGTTAGAGCAAACTGTTTCTGAAGTTTTTTATTAAACATACAAAAATGCGGGGATACGGATATCGAAATTGCAATTTGGTCCGGATGAACTTACGTAGTGAAACATATTTTTTATAGGATTTTGCAAACAGCAGATAAAACTTACGAGAACTAAAAGAAAAACTATCTTATTGATTTACAATCTTTGCATTCTTTCGGAGGAATGCAAAGATTATAAATCAATAATTTTACAAATAGTTTTTCTTTTAGTTCTCATAAATAGTTGTTTCTGCTGTTTGCAAAATCCTATAAAGAATATGTTTCATTACAAGTATAAAAAAAAAAAATCTGTTTTGAACTTACGTAGTTTAGATAGTATCAATTTTACTTTCAAATTTCTCTAATTAATGAAATTATTACAAAATAAATGAAGGCCGTAATCGAGCGTTGGCGAATAGTTATTTGAAATAAAAGAAAATAATATTATTGCCTTCTCGTAGAAATGATTTTTGCTGTATTCGAGTAAAATATTAATTAAATAGGTATTCGCAATCGGTCTCGCCCAACTGCTACTTCTACCCCTTTTCGTTGATATTCAAATTGTACATTTAAAAAAACACAAAAACTAATTGTGCACACGTTTCAATTATTTATAAATAACAAAACGCGCAATTTCCATCATGCACAAATTTGTAGTTAACTCGTGGATGTATCTCGTAATTTATGTCAGTTAAACACAATTTGTTTTAACTCAACCAAACAATGTTTTAATTAAAACATATTGTTAAAACAAATAGTTAACACTTGCGAAACTGCGGAATAAAATAATTAAAGAAAATTATGTTACAAATCTAGTTAGGAATCGGATTATAAGAAACATTCCGGTGCATTGCTTAAAGTTTCATTTTGATATACGGCAAAGTTTCAACATTTGAAAGCTTCCTGTTTTGTTTTATTAAATCGTAACAACAGAAATAACTCAGATTAATATCTCCAGAGAAAGACTTCCATTTATCAAACAGTGTGCAAGTTGTAACTGTATGTATTTCTACATTTATCGTTTATATTTTAGGTTAGGTTTTTGTTAAAACTTGAATAAGGATATATCGGTCTCTGATTTATCTCTATACGACCTTATAAATAATTAAAATGGAATTACGTATCCCTTTAAGCATTTTACAAATACCTTACATGTTCGTCCCATCGACAATCAACCCAGAGGTAATTAACTAAATTTTCAGTGGATGCGTAAGACAGCTGCTACTAGGACATTCTTAAATGTGTTTAGCTTACATCTTTTATACCGATATCTGCAAAAATTATTCTTGTTAAAGAACGCGATACTAGAGAATAAATATTGAATTTACAATTGATCGAGCCAAAGCATGTGACATTTTATTCACCCCGACATTTGGTGATGAAGCGTAACTTTGATACTGAAGCTTTGGCGGGCGGTTGACGGTAAGCTCGGTCAACAGTTCCTTTTGTGGTGGAGCAACCAATTATCCTCAAAGCCGGTTAAGCAGGGCTTGAGTAGCTACAGTGAAGAAACGGTAATGTCCAGTGGGTTTAGGAATAGTTAAATTTTACACACATACTACAGTAAAGAGCACGAGTTGAACTATATAATAATGTTTATTATCTTAAAACCTACTATTTACAACACTACCTAAAGCTACACTACCAAACAAACAACCAAGAGCTAGAACTTAAAGCTAGGCTACGGTGAACGAAGTTTAAGCTAATGTAAGAAAGGCGGCGTCAATATTCTTGACTAAAGATGACGGTCTCGGATGATTAGGGGTCGAACTTGATCTCTTTGCCCTGATCATCGCTGTTGACCTGGATCGGCCTCGTAAGGGGTTGGCCTGCTGCCTGCTGGGTCGTTTCTTCTGGCGCTCTTCTGTCTTGGTATTCTTTTTTCGCTGGCATGTACAGGCTCCCGGGAGCGTCTTTCGTCTCTCATGAGAGGACACGGCTATTACCGAGCCCTCTCGGAGTTTGAAAGGGATTTGGGAGTGTTGACTAGTCGGAAGCCCAGGGTGCCAATTGGCATCATATGCTCTGATTTCGTCGGAGAGAAGTGTGAACTGTGTAGCTCAGGATTGTGTTCGGCCAGAGACGCTTTCTTAGAGTCAGAGGCCGGCACGGGCTAGGGAACCAAGCTGGTTGTTTGCTTGGTACCCCCGGAATCGGGTAATTGGATGTTTTTGGTCATTGTCTCCTTGCGGTGTGGTTTGCAGATCGGGCTGAAACAGATAAAGGGTCAGTTATACTTACCCATTATCCAGAATCTGGAGCTTCGGCCTCTTGCGTCTCGGAGCGTCGTTGGGGTGAGAAAGGCGGTGACGAGCGGTTAAACCGTTAATGAAACGCAGAGGCGGTGCACTAGTGGAGGGGGGCGGTGCGAAAGACCTAAGCTACAACAAGGAAGCGGTAATGTAGTCAGTGTAATGCAGTATTTTACCAGAGTTTATGTGAAAATATTAAGGTAGAAGAATGTTTACAGTATTTCTAGATTTTTGCATGTTCTCGGATTATAACAAATTTGTACAAATTCTTTAAAGTCGCACGTTTTATTCGGTAAAAGTACGAAAAAGTTCAAATACAATAAACGCATCACCAGTTTCTCCCAAACCGGTAAAATGATATTATTTTAACTCGTTAAATAGGAAAAACGTTAAAGTAATATGAACGGAAAACAATTTTACGGGTATTCTCTCGTAATATCTGCTATGTTTCTTTTTCCAGGTACGGGCCTAAGAAAAATTCCTCGAACATAGTCAAGTGGACAAAATCTTGAGAATAGAACAGACTCTTTTCAGAGCACAATTACTTTAATAATAAATTTATATTTACTACGAAATATACCTCAATTCGAAAATCAGTAATCATATTTTAATACAATTAATAGGAATTAATCTGAATTATTACTTTTATACACTTATTTCATAAGAATAGTTTTATCTTGTAAATGTAAAAACTCTGATAAAAACGGCGGCTATAATAGCCGGGCACACACACAGAGGTGTGTCTACGGGCATTACCCGCACAGTCAATGTCTGTTAAGGCGCGTCTCCATTATCGTCGGCTTTGCCGATCGGCATGGCCGCTCGGCATTTGTTGGCAAGTGGGTACGTACAATTCGGCTTATGCCGGTCAGCATGAAAAGCCGATCGGCATGCCGAAACATTTACCGCATGTTGTCGGAAACTTCAAAAGAATCCAAGCTGAATACACTAGTGGGGACGCAAGCCGGCCGGCTTCGCAAATAGTTCAGTTGTTTTTAATTTTATAAAATATAATTTAGTTGATTTCTTACATTGAAATGGAGTGGACATCTGAAAACGTTATATCGCTTATTGATATGTATCGTGAGCGGCCGGTTTTATGGGATAGCAAAGATGTGACTTATAAGCATCGCAATAAACGAAATGATGCTCTAATGGAAATATCGCTTTTGCTTGATGAATTGAAAGATGAAATAGTTAGAAAAATAAGAAATCTTCAGAGTCATTTTGCTAGGGAGTTAAAAAAAGAAAAAGATACTATGCGCTCGGGAAGTCAAAGTGATGCTGTATATTCCAATGATTCAATTAACGCATCACAGACTTCTGGAGTGATTTTGGAAATGGTTTGCTTTGAAATTTTGAACAAATACATGAGAGAATGATACCAATGATCACCCGTCGCAAAGAATCTGAGTGTTAAAGCAAGTCTGTCTTTGGCAGTAATCTCTTTTCTAAAGGTGGTACCTTGCTTACAAATTTTTGGACCAATCAGATTTAATAAATACTCGAATTCACTAATTGACATTCTAAAAAAATTCATGAATCCACCGTTACATCTATAGTCTAAGCTTAGAATATCAACATCACCTTGAAGCAAGTCATTCATTAAATCAATTCCACTATATATATTTCTACTACGCAGACTCGGCCGCACCCAAAACCTATTTGATTTCCTTTCTTTATTTTTATTATTTGCGATTACTATAAAAGCTGATGTTGTAATAAGAACATCGTCACTGTCAAACATTATGTTCGCGACTAACTGAACTATATCAATAGATGATGCGTTGATGCCGATTTATATGTGGACGTGTTGCCGAATTCGGCAAAGCCGAGCAACAAAATCAAGCGGCAATGCCGATCGGCAAAGCCGACCATAATGGAGACGCGCCTTTAACAAATCTGTGCATTAGTGCGTGAGCACGCTTCGGTCTTAATACATGTACAAACTTGTCTGGAGACATAAGCCACATGTTAAGAATGTTGATTCCATAATTCTTTCAAAGGTGAAATCCGCGTTTAATTATATCAAAACGAAATTGCTGAAAGTACTGATACCCGTTTTGAAAGTATTGATGCCATATATTATGGGAAAAGCATTTTTAATCGAATTCATAAACATTTATGGTTTCCTCATGACAGTATGTTGCTTTGTTAGTCCTTCTTTTATCATGGACAATAATCTTTCAAAAGTTATACTATCCATTCTTAAATGGTTTCTAAAATCGTCGGGCTCGTTTTGTCTCAATTGCTTCAATAACGGCAAATGACTTAGAGTTTCCTTTTCTACTAACCATTTCCTTACCCATTTGCTTCGGTGTTTTGTATTTATAGAGTAAAAGTTATTTGTCATGAGATGTATGTTAATCATAGCCAAACCCAATGCAATTTTTTTCTTATTTATATTTTTTCTGGCCATTTTCTCACTAACACAACAAAACAGTACCTCTTTATCATCAGAAACGTTAAAGATTTCCATTAAAAACTTTGGTCAAGACCGAATACCGCAGTTTTAGCAAAGTATGCACATACATCTAAAGAGACAGTTTTGTCTGCGAGAGATTAAGTACGCCAAAGTTGTCTACCGGCATGTCTTTTAAGCTAGTGGAGTGGAAATATTTAGTCTGTCACATACCAAGTCCTCGAAAGAGCGCAGACTTAAACTGTCCTGGATGAAGACCGCAGATAAACTTCTGTGTGTGTGCCCGGCGATTGGGTGCTCCCAAATCTTTATTACTACGTGCCTACTTCGCTGACGGTCGGAACGAAGTTCGCGTTTTTTTATTTCGATACAGGGCGCTTCAAATTATTTTCAACTCAAAATAAGATAGTGTCGTTGCCGTCAGTATTATGGCAAACGCTATGTAGACTAAAAGCTTTGCACCTACAGTACATATTGAAGCGATTGCATCGTCCCCACCCTAAACTAGTTTAAGAAACCACCAAATTAAAAAATTTTGTTTTAGAGAACTGTTTGACGTTTTGTCGAAAAAATGTGACAAAATGCGTGTAGCACAGAAGGCTCATGTGGTGGAATATCTAGTCAACCACTATGGAAAGGCAGGGGATGCGCAAGCAATCGTTCGCATAAGAAATGCTTCATTTGACTTTTGCAACAAAGTTTTTTCAAGACTGGACAAATGCAATCGAGAAAGATTCCGTCAGAAGCATGGAAAGTGGCTTGACACTAATTTTGATGTTGACAAAGAAGAACCGGAGAAAGTGAATGTGAAACTGACACAGACTCGACTGATTCCGATGAATAACGTTCCTCTTTTTTTTTTTTATTATTAAGAGTATACGCAGTATACGCATCTTTTGCGTTAAAAAGTTATAATACTCCGTTAATTATATTAGTGTTGTACTGTATTTTTTGCATTATTTTTCTCGTATCTTGTGAGTCATTTAATAAAAACATACAAATTGTAATTTTGTCCAAAAATCACCCCCTTAAAAGCCACCCCTGAATTTTATATATTTTTTTATTATTTATCTCGTACTCTATAACTCTTCTCGCATTCTATTTTCATAGAATGCATGCATAAAAACATATAGATGGTCACTTTGTCCAAAGACCACCCGTACGAAGCCACCCTGTGTTTGACATTTTTCATTATATTCTCATATTATTTTAAATAAAACGTATGCAAAAAAATATTTAAATTTTCACTTTGTCAAAAGCTACCCCCTACAAGGCCATCCCTGAGTTTGATATTTTATTATTATTTTTTTCATACTTTATGAGTCATTTTGAATAATTTGCATGAAAAAATACGTGTGAATAGCCACTGCCAAATTACCACCTCTTGAAACCCACCCAAGATTTATTTAATTTTTTTCACTATTTTTCTCGTATATGTGTCATTACATTACTTAGACAATAACCAGATTTTTAGCCACTTTTCTCTGATTTTGGAGCACTGTATGCCGCCTGGACTACAACGACAAAACTGAAACTGACATTTAACAGATAATTAAGAAAAATGAAGAATTTTTTACGTGCTTTTATTCAATACTAGGATTCTTATTATTAATATCCGCATATCCTGAAGCTTTTTCCTTGAAGTTCATTTCAATGTTTTTATGTATATAATTCGTTAACACAGTTACTCTACTTTACTGACGTGTTGAGAGTAGTTTCTATCCAATTATAAATTATATATTAGAGTTGTCTCAAGGTGTAATAATATTATATCTAGATAATTCCCTCGAGTGGGAATCTGTGTTTGTCTAAAACTTGTAAATGTATATAATCTTCTGAATGCGCGTCTGATGTAACTGTGAAACAGAAATATTGGAATAAACTTTAAGCTTCGGGATATACTTTGTATTAATTTGTGGGCTTATTTAAGTAGCAATATTAGTTAACAAGAAAGTGGTAAGTTAAAGTTGAAGCGAAAGCTTTAAGGGTGTCTTATGTGGATAAGATAATAGCAGATAATAGGCGAGATACTGCAATACGTGACAGTTTGATTTCTTTAATTCCCCATTAAGTACTTTAGCTCAGTCAAAACAAGGTTGAAGTTTTACTCATTAATAAGTTGAGACTTTAACTTCCTCTATGGTAACGGTATACTCATAAGATTTTGGTGTTATGTTACTCTAGGAATTATTTCAATTATTATATGTAAATAATTTCTAACCAAGTCGAGTTTTTTTTATATACAGTAGACGCAGAAGTTCTTCGATAATAGGAAAGTTGAGCGCAATTTACACTTACCTAATCTCACTATCGTAAATATCCAATGAGGTATCCAGTGTTGGCAGATCTACTTTATTCATACATAATGACGCCAAGTTTTGTAGAATGATAGAATCTAATTGATTAAAATAAAATAAAATTCATATTTTTATAATTTATATTAAACAATGAAATTACTACGTTTAGCTCATTTGCTTTTTTATCTTACCAACACGTAACTAAGAGTTGAGTTTTAAAAAATATAAATTGTTTGCACGATAAATGAAATAATCTGGCAACACTGATGCAGTAATACCTTGACGGCTTGTTCTCTATTGAGCACGACAAGGACATCGAAACATCGACCGAGAGGGTTGTCACTGCCGCTGCCCATCAAGGAGACAGACGGCGTAGGAGTTTAGTAATGCAGGAAAGTGGGATGCACGTCCCTTCGCGAAATCTAATAAATTGCGAAAACAATTGGTTTTAAAAACATTATAAATGTTGGTACTATCATGGAAAAATTTTGTAATTTGGAAACTAAAAAAGTAATTCTCAACACAAAAATAATTCTTAAAAATGGGTAAAACAAAATAACAATATTCTAAAAGTTTTTAAAAATGTACGGAGTTAAGGAAAACATTTATTACTTACACCTAACAAGTTTAATGTAATAAATGCTCAAATATGCTTCCCTGTTGAGCTGAGCAATATCCCAAACGATTATAAAATCCTTGGCAAACATTACCCAACATAACAGGGGTAACAGTTAAGCAGGCGTTTTCAATATTTAATTGAAGTTCCTGTAAATTGTTGGGCCTATTTTCCTGAAAACCATAAATTTTTGATTTTAAGTAGCCCCACAAGAAAAAGTCACAAGGCGCCAGATCTGGTGGCCTAGCTGGCCATAAGATATTACCATGCCCAGAAATAAGTCTATTCGGAAATGTTTCCTCCAAATACTGCCGAACGCTAACTCCATTATGGGGAGCGCAACCATCTTGTTGGGACCAAATTTCATTAAACCTAGCACCTACTAGTTCCTGAATCCTAGGGACAATTTACTTGTGAAGCAAATCCAAATGTTTTTGGCCATTTAAGATGCCATCGATATAAAAATGACCCAACAATATGTTCACCCAGTATACCGACCCAAACGTTTAATTTTTGAGGATAATGAGTGCGAAGTTCGTAAAACTTATGTAAATTTTCTCGCGACTAATATCGTGTAAGAGTGTTTACCAATTAATGGAAAAGTTGATTCATCGGTAAAAACAATCTTTCTAAGAAAATGTTCATCCGCATTCGCCTTTTCCATTAATTGCTCACAAAATTCCATTCTTCTGACATTGTCCGTCTCAAAAATTTCATGAGTTTTCCGAACCTCGTATGATTTGTAACCATTTTTTTTAAAAACCGACCGTTGATGGTATAGAACCTACTTCAGTAGCAATTTGGGAAGTAGTAGGTACCGGGTTGTTGGTTGCCAGTGCACAAATCAGAATATCTCTTTCATATCGGGCTTCATTGGGAGGAATCGATTTTTGATGTTGTTTATAATCAACACAACCATGTACTTATTTCAAAATTGTGAATAATATTAAGAATTGGGGATAATGCAAGTGAAGGTTGGCCGGGAAATGGACCATTAAATGCGTTTTTAATGTGACGCCTTGACTTTCCTTGATAGTACCACTTAACCATCTGAACTTTTTCGGCCGTTTTAAACATTCTTACGTTATATATTAATACACGAATGGTGAAACGTGCGTCGAGTAGATAAATTGTTCAAGTGGAGTGTTTTAGTGTTTATGAAAACGTGTCAATGCGTTGTTCTTTCAGAATTATTTTAATTTATTTGTTTTAAAATTATTGTTAATTTTTTTAATATTTATTTTGTCAACCAGAATTTTTATTTATTACCGCTAAAAGAAAAATAATTTATTTTCGTTATTCTCATAGAGATTTCAGATCGAATCAGTTAATCGGTCGAGATCTTACGTTACCAAACGATTTCAACTGGTCCAACCGTCGATTAATTGTAACCATAATCATATCGAAGGCATCCTATCTAAAGCTATTGAGCATCAATTATTTCTAAATGGCTGTAAAATAATGGATAAGGTAAACTAGATATTCAGTGAATAAATGGTTTTTCGTATAGTAATTAATGGTAGGGGTAAAATTTGCACTTTTTTATTTTCCACATATCTGCTTCAAAATTGATATATGGGGTCCTTGTTGTATTCTATATGCACTTTTTCTTCATAAAATTTTTCGATATCTTTTTGACCCATTTTTCGGTACCACCGTTAACTATTTTTTACAGTCCTGCCAAACCGGTGATCACATGACATGTGTCAAAATGTAATTTTTTGTTGTTGAACATGCATAAACGAACCCCCAATAGAGTTTTTTAGAAATGTCAAAAATATAATTTTTTCCCATATGTAGCCAACTTTATGGACACTGTATAATCAGAATTCCACTAAAATTATGAAGTTACTAAATTAATAATCTTAATATTTTGTGATAATATCTTTCCAATTTTTTTAAATTTATTTAGGGACATCATTGCTGAGAACTGTTTGAAAACTACTGGCATTTCTTATGCATCAAATAAAATCTTAGTTCAGACGTTTTAGGGGCCATGACACAAGTCAGTTTAAATTGTACCCGACTCTAAGCCATAACATGTTTAGTGTCAATATAATATATTTTATTATTATTACGAATGCATATCCTATGTTAGTAGTTTTCCGATTCACTAACATACTTATGTTATGTACAAAACGCAAATGAAATAAGGATCCATATTACACAGTATTCAATATCAAAAGGGTTATTTCCTCACAGTTCATTTCGCAGTGAAACTAGTTTATCAGATATCAAATACTCTATAAATAACAGAGTTATCAGATGTATGTAAAACGCATATTACTTACGGCTGAATGACATATTATGATTAATAAAATACATTTCACTAAAAGTTCTGATACTTCTAATTTATTTGTACAGTAGAGTTGTTTATGCAGACATACCCGTAATTGCTCGGTGGTTCTCTTGAAAAAGACACACCCTCATATACTGTGTTTCCGTACTCGTGTATCACTCAGTTTAATTTCATGTCAAGAGTGAAGGGCAGTAACAACTTTAGAGTATTTTATTTGTTTTATTTATAATTCATTCCCTGAAAGGGAAGTTCATTTAGCGTTTTCTCTAAGTAATTAAATTGCTTTCTCGCGAATTAACCAATTTAATTCCATTTAAGTTTCTTTAATTGAGGGTAGCTTTGTAAAAGTATAAATAAATTTTAAATTAAATAACAGTAAAATAGTAATAAAGATGTAGAGGCACGTGTAGGAAAACTTTTATGATGTTGGTATATCGCGAGCATTTGAATTGGCTCTAGATGCAAAACTTTCATGATGGCTATTAGTAACCTGCAACGCGACAGACTGATTTTATGACATCATCAAGTTGACTGCTTTTAGAACTAATGCATTCTTCGTTGTTTAATTAATTGCAGAAGTGGAGAACATCGAAATTGACTTGTCGAATATTACTAAAAATTGCAATAGCATATAAATGTAGAAATATTTATACTACTAACAAGAATACTCGTAATTGTTTTATTTTACTTTCATTTTACAAAAAACTTATTACTACTATTGTCATTGTATATTAACACAGTAAGTATTGATGCCACTGTTGTTAATTTTAAAGTCTCTCTTTTAAAAACACAAAACAGGAACTAGTATTTTACCGGTGTTTAATGTTTTTGTTCTGTTACGTTTTTGATTAAATTTCCTTGTATCGTCTGTACGTAACCCCATTCCGTGTTTTTCGCAGACAATTAAGATAGCAGAAATTTCATATAGCATTTTATATTAACATGAAATAAAGCAATCTTGCCCAATTTAATTTCAGCATCAGAGTCTGAAAAACTCAAATAAGGCAAAAGTAAACATAATTATGCCGCCGCTTTCGTGGCATGCCCTAAGAGGTCTTTTTAAGCTTCAGAAATAGCTGTTCTAAGTCAGACAGACAACTTCAATTTCCATGCACATATATGCATGATTCTGTGAGATTTTTATTTGCTTTTATATTTTCGGAGCAGGTGCATGATTACAAGTTTGGAAAACTTGATTATTGCATGTCTGTGTTTGCTTTGCTGTCGCGTTACGGTTCAACAATTCTGATTTATTTGATTAAATGTAATTTTTTTCATTACATTGAGTTTTAAGTTTTCTTTTGCACAATCCGTCGGTTTGTAATCTATTATCGATCTGTCAAGCTCCAGTATTTCAATCTACTATAAATCGATTTTTGTTATAGCTTTTTGAAGAGGGAGAACTCTAGTTTAAAAGAGGATAGAGACTGTCCATAAATGATGTCACGATTTAAGAGGGATTCTGAAAATTGTGACAGGAGGGGGCTCAAGCAATTGTGATGTCACAATACAAGAAAATAATTTTATGACTAATATTTTGATTATTTATTATCAGAGCATCTTTCGGGGGGGGGGAGAGATGGGATGAGTGTAACAATGGACACGGGGGGAGGTGGTCAAGAATTGGCAAGAGAAGCGTGATATCATTTATGGACGGCCCCGTACCAGTTCCATATTGATTTGTTTGACGTTTTTAAGCTCAAAAATCACCATCGGAAATTGAAAATATGTCTCAATTAGTTGGTTATTACATGGATAACACTCTACAAGTCACAGTATTTAAAGGGTCCACTTTTACTTCCCTCCCTCGCATACCGAAGGGAAGTATTGGACCCGTGGAAAAATCGCTCTCCCAGATTTCTTCTGATTTCCACATTTCAGACCATGCAGATTACGAAAATGAAGGTCTTTCAATTCCATCAGTCGGTCTGTCGGTCTGTTGGTGCTATAACTTAAGAACTACTTGACGGAGAACAATCTTTAGTAGGTAGTTGACGCTGCTGCCAACGTAAAAATGGGTAGACTCTCACTGGAAAATATACAGGGTGAACCCTCTAAAGAGTAAAAATTTAAAATCTCCACGTTTTACGACATTCTAACCAATTTCAACAGAAATATGAAAATACTCCCCCTATACTGCGTGGATGAGGAAGTAGAAATGTGACAGATGGCAATATTATTTGGCAGATAGTTATGAGAATTGGTAAGGAAGGCATATTATAATTTTATTGAAAAATACACAGGGTAAGAAATAATTCAACTGGTGGAAACTTGTAATGATATTTACGCAAACTTTCCATATTTGACATATTTGGTTAGTATTTATCTTTTGCCGTCGGATGACCACTCTCTATATTTTTTGACCAAAAGTTATCACAATCCTCTCAAATAAGGCAAAATAAGGGGCAAACCTCGGACTGGAAGCCCATGGATATGCAACCTCAAAGTTGCTTATCTGCTCCTTAATTGTAAACACAAATACACCTATTATATTTTATACGGCTTGAATTTAACATCATTCTTGAGTAAATCTTCTTATTTTCTATATATTTGTTAGGCTTTTTAAAATTAATTTTATTTATACATACAATTAATTAAACAACCTAGAGTAATAAATTATATATCGAAAAGATTCTGAAAACCTCTATGTGCCGATATTGGGTCAGATACGATCATCAGAAGAATAGATATTTAAATTGTAGCAATTGGAGGGTAAACTAGAATCATTCACGAGTATTTAAAAAAAACCGCTGCCTAAGGAATCACTACTTCCACATCCAGATTATTCGTCCAAGTCACTTTAAAGGAAACATCTTGACTATATTTGCACTCTAGTATGTGGAAATCATTGGTCATAGAATTTTAATAATATTTGGGGTAGATGTCATAGAAAAGTTTGAGGAGTTGGTTTCTACCATATACGTTAAAAATGAAGTTTCTAGTTTACCGTACTTATTTTCCACTATTTACAACCTACCACCTCAATGGAGTCATCTCAATCAGATGTCACTACAATACATACGTGTACTAACTTTCAAGTGAATATCTCAATTTGATGTTATCAATCCCATTAATAATGAAGCGGAGGTGGTAGAGTTTGAAAAATATTAGAAAGAAATCTGAGGCCTTGGTTTCTAGTATATACACCGAATCCCAAATTTCTGTAGTCTTACCAGCTTGCTTTACTTATTTTCCCCTATTTGCCCCTATTTAACCCCCAACCCTTCAACGGCATCATCTCAAATTATGATCTAGTTTCAGACGTCGTTATAATACATACGTGTACCAAATTTCAAATGAATATCTCAATTTTATTTTATCAACCCTTTTCATATTGGAGTAGGGGTGGTTGGGTTGAAAAATATTATAAGAAAATCTGACGCTGTGGCTTCTAGTACATACACCGAATTTCAAGTTTCTGTACTCTTACCAACTTGTTTTACTTATATTCCTCTATTTACCCCAAAATAACCCCCAACCCTTCAACGGAATCATCCCAAAATATAATCTTATTCTAGACATCGTTATAATACATACGTGTACGAAATTTCAAATGAATATCTCAACTTTATTTTATCAACCCCTTTAATGGGGTAGGGATGGTGGGGGGTTGAAAAATATTATAAAAAAATCTGAGGCCTTAACTTCTAGTACATACACCGAATTTCAAGTTTCTGTACTCTTACAAGCTTGCTTTACTTATTTCCCCCTATTTACCCCTATTTAACCCCCAACCCTTCACCGGATTTCCTCAAAAAACAATCCAGTTCCAGATCTCGTTATAATATATACGTGTACAAAATTTCAGGTCAATATCTTAAACCGTTCCGGAGAAAGCGTGCGGACAAAAAAAAAATACAGACAGACAGACAGACAGACAGACCGACAGACAGACCGACAGACAGACAGAAAATTTTTTTTTCGCTCAAATTTAAAATCTCGACGTTTCATGACATTCTAAACCTAAATTCATGAATAAAAATTTTTGAAATTTGTTTTGCGATTACTATACTTCCAATCCACTACGTGGAAGTAATAATTGAAATCGCTCAAGAACTGTGCGTCAAATGGACTTTTGTCTAAAAAAAGTGCTAAATTTCCCACAGTGCGTCGCCTTGCGTCGTTTATGTATAACTTCTATTTGATTAATTTAAGTATCTAAATTCATGTTCTTGCATTTTTACGTCTCGACACCTAGCGTCGTTTTTTGGGAACTACGTTATTTGATAAATTTTGATACATGATTTCATATTCTTGCAGTTTTACGTCTCGACGCCGATCTCGACGTCTAACGTCGTTTTTGTAAAACTTGTGTACTAGATGAATTTGGATACCTAAATTCATGTTCTACCATTATTACGTCTCTACGCCGACCGACGACTGGCGTCGTTGTTTTAAAACTTCTAAATTTGATAAATTTTGATACCTAAATTCATGTTCTTCCATTTTGTCGTCTCGACGCCAGCCGACGCCTAGCCTCGATTTTGTAAGACTTGTGTATTTGATAAATTTTGATACATCAATTCATGTTCTTGCATTTTATGTGTCAACGCCGACCAACACCTAGCATCGTTTTTGTAAAACTTGTGCATTTTATTTAAAACAATTTGGAACTGTAATGACAATTCAAGTGATAAAATTACGAAAAAAATTGAACAGGCGATTGAAAATTGCAATTTTAGCGCGAGAAAATAGATATTCCAAAACGCCTTTCTTCGAATAACATGAAAAGTACCGCATATACTGAAAAAATTCCAATAAGAAATTTGATAAACTGGGGATGAATTTGATTTTTTTATTTAAGTAATAGTTTCAGAGGGTATAAAGGTTTTGTAATAGGAAACTGCAAAGGATTCAGCAATACTGATGTTATGAAGTCGCTATACTACTCATTTGTACGATCAAAATTGGAATACTTCTCGCTCATATGGTACCCTGGATATGCTATTTATATAAACAATGTTGAGAATGTTCAGCGCCATTTTGTTAAGTACTTATGTTTTGTGGAAGATAGTGTCTATCCTATAAGAGTAATAAATTATATATCGAAAAGATTCTGAAAACCTGTTCCGATATTGGGTCAGATACGATCATCAGAAGAATATATATTTAAATTGTAGCAATTGGAGGGTAAACTAGAATCATTCACGAGTATTTAAAAAAAAATTGAAATCGCTCAAGAACTGTGCGTCAAATGGACTTTTGTCTAAAAAAAGTGCTAAATTTATTATATTAGCAAAAAATTACGTTGGAAAGATTTAACATGTCAAATCAACAAAATAGAAGGATAATACACCCAGTAACTTTTCTCTACAAAATCATTCTGAATTTGTAGTTCGCCCCATAATTCCTGAACGCAGGTTCTGAAAATAATCGAGTCGACATTGAATTTAGTACCGTATAAGTCGCTGATAATTTCTACACGGAACGAGACTATAATATCTCGTCAAAAGTTAGAAGTTATTTATCACATTTTTGACAAATAATTTCTTCTGTTGAAAGTATTTCTGCAAATTCTCTTTTAGCCATAAAGGCTATGTGAATAAAATAATAATTCTTATTAAAAACGGAATAAAAATAGAGCATTAAAATGAAATTAAATAACTCTCAGAAATTAAAATCGACTAATAATTATCACAAACAAATTAACGAAGTAAGGGTTCAAACAAACCACCTTCTTGTGCCAAACAATAACCAAACCGATTAATAATAATAATAATAATAATAATAATAATAATAATAATAATAATAATAATAACAAAATCAAAGTGTACTGGGACACACCTATCATAACGGATAGAGAGGTACGACATAACAAACCAGATATTCTGATAATACATAAGAAAGATAAATGGGCCCAAATCATAGATATATCAATACCACTCGATAGCAACGTTAAGACGGCAAGAAATGGAAAATTATTAAAGTATCAGGACCTAGCGCATGAAGTAAAGCACATATACCAGCTAAACAATGTTAACATCTTGCCCGTCATAATATCAAGTAACGGCTTAGTGGACAAACACCTACCTACTAATCTGGGAAAAATGGGGGTGTTAGATGGGGATAAGATAATCACCTTGGCACAAAAAGCTGTCATACTATCGACATGCCGCACTATTCGCCGTGTGCTAGCCACTGACGGAAACGTTGACCTCTAGGGGCCCCGAATCAGTCAGAAGTTACACCACCAACGTAAGTTGTGAAAGGAAAAAAAAATAATAATAATAATAATAATAATAGCACACTTCGAGGTTCTTTGCCACAGAACCTTAGAAGAGCCAGAAGAGGTGTGCCCGGCAATCAGTTCAGAGGAAGTTCAACAAGCTCTTGTTGGGGCCAAGAACTTCGCTGCTCCGGGCCCAGACGGAATAAACAACTGGTGGTGGAAAAAATTTCCTTCTACCCACCGTCGTCTGGCCCGAGTTTTCAACACGTGGTTGAACGAGGGGCAGCAGATTCCTGACTGGTTTGTCGAGGGACGTACCGTGCTAATCCCCAAAAAGGGAGATCTGTCCGACCCAAGGAATTATAGGCCGATCACTTGTCTGAACTCCTGTTACAAGTTATTTACACGTATCTTGTATGCTAGGACGTTACGGCAGGTTGATCCAGTCTTCCAACAGATTTACGAGCAGCGTGGTGCCAAGAAGGGCATGGCGGGCTGTAAAGACAGCCTGCTGATAGACCGCTGTATTACGCAGGATTCTGTGCAGTACAAGCGGAATCTATCGATGGCCTGGATTGACTATCGCAAGGCATTTGACACAACATCGCACGAACTATTGTTGCATTTGCTCAAGTGTCTTGCGGTAGCAGAACCAATAGTGAGATGCATAGAACAACTGCTACCTCTCTGGAAAACTCGCTTCACCATAACATCCGGTGCACAGCGGGTTACAACAGAGCAGGTGGCATTCCGAAGAGGAGTTTTCCAAGGAGACTCTCTGAGTCCCCTCCTCTTTTGCATCTCACTGCTGCCGTTATCTGTTGAGCTCCGCCAAACTCGCGGGTATCACTGTGGACCACCCAGCAACCGGAGGCATAAGGTCACTCATCTATTCTACATGGATGACCTTAAACTGTATGCCTCCGGAGAGCATGAACTCCAAAATGCTCTAAGGGTGGTCGAGCAGTACACGCGGGCCATTGGTATGGAGTTCGGGTTGGACAAGTGCGCGGTCGTTCAACTCAAGAGAGGACGATGTGGGGACTTTGCTGAAGACGCGCAACTCGCAGACGGAAGCATCCTGAGACATCTGGATGCCGGAGAGACCTACACATACCTGGGTGTGGAGCAACATCACATCCAGGATGTGCAACAAGTGAAAGAATCTCTCCGCGGCAAGTACAGAAGCCTACTCCGAAAGATTTGGTCATCCGAACTTTCGGGGAAAAACAAGGTATCTGCTACTAATATGCTTGCCGTTCCTGTTCTGCTCTACTCCTTTGGAGTAGTCAAATGGACTGTAGATGAGCTGCGCCAATTGGACAGAGGTACCCGCAAGATGATGAATATCCATAGGAGCATTCATCCTAGATCGTCCGTCCCTCGTGTGTACCTCCCACGAAATCGGGGGGGCAGAGGGCTCTTGGGGTTGGAGTGTATGCATGGCAGAGTGGCACTGAGCATGGCATGTAATGTCCTTAGGAGCTCAGACCCGCTCCTGCAATTAGTGAGAGATCACGAAAACGCAGGGGTGGGTGCAGGATTGTTTAAGGCAGCAAAAAGAGCCGCAGATGAACTTGGTCTCGTATTCGACGATAGGCGAGGTGGCCGGCGCGGTGCTGATCCAGAGTCAGTCACTGAACTACAGCCAACCCGTCTGAAGCCCCAAATAAAAGCTGCCGAGCAGGAACTTCTGTTTAGGCAGCACGTCGATAAACCCATGCACGGTGTATACTATAAGAACGTAGAAACACTGGGTTTGTCGACTAGGCTGACATTTGCCTTTTTAAGGTCAGCCGGGCTAAAGTCGGAGACGGAGGGATTTATTGTGGCCTGCCAAGATGGTGTAATTAACACGTTGGTCTACCGAAGCCGCGTAATGGGTGTAGAGGTTCCTGATATAAGCTGTAGGACCTGCCACCAGGCGCCGGAGTCGCTCATGCATTTACTTTCTGCATGTCCGATATATGCGATTTCGGCCTACATCCAACGCCATAACGCGGCATTACGGGTGCTGTACTATCATCTACGGCACTCGTACGGGATAGACCAAACACCAGTGCTGCCTTACGTCCCCGGAGATATTGAGTCCGTTGTCGAAAACGAGAGGTGCCGAATTTATTGGAACTACTCGTTTCCGACAGTCAGGCTAATTCAGGCCAACAAGCCTGACATAGTCCTCCTCGACCATCAAAACAAGGTGATGTTTGTGATCGAGTTCTCGGCACCCGCTGAGCCAAACATCGCTTTGAAAGAGGAGGAAAAACGGACCAAATACCGTGATCTCCGGTACGAGCTCCAAGTGCTGTACCCAGGCTACTCTGTCAAGATGGTCGTCCTCATAATCGGTGTACTCGGAGGTATGAAGCCTACGCTGCTCTCAGCATTGAAGACCATACCGGCCTGCCAAAAATCAGCCGAATGGTTGGCAGGCCAAATGCAAAAGGCAGTCGTCTTGGGGTCCCTGGGTCTACTTAGGGCACACGATTCTGGAATTTACAACCACTAACCCTGCGGGAGGTGGGGAGTGGTTGTAGATAATTCGCTGGCGCTTCCCCCGTGAGAATATCGGAGACACGGGAGAACTGTCCAGTATCGCTAATGCGAAAAAAAAAAAAAAAAAAAAAAAAAAAAATAATAATAATAATATATTTCTCAATTTTACACAATAGTGTATACAGTCGTCATAATAATAAATACATAAAGATTAAAGAAACAGAAAGACAAGTAGTACATAAACAGACAAAAAAGAAAAAATAAGCAGAAAGAATATCAGGTAGATAGTGTACTGAAGTACTGAAAATATTCATCAATAGTATAAAACCTATTTTCAATTAATAATACCCTGACCTTTTTTTTAAACATTTGATACTTACATCCTCTTTTTTTAACTCTTACGGTAAAGCATTAAACATTTTTTTTGACAAGTTAAAAAAGGAAGTACTCGTCCTACTGAGGCGCACACTTTCTAGACATAAGTTTTTCCTTTCTCTAGTATTATAGTCATGAACATTCCCCCGAGTGAGAACAGTCCCTTCTTTAAATTTCTGTTTAATATACAACAAACAATAATAAATGTAACTAGCAGGTAGGGTCATAATACTCATATTCTTGAAATGAGGTCTGCATGAATCAGTAGACTTTGCTTTAGCTAAGATTCTGATTGCTCTTTTCTGAAGTATAAAAACCTGATTCGCACTACAGGTATTACCCCATAGAATTATTCCATACACCATTGCACTATGGAAAATAGAAAAGTATGCTATTTTTAAATAATTTTCACTCAGTCTACTCTGTAGCTGTCTTAGTAGAAATATGTGTGTTGATAAACGCTTACACAAATCGTTAGTATGATGAGCAAAACTTAGGGAAGAATCGAGGAAAATACCCAAAGTTTTTACAGGCACATTATTAATATTAGTATTAGCTGGTTTCACAGCAAAGTCAAGCGTTTTGGTTTTGTCTAGGTTTAAACTTAACAAGTTACTAGAGCACCATTTTTCAAGCAAATTTTCAGAGAAGTTAATATTATTAGTGTTATCTATTGAAGATTGACTTCTAAACAACAAAGTTGTATCGTCTGCATAGGCAGCTAGACGTACATTATTATTGTCTAAAATTAAAAAGAGATCATTTACGTATAATATAAAAAGCACAGGACCTAAGACAGATCCTTGAGGAACACCATATTTTATAAATTTTTGTTTGGAAATTTCATTGTTATATTTTATACATTGAGATCTATTCCCGAGGTATGAGGCAAACAGATTTAATGCAGTGCCTCTAACACCATAACATTCAATCTTAGCCAATAAGATATCATGACTCACAGTATCAAAGGCCTTGGATAGATCATAGAATTTAGCAGTACAAAACTCTTTTTTCTCAAACGCCTCCAAAATATTTGTAATAATTTCACTAAGTGCCAGTATTGTTGATTTTCCAGATCTGTAGCCAAATTGAGATTGACTAATATAATTATAATGCTCTAAATAATCCAAAAATCTATTTTTAAGAATAATTTCAAATATTTTTCCTATAACTGGTATTATTGAAATTGGTCGAAAACTAGCGGGTTCATTATAATCGCCTTTCTTATATATTGGAATTACCTGTGAAATCTTTAAAGAATCTGGAAAAATACCACACAAGATACAGCAATTTATCAAATCTGTAATATGATCAATTAATATTTCACCCACTAATTTAATAAGTTCATTACTTAAGCCATAAATATCACTAGATTTAGAATTTTTTAACTGATTAATGATAATTCAAATTTCATCACAGGTAACTGGAGCCAGGAAGAAAGAATGATTAGGATTAGGCAACGTTTTCAGATAGCTATAATGATTACTATACACATTTCCAAAATTCAACATGATCTCTTCAATAACATCAGAGTAGTAGTCAGCAAATTGGTTAGGAGTCAGATTATTAGGTTTATTACGTTTCTCCCTATTTGTAATGTTCCATGCAGCTTTCTGTTTATTTGAACTATTGTTTATATACTTATCATTGTTTTCCAATTTAGCTTTATTAATTTCTCTTTTATATTCACATTTTAACATTTTGTAAAGATTTAAATTATCCTCATTTCCACTGGCAACGGCTACAGTTTGAACAGCATCAAGAGTATTTTTAAATTTAGTTAATCGATTATCATATCGAAGCCTGTTTCTTTTATTGTGTTTAATGTTTATTCTTTTAGCTTTAAAACACTTATTATATGTATCAGATAACACATGTAAAAGATAATTAGCTTTATCATTAGGACACTGTGATTGAAAGAAATTATTCCAATTAGCAACTTCAAGTTTGTTGGCGAATTTAGTTATGTTGCTCTTAGACATTGGCCTGTAAAAAACATATTTATTGTCATTATTATTCTTAGGTATTATAATTGTGTTCATTGTGCCCTTATGATCAGAAAGATGCGGCTCAACTACTTTACAGTGTAAACTATCATTTAAGTTAGTAAAAACATTATCTATTTTGATACTGGTTGTTGCAGTTATCCTAGTATCTTGAAATATCCTTTCTGTAAGGTTATATGATAAGAACAAATTTTTATAGGCAATCACATTTTGGCAACTTATATTGAAATTAATGTTGAAATCTCCTAATACAATAACAAATTTATTTAAAGACAGTTGGTCAAGAACTTGATTCAATAAGCTAAAATATAAATTGGAATCACCAAGAGGTGATCTGTACGTACATAAAATGATAATCTTGTCTTTAATTAATTCAATGGTGGCAAATTCTGCATGTTTCTCGATACAGTAATTTTTTATATTATCGAGAGCTTCCATTTCATATTGAAGATCATTACTTTTGTATATAGCAATTCCCCCATGGCGAAAATGTTCACGACTATAATATGCTACCAACTGAAAGTTGGAAATATTAATATTTTTTATTTCGGTTTCAGAAGTCCACGTCTCAGTCAGGCACAAAAGATCTACCCTTTCATGTGATAAAAAATACTCAACTTCATTTACCTTGTTTTTTAGACATTGGATGTTAATATAAAAAACATTAAGTTTACAAATACCTTCAGTACACGATTCCCCTGTCAGATAATCAGAAGATTTTAGGACCGTAGGTCCACCTGTGATAGGCGAGGGTATAAAAAGTGTTTGGTGAAACTTCCACTGATGCACTTAAATTTAACAGATATCTTGAAGATTCCTGGTTATCTTCATTAGTTAAATCGACTATAGGAGAGTTAATACTGACAGTCTCACTAGAAATAGGGTCTAGGACTGGAGTAAATTTCAGATTTTTGTTTAGGAACTTATTTGATATTCCAGTAGAGTCAGTTTCCAAATCCACTATATTTACAGGATTATAGATGAGATTATTTATAGGTAGGATAAAAATGAGATTTTTTGTTATAAGTTTGGTTTGGCTTATAAAATTTTTTATTTGCAGGGATGTTAGGCGAGTTGTACGTCTACCTGCTTTGGGGTTTGTCTCGATATAATACACATGCCCTTCCGTACATTTATTGAATTTCCATAAGAAGTAATTCAGATTGGAGTTGTATTTGAAAATATGTTTGTCTCTGTTAGTTTTCAGGTATGGGACTGACGCAGACAGGATATTTGTATGTGTGCATAGTTTTAATTTATTGCATATATATCTAAAAGATGGTGTTTGCCCAGAGATTATATCGTTTATTCCTGCCATAATGATTACAAAATCCTCTGTAGTGAATTCCTTGGTTAAGTCTTCAATATTTGCTATTATCTGGTTTAATTTTGCACCAGGTTTTATAAAAGAGAATTTGGAGTATTCATTTAATTCATTATATTTACATAAAGCTTTGTTTATACCTGTTCCCGTCTCGTCGGCTAATACTAGAATCTTACTCTTATTTTGTGAACTACTGTTTAAGTCTGTAGTACTTAAAGCAATTTTTTCTAGGTCAGTATTAATATATTTAGTTGTCAAATCGTCTTTCTGGTTTATTTTTGACTTATCCTGTATATTCCCTTTATTCGTAATATCTTTTACTACCTGTTGCACCTTTTTTATTTCTGTGTGGCATATCTTTGTCTCCATTGTTGTGTACATATCTTTAATAGTTTTTATAGTTTGTATACCAGATTTTGTTGCTTTTTTAGTTAATAAATCGTTCTTTTTAAGTAACTTAATCTCTTCAGATAGTTCTTTGATAAGTTTTTTTTGGTTCTTGATAAGGTCGTTTAGCTCCTCTTCTGTTTTTAGTGCCTCTTGCATAAATACTTTATGTTCTTCTCTTAACTTCACAATATACTTATTTTTTATCTGACTGTCCTCATTCAGATCGTTAATTGTCTTTTCGAGTAATGATTTCTCTTCATCCTCACTGATTAGTGAGTTGTCTTTGTCCAATCGGCAACAAATTATTAAATTGTCCTTTACATGCTTAATTTTGTTCTTAAACTTAGGTAAACAATACTTATGTATAGCTTTCAAACACTTCACACATATATAATTTGAAAAGGTTCTATTTTTGCAGCAATTATAAGCAATTGATGCAGAGCTCTGAGAGCTAATGTTACTGCTAGACAACATTGTACTGATAAATTATACAACGAATATCTTATATCATTGAGTTGATCTGGGGTAATGTTTGCACCAAGTTGGATAAGTTTTTCCCGTAATTCAACTAAATTATTGGCTCGTTCAAAGGCATGTTTATAAGCGGTTTCCTTTAAAAAGTCCCACAGAAAGAAGTCATTGGGTGTTAGATTAGGTGACCTGGGGGGGCATTTTATCATTCCCCTCGTACTTATTAAACGATTGGGAAATGTCCTTTCGAGAAAGTTAATAACCGTTCCGTTATTGTGACTTGGGCAGCCGTCTTGTTGAAACCAGATGTTGTCAAAGTTGACAGGAAGATTTTGAACTATTTGGTTTTCTAAAAGCTCTAAATATATATTGCCATTTAATTTGCCATCGATTGTCAGTGGGCCTATAATATGATTGTCTAATATTTCCGTCCAAACATTCAACTTTTGCGGATACTGAGTTCGCACAGCAACACTCAAATGTTTATATTCCCGAGACCAATATCGTACTACGGATGGTTGTGCTTCCTATGTAATGAAAAGGATGATTCACTGTAACCAATATGTTTTTTAAAAAGTTTTCATTGTCATTTACTTTATTCATCATAATTTCACAAAATTCCATCCGTTTGAAATTGGCCTCGGGAAATAGTTCTTGCGTTGTTTGAACTTTAAAACAACTGTACCCATTTCTTTTCAAAATATTTCTTACAGTTCTTTCCTCCATATCAATTTCATCAGCAATTTGCCTGCCAGAATAAGGTTCACTATTTTCAACAAGTGCGCAGACATTAGTTTCTCGAATTTCACGTTCTTCGCCCGTTTGTCGATGACGGGGTTCGCGTTAGGAGCAATTTTTGCAGTAATTTATGACACAACCGAAATTTTCAAAATTTTTAATACTACGTGAAATTGCGCTAAGTGAGGGGATTGGTCTGTCTTGAAATGCCACGGTAAATAAATTTATTGTGTCATCAATGGAACGGCCCCCAAAGCACCACTTCACAATTTGCACTTTTTCAGCAGTTGTATAAACAGCCGGCATTTTAACACAATTGAGATTAATTTATTTTATTCCCAAGTCTTTATAGGTAGGCTACTGAAAGAAGAATGCAGTGGTGCTATAAACGAATACCAATGGTCTGCGTTCATCTATGGCAAGGCGTGGTTTACCTGCGCCGATAGACGTTTACATATTACCAGCTACAATTTCCGAATCCGTTCCATTCTATAACATTTTTAATTACCTCATATTCTGGAACAACTGAGTATTCACATACCTCGTATAACAAGCAGGGGCGCGTTTAGATAAATTGGGCCCCTAGGCGCTGTGAGATTTGAGGGCCCCTCGATTAACAAAATATTAGATCTAAAGATTTGAAGGCAAGTATATTTTTACAAATACATATTATCATATTTTTTCCGGCTTTATATGTTAGCAAACTTGTCAATTTGAACGTTTGATATCACAGTTTTGTGTTTCCTCTGGTACAGTATACAGAAGAGACAAATTTTGAAGTCGCTGTTGCCCCGAAGTAGTAGGTAGTTATTAATTCTTTTGAGCGCCAAAAAAGTGCGTTTACATGAGGGATTACTGACCGGAATGGTCAAGTAAATACACAAAAAGGTTTCAACATTAAATAATGTCGCCTGCAACACATTGAGAAAAAGGAATCCGCAGTTTTTTATAGTAAGAATAGGTTACAGTCGATTGTTCTGAAACTTGGGGAAAATATTCTCCTGGACCCCCTGATTAAAATTCTTTGTGACCACCAGTCCGACCGAATTCGATTTTTTTATCTAGAGGCGACTGAAACTGTGAACATCTTCGAGTGTCTGCGTAAATGTTCCATAAAAATTCTGAAAATATTCATGCTCATTTCTTGAATAATAATAAGCATCTTTTGTCTCTTGGCATTTTTTTTTCAAGGTGCTTCCTTCTCCTGGAAAAAAATAACAAACAAACAAAAATATTTTTTGTAATTTTTTTACGGGAAAAGGAAGAACTTTGAAGATAAACACCAAGATACAAAAGATACTTATTTTTGTTCAGAGAATACGCCTACCGGTTTTAAGAATTTCTTGGACAAAAATAATTTCGACCAAGACTATCCCTAAAACTTTATTTTTTTCTACTTCAGAAAGATCCCAGAATATGCAGGCATGTTCTTTAGGTAAAAATAATCAGCTTATGCCCCTCCAACTTTTTCTTCAAAGTGCTTCCTTTTTCCGTAAAAAAAATTACAAAAAAATATTTTGTTATCTTTGTTATTTTTTTCCGGAAAAAAAAACGCCAAGAAACAAAAGATGTTTATCTTTCTCCAAAAAATGAGTATGAATATTTTCAGAATTTTTATGGAACATTTAAGCAGACCTTCGCAGATGTTCACAGTTTCAATCGTCTCTAAATCAAAAAATCGAATTCGGTCGAACTGGTGGTCAAAATGAATTTTAATCAATTGGCCCAGGACAACATTTTCCCCAAGTTTCAGAACTATCGACTGAAACACATTTTTATTATAAAAAACTGCGGGGTCCTTTATACATTTCAGCAGGCGACTTAAGCCGGCATATATCAAAAAGTTATGCAATTTATTTGGAGATGGCTCGGAATCTATGTCGCCTCTATAGGTTGATACTAATGCATTGATTATTGTAGTGCACTGATTATTAGCTTGTTTTGTATCGTCATACTCTTTTTCCAAATTTTCTTTATTTTCAGATTCTTTTTCTATTTGTTCACCATCGCCAGATTCACTAGAATCGTTTCCTAATGGTTCTTCCTTTTCGCAGTCCTCATCACTGGTTTCAAAATCAAAATTTTCTCAGTTATTTTCTCGGGTTTTCTAGATTGTTCTGTCTCAGGTTCTTGAATTTTTCCATCATCATTATCAGTAGATTTATTTTCATTAATGTGAAATATACCGAAAAGCTGATTCGTCATCTGGCACGTGCCGACTGCCGAAACTTAAATAGTAACGTCTGAGGAATTGCCAAATTCGTCTGTTAATTGATTGCATCTTTTTTTAATACACTGAAAAAAATATGTTCGAGAAATCAATGAATGAAAGTTCATTGAGAATTTATGAATCTGTTTATTGATATAATGTATATGTTCATTAAGACAATGTACACATTTATTGTTACTATGTAAACGTACATTATATTAATAAACGGATTAATCACTTTTCAGTTGATGAACCGATTCATTAATATTACGAACATATTTTTTTCAGTATGATACAGTGAATAAAGATTAAAGAAATAAATATTCAAGAATATTCAAACACGATAAACACAAACAATAAATTCCTATAGACTTCTACATTGAAATATGAAAAAAATTGAAATGGAAAGGAAGAAATATAAAATGATTTCAAATTCAAATGATATAAAATGTGAATAAACGACAAATGTTCGTGAACACATACTCGCATGAACCATTCTTATTTTGTTATGTTTGTTGCAACTGAGATCTGATGAGGATGATATGGAAAAGGGAAGAAATGTATTTCACGATAGTTGTAATTATCATTATTGCTATCGGAAAAGCGAAAATAACGACATAACAAATAAATAACATTTTTACATCGCTTTTTTACCTCAATAAATCGGGAAATGGGGGCCCCTGGAAAAGTGGGGCCCTAGGCTCGCGCCTAGTGCGCCTAGGCCTAAACGCGCCTCTGATAACAAGTCGGAATTGTGAAACATTTCGTCTGCCTACTCCTCGAACTAACTGATTAAAATTTTCTCCCTTATATCTTATATGTAGAAATTATAATTTACTGCAAGATAAGCTTGATATTTTCAACTGTGGTATCCAATCAATTAAAAATCTTTATTTATAATACAATCCTTGTCCTTATACTATTCTAGTCTAGTTGTATTTGATTATAATGTTATGGTATGTCATTGTAATGTTTCCCACCATGTAATCGGTTAACCTGTTGGGTGGTGTATCTAATTAAATAAATAAATAAATATTCGAACATTAAGACAATGTACGTAATGTAAATGTTTAATCTCATATATTATGGCACTTACATCCAAAACACTAACGACAAAATAAAAGATTATTAAGGAAGCTTTTAAATCGACTTGTTTCCGCTTTGGGAGCCTAAAAAATTTGACGCTATGGGAAAAAAATGTGCGTCTTGACAATTACTGCAATTAGCCAGTATTTAAAAGAATTCTTAAATACTATTATAACAACACCTACGTTTAATTTTGGTCCCGCTTACAGCACTTGTATTACAACAAATTGACCATTATAAAATTGATTTAGAAGACACCTAAAATTTTGTTTTTGCCGCAAATATTTCAATGAATATTAGTTTAAGCGAAAAAATGGTGAATACCAAAAATAAAGCTAATAAACTGTAGATGTTCTGTTTATTGAATTTGTAACGTTAATATTTCAGGAGATATGGAACTTTAATAATGAAGTGCGAACGCTTTTTGGGACGTAGCATTTAGTTTAAAAGTTAAGCATTTCTGGAAAGGTTGGTAGAAAGGTACATAAAAGATGGGGTATTGGCGCTATCACCAATCCACCCCAATCAACATGCATACCAGGCGGGGAAATCTGCAGAGACGGCCCTTCATCAGCTTGTTGTCAGAGCTGAGAAGGCGCTCGAGCAGAAAGAACTTGCCATGGTAGCGTTTTTGTATATCGAAGGAGCGTTTAATAACCCCACCTTCGAGTCTCTCTCTCAAGCAGTTGCGGACCGCAATGTGGACGGTACCATTATCAGATGGATATCGTCTATGTTAAGCACCCGCGACATCGAGATCACGCTTCGCAACGAGACGGTCAGGGCCAAAGTGGGCCGAGGATGTCCGCAGGGAGGGGTACTATCTCCACTACTGTGGAATCTTCTGCTCGACGGGCTTCTGGCCGTATTGAACGAGGCAGGTTTCTATGCACAAGCATATGCAGATGATTTGGCTATCATGATTAGAGGCCAATTTAAAACAACTATTACAGGGCTCATGCAACGGGCTCTCAACGTAGTTCAGGAATGGTGTAACAGACATGGGCTCTCTGTCAACCCTGGCAAGACGGAGGTAATGCTGTTCAGTAAAAGGAGAAAAATAAGCGAATTCCAGCTTCCTTCTCTTATGGGCACACGTTTGTGTCTTTCCCGCACAGTAAGGTATCTTGGGGTAACCTTGGACTCCAAGCTGTCATGGAAGGACCACGTTGAAGCTCAAACGAGGAAAGCATGCGCCTCCTTATGGATGTGCAAACGCATCTTCGGTCCAAAATGGGGAATAAGTCCGAAGATTGCTCTTTGGACATACACCACCATGGTGAAACCCCTAATAACATATGCAGCACTAGTGTGGTGGCGCTGCCAGGAGCGCTCCACAATTAGGGCTCGCCTATGTCAAGTTCAAAGGCTACCTTGCCTTGGAATTACAGGAGCTATCAGAGCCACTCCAACGATAGCAATGGAGGCCATTCTTGGACTCACTCCCTTGCATATCGAGGTGGAACTGGAAGCTAAAAAAGCAGCAAATAGACTGTTCAAAAATGGAATGTGGAATAGGACTCACCCACGCACCCAAGCGGAGGATGACCGGTGTCTTCCTGTCTATAATTTCACTATTCCATACTCAGCGGTGTTTCCCAGTCTAGAGGACTGGGAGCGCGATAAAAACCGCCTTCTGAGTCCCAAAGGTTTCGAGTGGTACACAGACGGATCTAAGACTCAGGAAGGAACTGGTACTGGCATACACGGCTGCGAACCAAGGGCTCGTATATCGGTACCACTTGGAAGGTATCCTAGTGTATTCCAAGCAGAAGTATATGCCATATTGGTGTGTGCAAACGAGAATCTCAGGAGAGGTATCGCCAACAAACATATTTATATATGTAGCGACAGCCAAGCAGCCTTGAGGGCTCTTGTGTCAAAGAAAGTGACCTCAAGACTAGTTTTAAACTGTCGGAATATTTTGACAGAACTGTGCGAACACAACTCTGTCAAACTCATATGGGTGCCCGGTCACAGAGGTGTGGAGGGCAACGAAGAAGCAGACCGATTGGCGGAAGAAGGAGCAATAACTCCGTTCCCTGGCCCTGAGCCAGCCTTCGGTTTGCCAAGAAGTCTGATTCAATCAGAGTTACGAGACTGGGCCACTGCAAGGTTCAGCAAGTATTGGACTCAGGCCCCTGGAATGAGGCAGTCGAGGCTCCATATAAAGGGGCCCTCGACTGACTCAACCATTAAGTGGCTGCTTGGGCTCGATAGAGAAAAAATGAGACGGATAGTAGGCTTGTTAACAGGACACTGTCCTCTGAGCAAACATCTTACAAACAGCCCTATTTGTAGGATGTGTGGAGTGGAGGAAGAAACCACCACTCATATCCTATGCAATTGCGCACCCTTAGGTGCGTTAAGGTATAGGCATCTCCAAAGGCAATTTTTACAGCCGGAGGAGTTACGGGATCAACCATGGAATAGTCTGCTATCCTTTGCGGAGAGCACTGGTCTCTTCTAAAAGATCCCACATGACGCGAATGCACAATGGGCCGCCAGGCCTGAGTGCTGCGGATTTCACAGATCTGCTCGAGCGATAATAATAATAAGCATTTCAAGTACCTACGTCAAGAATAGTAAGGAACGGACTTAAAAGGTATTAACCCAGCTTTCAAATTATTATTTACTTGCATAAAAACAAAAAAATTATGACTGAAATAATGCTTTTAGTAAAAATATCATCGCCATTTTGCTACTGTAATTAGATAATAATTTAAAAAGAATAAATACTGACTTTGTCTAATAATCTAGAATGCCAGAAGAATCTAGATAATGACGTAGATTCTCATTTTTTTATACGTTTAAAACACTTGATTCAGAAAAAGTTACATCCTCCATAAAAGAACCGCCATTTTAAATTTTGACTTCATGTTCCTAAAATAAGGAAGTAAAGAATAAATCAACAAAACTTTTAAATATTAAATTATTAGATTTAGCAGTGGTTTCCGCCCTTTGGAGGTGAGAACGAGTACCTGGAGCACATAGAGAACTGATACCTTTTACTACAAAACCCATAAATAATCTTGTTTGTTTCGTATTTGACGGTAATTTTACCGTTACATGTGACTCTACTGGCGACGTAGTTTACACAAACACCTAAACTACTAACACAACACTCGAATAACCGCTAACCAAGTTAGCGTCATCGGGAAATAAAGAAAACCAATTTAAAACATCTCCAGATGATGCCAATGTGGTTAGCGAAACGCACGTTGAGTGGTGTATTCAATAGTTATGAAAATTGAGGAAACTGTGACTACAGAGACAAATCATATCGAAAGTTTTAGCCCCCTCCAGGATTCCATATGATATTATTTCTAAGTTTTCCATGTTTTTTATCTCTAGATATTGTACTGATTATCACGTCGTTTAGCTTTTTTCTAATTGAATTGATCGGTAAATATGTTCGGGTCAACTAATTTAGTTATTCTAAAGCATTATAAATCCTTTTCCCATAGGATATTTTCTGTCAAAACTTTGCAACTCTGCCTATACAAAAGTCTATAAAATATTGCATCCAGCAAAAGGAAATTTCTGTCGTTGGATAAATAAAATGCGATGGCAAAACTTTATCTGTAATAACTGTATTTACTATAAGCGATTGAGTGAAATTGTTTTACACAAAATACACAATTTGAATATAAATGAGTACAACTTGATTCGCAACAATGTTCAATTTAAATTTATAAAATAAAATAGGATTGCTGAAACTCCGGCTATATGATGAAGACAAGAAAATGTGCCATCTACAGCGCCGAACGGTCTCGAATACTCTAATTTGCTGTTTCACCCAGGGAGCGGTTATTACTAGATAGCATGACCCTTCAAACTGCGTGGCTGCCTGGGGGTCTAAGGATTTTCTCGTACATCACTCCGGTTATTGTGAGAAATACATTCGTGTTCATTAAAAGTGACAAATTGAGTTTTATCTCCAAGGTTATGTTACATTAAATCTAAGCGAATGTCATCGGCGTCGGCGTCGCGAACAAGTTATGACTTGTCTAGCGCGCTGTGCTCATGTTTTAGTCTTCTGCCGAAACAGAAGTCATTTGAGCACGAAAAATAGTCTTCTGCCGAAGCAGAAGTCATTTGAGCACAAAAAAGTCTATATAAGAAAACACTTTTTCTCAGCGAGCAAGTAGTGATCGATCCTTCAAGTAGTAATGTTCCAGCCTTCAGCAACTAATAGTCTTCTGCCGAAACAGAAGTCAGTTGAGCACAGAAGCCAACGCCAATGCTGACGAGGTCATCCCTTCCTCTTGTGTTGTAACCAGACAGTGTGTTTTATTTGAGTTTTATTGTGTTGAGTGTCAAGTGGCAATGCATACCCGGAGTGGCAAGGCAGTAGGCACTGGGGTCGAGAGCGACGTCTCCACGTCGGCCCCCCCTCACTGCACGACGCCCCTCACAGCATCCGACCACGAAGTGCTCCGCCAACACGACGCCCTGACAAGGGGTACGGGGGTCACGCCCGACGTCTCCACGACGGTGGCCCCACACTGCACAGCAAGCAACACAGCAACCCGGCTCGGCGAGGTAAGCATGTCCTCTGATTTTTCCACAGGCACAAGTGCTACGCATGGCGTCGCGACGACGGCGCCCCACTACTGTGCGTCGCCGGGCTCCGCGCCTAGGCATAGCGAGGCAGGACTCGCCACCAACATAGGACACGACACTGGGGTCACGCATGACGCCATCACGACGGTGCCCCCTCGCTGCATGGCACGCAGCGCAGCCACCTGGCACGAAGCCCAGGCAACAAATATGGAATGGAGTAGCAACGATTCTCAGGCGATGCCCCCCTACTGCATGGAGCGCAACGCAGCATCGTGGCATGGAAACTCGGCGATGGAACAGAGATTGGGTGGTGATGATGATATGGTGATGCCCCCTCGCTGTATGGTGGACCCAACAGCATCCCGGGCCAACGACGATTCCTCGACGCTGGGAGATCGCCGCTTCGCTGGATTCGCTTCCACACATGGGGAAGCCTCCCACTCTGGCTCAGGGCTGCCCAGCGGTCAGTACACCATTGCTGCCACACCCGACTGGCCCCAACTCTTCAGCGACGCCTCGCTGACACCTCGCCGCCAGCTGGCCACCCCTCACTGCATGGTACCACCAACAGCAACCAGCCCAAGTCCAAGCACGCCGCCCAACGCACAGTACTTCGTCACGCCTACCTCGTCGGCCGGCGCCCACCACGTCACCCCGCCGTACCAGACGGCAAGACCTAGTGCTACGCCCCAAAGACAAATAGTGCTCCAAAACCAAACGACTGGAACGATCCCAGTCCCCTCTGCCGCCATAACGGACCAACCCCAACCGAGCTTGGGACTACCCAGCTATGAACAATTAGCGCAACTCCTGGCTCTGACCACTTCAAACCTAGCCTCCATTACCCGGCAGCAAGAAAATTGCCGGCCACCCATTACTGCACGTAACGAATCACAGCCGTACGCCACGGAAAAGGCTAACTTACGTGGACATGGCGACCAACAGCGTGAGGCCAGATCTTTCCGGAGGGAAGAGGATCCACGACGACCCGACTACACAGATTCTGGGGAAATGGACCCCCAGTGGCGCCCAACACAAAACCTAGCAGAGAGCATGACAAGACTAATGGAGGGAAGCGTTCAAGCCGCAATACACGCAATACAAGGTCATCACAGGATGCCCACAAGAAGAACGAGAGCGCTGCCCACTTACTCAGGCCTGGAATGGGAGGATCCAGTCAACTTCCTGGATGAGCTCGAGGAGGCGATGCTCCATGAAGACATCCACGGCAGGGATAAAGTGAGAGTAGCTATAGAACAGCTCGAGGGTCAGGCCAGACGCACCCTGGAGATGTGGAAGTCCCACAACATCACATACGAGTTCTTAAAGGAAAAGCTCTTGCGGCAGTTCAACGACACTGCCACCCTGGGGAAGCTACGCTCCAGGTTACACGGTGAGAGACAGAAAGACGACGAACCCGCCGCCGTTTTTATACAACGCAAAATTGGACTCTGGCTGAGGGTAGAACGGTATACGCCGGAAGAAGAGATGGTTATGGAGGTGCGCGAGCTCCTGCGACCGGAACTAAGATTCGCAACTAGAAATGTCCCAGTGGCCACGATGGAAAGCTTGAGCCGAGTGGCTGAAAACGCCGAGGGTGACTACAGGGAATTTCAGAGGCAACTCCGACCGCTGCCGAGGCCAGCCACCATCCCGCCTGCGAGTAATACTACCAATAGTCTACCAAAGTGCCGCAAGTGCCCGGGATTTCACTATCACCGAGACTGCCCCACCAACCAAACTCAGTCAGAGCCCCAGCAAGGCAACTCCAATTTTCGCGGACACGACTCCAACCAGCGAGCCAACCCCAATTTCCGTGGACACGACTCCAACCAACAGGGAAACCCTAACTTCCGCCAACAAAATGTCCAGACAGGGGGTAACAACTTCCGAGGGCATGGCGCCAATTCAAACAACCCTAGCCAACAAGCAGGTCCAACCAATAACTCAGGCCCTGGACAGACATCCACGGCACCACCGCAGCAGAGAAGTCAGTCAACCACACGGCAAGAACCCCGCAATGCACCGCCATCGGGAAACTCCCAATGGGTCGGGCAGAACTAGGGCGCCCGGCCCCACCGCTGGAAATTAACAGCCTAGAATTACCAACCAAGACAGAGGACGCAGTGCTGCAACTACAAGCCCAGCAACAAGCCACAACCTTGGTGTCTCCACCACCGACCAAGAAGAATGAGATTGACGAAGCTACAGCCAAGCAGGAGCAGGACACGTATCTACCACGCCCGTTGACACCACGGCAACAAAGCAACAGAGCCGCCGCCTTTGCTTTCCTTTGCCCGGGCCGCCTGGACAGGCGGTCACCAGTCAACACCGTGACGCAAGATGCTACCTCCCTCAGCTCAGACCAGTCAACCACGCTCATTCCTCAGCCTCAGCCAGGTGAACAGGAACCCAAGGAAGTAGCGAGTATGGACGCCTTCCCGGAGCAGCAGGACGCTGGACTTTCCCGGAAGGATAAAAGGTCAGTATTGCCAACCACTGCCCCACTAATAGCCTCTGTATTCCTCGACAAGGTATTCCCGCCAAGTCAAACCCGAGATGTCAGCACGAGGCCATCTCACCCGAGGTCACCTCCACTCGGCCTGCCAGGCCCCGAGCCGCCTCCCAGGATTCAGTCCAGCCAGACTGACCTGCTCAGACCACCTCTGCAACAAATCACGAATACCGAAGATGACGATACCGATGATGACGATACCGAAGATGATGATCCCGAAGATGACGATACCGAAGATGACGATCCCGAAGATGACGATACCGAAGATGACGATACCGAAGATGACGATACCGAATATGACGATAGCAACGACGAGGATGACGATCCCGAGGATCCAGGACATCCAGCCCCACCAAGGCTCGCAGCTCCTACTGTCACAGGACCAGTAGCGCCCGCTGCCCCAGAGCCAGCAGCACCCGCTGCCCAACAGCCAACCACGCCTACTGTCACAGGACCAGTAGCGCCCGTTGCCCAGAAGCCAGTCACGCCTACTATCACAGGATCAGTAGTGCCCGCTGCCCAACAGCCAACCACGCCTACTGTCACAGGACCAGTAGTGCCCGTTGCCCAGAAGCCAGTCACGCCTACTATCACAGGATCAGTAGTGCCCGCTGCCCAACAGCCAACCACGCCTACTGTCACAGGACCAGTAGCGCCCGTTGCCCAGAAGCCAGTCACGCCTACTATCACAGGATCAGTAGTGCCCGCTGCCCCAAAGCCAGATGCCAACGCACAAGTCTACATCCGTGGATCTGGTACCTACTTCCGTGGACATGGCGACTATCTACGTGGACATAGCACCACAGCCGCCGCTAAACCAAAATTTCCAGCCCGCCGACTGCCCCCAGTCGTGCCTGGCCCATCCACCTCAGCCAAGAGGAAACAAACAAACAAGAATGAGAAGTCCCCGGCGCTGTCAGCCGCACCGCCGCCACCAGCCGACCCTGGGCCTTCTACGTCAAGACAAGAGCAGCCGCTCGACACGACGCCAATACTGTTCCCGATGCCGTTCTGGGCGAAGGCCGTGACCACGCCTGGCCACGACCGACAGCAGCCATCCGCCAGCCAGATGCCTGTCCCAGTCCGGACGCGAGTGTTCGTCAACTCTAACGCCAGCCCGAGCTCAGCCGGCTCTGGCGCACCGCTCCAGGATCCCGCTACCTTAGCACGTAGCACAGCAGGACCTAGCAGCCCCCACGAGGCGCTCCAGTATCTCACTGCCTTAGCCCGCAGTACAGCAGGACGTTGCAGCCTCAATAAATCGCTCCAGTCTCCCGTTGCCTTAGCAAGCAACACAGCAGGACGTTGCAGCCTCACAGGTTCGCTCCAGAATCCCGTTGCCTTAGCGAGCAACACAGCAGGACTTAGCAGCCCCCAATTCGCAACAGGATCAGGCAGCCCCGGGCGTCGCGGAGACGACGTCCAGAAGAGCGAAACTTGCGATAATATACCAATGTAAATAATTCGACGCCACAGGGCGAAAACTTTGTTCAACTAGAATACATTTATGATTTGTCACATAAAATACTTTAATTTTAAATATCTTGTTTTACCTAAAATATCTTAGTGGACCTATTATTAGTTACTCATTTAAAATATCTTACCACACTTAATCTTAGTCTATATATGTTAAAATATCTTAGTTGTTGAAATATCTTAACACTTACTCTTAGTTTATAGTTTTGAAAATATTGTATCCACTCACTCTTACATTATATAATTGAAATTTTTGCACTGAACCATAACCTGTATGCCTTTATTAATGTTCAATAAAGTCACAAAAAAGGGGGGTGGTGTCATCGGCGTCGGCGTCGCGAACAAGTTATGACTTGTCTAGCGCGCTGTGCTCATGTTTTAGTCTTCTGCCGAAACAGAAGTCATTTGAGCACGAAAAATAGTCTTCTGCCGAAGCAGAAGTCATTTGAGCACAAAAAAGTCTATATAAGAAAACACTTTTTCTCAGCGAGCAAGTAGTGATCGATCCTTCAAGTAGTAATGTTCCAGCCTTCAGCAACTAATAGTCTTCTGCCGAAACAGAAGTCAGTTGAGCACAGAAGCCAACGCCAATGCTGACGAGGTCATCCCTTCCTCTTGTGTTGTAACCAGACAGTGTGTTTTATTTGAGTTTTATTGTGTTGAGTGTCAAGTGGCAATGCATACCCGGAGTGGCAAGGCAGTAGGCACTGGGGTCGAGAGCGACGTCTCCACGTCGGCCCCCCCCTCACTGCACGACGCCCCTCACAGCATCCGACCACGAAGTGCTCCGCCAACACGACGCCCTGACAAGGGGTACGGGGGTCACGCCCGACGTCTCCACGACGGTGGCCCCACACTGCACAGCAAGCAACACAGCAACCCGGCTCGGCGAGGTAAGCATGTCCTCTGATTTTTCCACAGGCACAAGTGCTACGCATGGCGTCGCGACGACGGCGCCCCACTACTGTGCGTCGCCGGGCTCCGCGCCTAGGCATAGCGAGGCAGGACTCGCCACCAACATAGGACACGACACTGGGGTCACGCATGACGCCATCACGACGGTGCCCCCTCGCTGCATGGCACGCAGCGCAGCCACCTGGCACGAAGCCCAGGCAACAAATATGGAATGGAGTAGCAACGATTCTCAGGCGATGCCCCCCTACTGCATGGAGCGCAACGCAGCATCGTGGCATGGAAACTCGGCGATGGAACAGAGATTGGGTGGTGATGATGATATGGTGATGCCCCCTCGCTGTATGGTGGACCCAACAGCATCCCGGGCCAACGACGATTCCTCGACGCTGGGAGATCGCCGCTTCGCTGGATTCGCTTCCACACATGGGGAAGCCTCCCACTCTGGCTCAGGGCTGCCCAGCGGTCAGTACACCATTGCTGCCACACCCGACTGGCCCCAACTCTTCAGCGACGCCTCGCTGACACCTCGCCGCCAGCTGGCCACCCCTCACTGCATGGTACCACCAACAGCAACCAGCCCAAGTCCAAGCACGCCGCCCAACGCACAGTACTTCGTCACGCCTACCTCGTCGGCCGGCGCCTACCACGTCACCCCGCCGTACCAGACGGCAAGACCTAGTGCTACGCCCCAAAGACAAATAGTGCTCCAAAACCAAACGACTGGAACGATCCCAGTCCCCTCTGCCGCCATAACGGACCAACCCCAACCGAGCTTGGGACTACCCAGCTATGAACAATTAGCGCAACTCCTGGCTCTGACCACTTCAAACCTAGCCTCCATTACCCGGCAGCAAGAAAATTGCCGGCCACCCATTACTGCACGTAACGAATCACAGCCGTACGCCACGGAAAAGGCTTACTTACGTGGACACGAAACAGTAGACTGCGAATGAAGCCTAAATCATTTTTATTTTGTGGGAAAATGTGAAGTAATTAGTTCATTAAAGCATATTTTCCTGATGTAGAATAATATAAATATACCAACACAAGAGAATTATGTTATTAATAGTAATAATAATAAATCGACTTCCTTGGGCCGCTTACTATTTATTATATACATTAATAATAATATTTTAAATCATAAAATCGAGGGGACTATAAGAGGTTTTGAGGTTGATACCACCTTTTAAAAAAAAAATCCTGAGATGAGACACAAGAAGTTGCTGAAAGAGAATTATGTATCATTAAACAATGATTTGACTATAAACGTCTCACAATAAATTTTAAAAAAGCAAACATTTGCCTTTCTCTTGTAATAAAAGGTGCTTTCCAAACTTTACAAAACTTAAAATAAACAGCAATAACTTGACTTTTGAAATTGATACTGACAATACAATAAAGTATCTGGGCATCACAACTGACAAACATTTAAGATGGGAACAACATATTAATTCTGTTGTGTCTTTATTATTCAGATTTAAAATATGAGTGCTATTATAGATATTAATTACTTAAAAATGATATATTAGGCTCTATTAGAATCCAGGTTGTCATACGGAATCATTGCGTGGGGTAGTGCTGCCTATTGCCACTTGAAAAATATAGAAATATTACAAAAGAAAATATTAAAAATTATGCTTCAAAAAAGTAGTACCCATCTGATGAAATGTACACAAATTCTAAACTGTCAGGCTTGAAGCAATTATTTTTCCTACATGTAAACATTTTCCAACATAAAAAAGACATACTTTACAATGAATTGATCATATGCATGATACAAGGTATAAAAAGGAAAGTTAAATGCCGCCAACTAAAAAAAATATTGGTCAGCGTAATCACTGTTATCTTGCTTCTAGGTTAATTATCTATCACCTGAGATAACCAACAGTATTGAAACATAGTCTTTATAGGATTTTGCAAACGGCAGAGAAATAACTAATGAAATCTTTGCATTAAATAATTATATTTGACACTGACTGTTAAAAACGACAGATCTTCACCTATCTATTAGCTAACTAGTATTGGAGCCTATTTACTCTATGCATGTTTAAAGTGAATTTTCATTTGTTTGCTTAGTTGTTTTGAAACATATATTCTTTATAGAATTTTGCAAACAGCAGAAAAATAACTATCTATGATAAATAAAAGAAAAAGTATGTGTAAAAATATTAACGAAATCTTTGCATTTTTTCGATAACCTTAGAATCCTAAAATGAATTTGTAAAATTTCTTATTTGAAAATTCTCATTCAACAACAAGCATACACACAGTCCCCTACGGCCATGCAGATTAATCTAGCATCTACATAAACCTCTACGGTCATGAAAATTCAACTAAAAATGAGAACAAAGGCCTAAATGAATTTATTTGCCTACCTTGTCTTAAAACTTTTTCATTCTAATGGATTACATTTTCATGAAATCTATCATTCTGTTTTGGAAATGTTTTGAAATGTTTTTCGCCCTTATTCTAGAGCTCATCAGAAAGGCACAAAGCATTTTAACTGAATTTTCATGACCGTAGGGGGTTGTGTAGATACTATTTTAATATGCATGGCCGTAGGAAACTGTGTGGATGCTTGTTGTTGAATGAGAGTTTTCAAATAAGCAATTATACAAAGTCATTTTAGGACGTTGAGAAGTTGCTAGCATAACCAGAATTCAGGTTATCGAAATGATGCAAAGATTTCATTAATATTTTTACACATAGCTTTTCTTTTAGTTCTCATAGATAGTTATTTTTCTGCTTTTTGCAAAATCCTATAAAGAATATGTTTCAATACAATTAAACAAACAAATCATAATTCACTTTTAAGCCAACAATAAATCCCTGAATGTATTCAAAAATAAAACTAAAAAATTCCTATTAAATTGCAATAGATTAGAGATAAAGAACATTAACGAAATGAAATAACTACACAATTTCATATAAGTTCAGAAAAATAACAACAATAACTGTACATAATGTGTGTTTTGTCATTTACTTTTTATTGTATAAAAGAAAATAATAATAAAAAATAATGTTATAAGTACATGTAAATAAGTTTTAACTTTTATTTCTTCTAATTTAATTTTAATTCATTTTAGTTAATGATCTTTTAATATGTATTGTACCCATTAAATTAATCATTTAAAGTAGGTGCAAATGGGTTAACTATCCCACGGCCAATCTTAGACTTTGTAGGTTATTCAGTTTATTTGCAATTACTGTAGAAATAGTTATGTATTTATTATGTATTTATATTGTCTGTAATTGTTTATTTGTGGCATATTCAGATTTTCTTACTTTTTATTGGGTATTTTGCCACTGAAAAATATTTAAAAATTTTAACGAAAAAACCTCTGCACCAAACGGATCAGACAGAGGTTGGTTCTTGAGTACTTGACTGTTTCAAAAAGTCTCACACCTAAAAATATATAAACTAGAACAATGTTATAAACTAAAAACTCAAAATCAAAGCTATAGGAAGTTAACGTTTCGGAAGAGAATCTACTTCCGTTCTCAAAACTTTTTTGGCCGTCAACCATGACAGTTCTTTGTTTATGTATTTCCATAGTCACGTGAGACATTAAATTATATTTATCTTATTTTTACTTACTTCGTCTCTAAGGATGGGCAACCAACTAGTACAAAAATCTATTGAATAATTAGAAACGCAACTATCCTCGTTTAATGAAATAATCGCGGATTCTTTAAGTTTTCTCTTAGTTCCGTTGCTCTCTTTTTCCAAAATCTTCGCCGAGTCCCATTTAATTCTATGATTATTATCCCATGCGTGTTCACAAATTTTGGATTTTTCAAATTCTCCCCTTCTAGCGTAATTTCTATGTTCACCAAGCCTTACGTTGAAAGGTCTAGATGATTCACCTACGTAATGTTTTCCGCACTCACACGGAACACTATAAATACAATTTTTTGAGTTTTGAACAATATTTGGAGGTTTGGTTCTTGATAAAATCGATCTTAGCGTGGAGCCCGTTTGAAAAACCGTTCTTACGGAAAACCTATTCCCAATTTTTCGTAATTTATCCGATAAACCATGTATATATGGAATTACTGCCATTGACCTAAATACCTCATTTTGTGATAGTATATGCTCTCTACTACCAATGTTCAATAACTGACTATCAACAAAACTCTCAGGATATTGATTATTTAATAAGACAGTTTTTATAAATTGTTTTTCGTTCTTTAATATTACATCATTTGAAGAAATAAATAAGATCGATTTTATCAAGAACCAAACCTCCAAATATAGTTCAAAACTCAAAAAATTGTATTTATAGTGTTCCGTGTGAGTGCGGAAAACATTACGTAGGTGAATCATCTAGACCTTTCAACGTAACGCTTGGTGAACATAGAAATTACGCTAGAAGGGGAGAATTTGAAAAATCCAAAATTTGTGAACACGCATGGGATAATAATCATAGAATTAAATGGGACTCGGCGAAGATTTTGGAAAAAGGGAGCAACGGAACTAAGAGAAAACTTAAAGAATCCGCGATTATTTTATTAAACGAGGATAGATGCGTTTCTAATTATTCAATAGATTTTTGTACTAGTTGGTTGCCCATCCTTAGAGACGAAGTAAGTCAAAATAAGATAAATATAATTTAATGTCTCACGTGACTATGGAAATACATAAACAAAGAACTGTCATGGTTGACGGCCAAAAAAGTTTTGAGAACGAGAAGTAGATTCTCTTCCGAAACGTTAACTTCCTATAGCTTTGATTTTGAGTTTTTAGTTTATAACATTGTTCTAGTTTATATATTTTTAGGTGTGAGACTTTTTGAAACAGTCAAGTACTCAAGAACCAACCTCTGTCTGATCCGTTTGGCGCACAGGTTTTTTCACTAAAATTTTTAAATATTTTTCAGTGGCAAAATACCCAATAAAAAGTAAGAAAAGTTATGTATTTATGTTCATCACTGTATTAGAAGTATTGTAGAGTTTGACATAATGTTACCCAATTTTCATTGTGAAATTTTCTTCAAATAGTATTATTATTTTTATTATTGTGCGAAACAATACAAGCACAACTATGTAATTTTTTCTATGTTATCTTTAAGATTCTTATATAAAATGTTTTTCTGCCAAGTTGAATGAAAACATACGCTAGCATCGTGATGAAAGAAAATAAAATCTATTGTTGTTTTTTTTTTCAATTTACCAATTGATCATTGGGAATATTCATTCACGAGTTTGCCCAGAAAAAATAACATAATAATTTCGTCATGGATATAACAACAAAAATCACACTGAGTTTTAAAAGAAAATTCCATTTACTTATAAATAATATAATGTGTGCAGAAAATTAAGTACACTTGAATGCGTCCCTACATTTTTTTCCACGTTGTATGCTTTTGCATAGTTTCTAGATTTACAGAGTAAAGAAGTTATACCTATTTTTATCGCATTCTTGTTTTTTCTAGTTTTCGAATAGATGCCATGAAATTTCAATCTCTAATTATGGCGGAGGCGCAGGGATAAGACGTTAACGATTCAAAACGACGCGACGCGACGATGGATTTAATACCATCGCCTTCGCCATAATTACAAAATGAGACTTCATTCTTTGAGAATTAGAAAAAAGGCATATAACGTAAAAAAATGTAGGGACGTCTAGCTATGTCCTTTGCAAGGAATAGTCAAAATGCTACAATTTTCATAAAAAAAATCATATTTAGTTTGAATTACAATATTTCAGCTACATGACTTTGAAAGGACTTTCTTCTAACCCATATGTTTTAAAGAAAGACATTTTCTTTTTTTTTAATTCTCTACCCAGCACCGACCAGAATTTTCGTCTGCCAGTGTAATTGAGATATGTCAAGTACATATACTAATTACCTATGCAGACAGATATCGGTAACCATTCGTTAAAAAAAGTCCCCCTCCATATTTTCCTACCATACCAAAAAATTTCAGAGAGAAAAAAGTTCCGTGGTTATATTATTCCAGTCATTTTAAACAAGAAGCTGGAATTAATTACAAAACATTTCAAACTTTGATGAAAGTTGTAGGTTCACGCAAGAAAAAAATATGATATTTTCACCCCTCCGACAAAATTGTTTAAATTACAAAAAATAAATAATTCGACGCCTCTCCACATAAACCGCTCTAACTTTTTCTGGACAAAATTGATCCGCCTTTTTTGGGCTGGATCGATTGCAAATTAAATTTCCAATCCGATTATGTCGGGCGCGGATATCTCACGCCTCTCCGGAGGCTAGATGTGGGTCGCCAAAGTGAAAGGCCCCTGGATTTCGCTTCTTGAGCGACATGACCCAGCTTCGATGGCCGTAATTAAATGGCGTGAACCGCGGGTCGCTACGTGCCGTAGTTTCCGAAATATGACCCCTCGAAATCACCAGAAGGTGAAAATCGGATTTTATTTGCACTTCAGAGGCCCTCCCTATCTTCTCTAGAATGGAAGCAGATGTCGAGCTGCGATTTCGATTTCCATCGCCTTGCTGCGTACCCCTGATTTTTGCATTTAAGAAATTAACGCGATTTCGACACTTCCCCGCTTAATATGTCCAAACTTTTTTCAGACAAAATTAACCCCTCTTTTTTGCTCTGAATCGATTGAAAATTTAATTTGCCATCCGAGGATGTTGGGTATAATTTTATTACGGAGCCGGGTACAGGAGGTATGGGCCATCAAAGTGAAAGGTCCGAGGATTTTGCTTATCGAGCGGCATGGGCCTGCTTCGGGGCCCGTTTCTCAGAAACAAGCTACCGCGGAGGCGCGAGATATCCTCATGTTGTAGAATAACGAACGAGAAATCGAACGGTGCTATGCACAAGTTCATACGAGCTTCCGTTTCCGAGATATGGGCTGTCAAATGACAAAAATCGAATTTACTTTTTGCAATTTAAACAATTTTGTCGGCTTCGTAAGAGGTGGCAACATTTTATATTTTGTTCTTGTGTGAACATACAACTTTCATGAAAGTTTGAAATGTTTTGTAATTAATTCCAGTTTTCTACAAAACAGAGGCTAAATTGGTTGGCCTATATGCTCTCTTTCAATACCAGACTAGCAGACGGTCATCAAATTTGTACGCCATTTCCTAGAGTAAAGAATGTAAGATGGATACAGGTGTGTGTGAGATACTTCTTTTAAGTTTCAATCTATGATCATCTCCTTGCCTATCTTCTTCTTCTGTTTCTGAATCTGGCAGTATGTATATAATCCTTGATATTTCTTTATTTTATTCCGTCTTTTGTTTTGGAGTTTTTCCCAATGTGTATGATCCTTTCCTAGATTGTTCATAATACTTTTGATTGTTGTTATCCATGTGTAACATGGCCTCCGTATTTTCAGTTTCTTGCTGTCCAGTCTTAGCGCTTTTAATTAATGTTTTCCCCTCTAGTAATTAATGTCTGTCGTTTTTGTGATTTTCGTGGGCTTGCAACTAGTTGGACAATGTCCCTCTCAACTATTCTCAGACTTCTACTCGCTTTTGTTGGTTCTTAATTCAATCCGTATATATGCTTCATGTTTGTATATTGAATTTTCTAGTATAGCTTAAGCAATGATCACATATTAGTTTCATCAAGCTAAGTCTAGTATATGGTGAGCAAAAATCGGAGATAAGTCATTTCTATTTGAAAATACGCGAAAATATGACAAAGACGCCAGCAAAAGTTTAATAGTTAGGTATCATTGGAATAGCTGATACTTAATCTGCTATCAAAAGTTAAAGATTAAAACAAATTCAATATTACTGCGTAACTCTTGTAATTTATATGAAGTAGAAATGGTGGAAAAAATATTTTTTTTTTTTTTTTTTTTTTTTTTTTACCTTTGTCTGGCTTTGAGTTCGTAATAACTCATACACCACAAAATGTTGTAATGGAAATGCCTTATATTACTAACCTACTACGAAACTGACCTACTACGAAATTAATATATACGAAAGGAAGGAGCGGGGTTATAACACATTCTTCTTGCCCAGGGGTCTATCAGGGCTTTGTTTTTACAGAATTGGGTTGGACCACGGTTTGAAGGATAAAATAACAATAGGATAGATAACAAAGGTAAACGAAGCTATCCCTAAAAAGAAAGAACGAAAATTAAACATAATTATATTATTTACGATTGAGAAGATTAATCCATAATCACAAGTTAATGTTAGTGTCCTTTAAAAAATCCACTAGAATATTAAATATTTGTCTGTTATTTTCATATAATAAAGTTGTAATGCATGTAGGTAGAGGCAGGTTGAGTGCACAAATTTTAAAAAGAAGTTTTGTTGTCGCTTGAATGTGGTGTTTACAGTTAAAAAATAAATGATTCAAATCTCCAATGTAGTTAGGATCACAGGTGCACAATGGGCTGTTTCTTAGTCCTATTCGGTGTAAGTGAGCAGGGAAGGATCCATGATTCAGTTTTAACCTTGTGATAGACGTGGAGTAAAATCTGGATACGTTATACGTATTTATATGGGGTATTATATTGGGCAGAGTTTGATGTATTTTTACATAATGGTTTCTTGTTCTTGTTACGTACGAGTCCCACAAAGTTTCCCATTTTTTTCGTACTCTGTTTTTATAAACATTATATAAATCTGACATAGGGAGAAATGGTTGAATTACTCCATGTTCTTCTATTGATTGTTTAGCAAGTTTGTCTGCGATATTGTTTCCTGTAATATTTGAGTGTCCCTTAACCCAGATGTACTTTAGTTGTAATCCTTTTGCTTCAATAATCCTGTGAAAATGTAAAATTTTGCATACTATTGAATTTTTGTATTGTTTTTCATTAAAATTCTGTATTGTCAGTAGTACAGATTTCGAGTCAGACAAGATAGTCACATTATGATAAGGCCTAGCTGAATACAAATAACACTCATAGACCCATACTAACGCTTGGTATATTGCGAAAGCTTCTGCATTATATATGGTACATTCATTAAATAATTTGAAGGATGCTTCCACGTTTTCACTAGGGATATAGAAAGCACAACCGGTACCACTTAGTGTTTTAGAACCATCTGTATATATTTCAAGAGCAGGGGCGTTTCTAATAATGCTTTTTAGGATTGCAGAATTCAATTCATAATTATTATCTGTATATTCCGGAAATGCAACCTTAGTTTTAAGATGTGCGAGGCCAAAGTCATAAGTAAAAATCAGAAAATTCTTTTGAGCAGTCACAGCTTCGGCATACGGTTGGCATTCCAGAAAAGCATCAGCTAAGGGAGGGCTGTTACGTTTCGTCCAAAATGGGTGAGTTAAAATTTCGATTCCTAAGCTGGCTACTTTATTATATAAAGTATCGTTACTCTCTTTTATTTTGAGGAAGTACTTGCTTGCTTGAAATTGACGTCTTAAGTGAAGTGGTGGTTCTTGTGCTTCAGCCAAAATAGCTTCACGTGGTGAAGATTTCATTGCTCCAATGCAGATGCGTATAGCGCTATATTGTATTCTATCCACACTCTTTAAGTTGGAGTTAGCTGCTGACCCATATAAAATACAACCATAATCCAGGATTGAAAGAATATAAGCTTTATAAAACATTACTGATACTTTGGGGTCACTGCCCCATTTAGCTCTACTTACGGCCTTTAAGATATTTATTCCCTTTTCGCATTTTGCTTTTATATAATTTATATGTTTCGTCCAGAGCAACTTTTTGTCCAATATTATTCCTAAATATTTATATTCTGTAACCAGGGGAATTTTATAATCGTGTAATTGTAAGGTGTTTACTGATGGGACTCTATGTCGGCTGAAGATCATTACAGCTGATTTATTTTGAGACAGTTCAAAGTTGTGGTCAATGAGCCAATGTTTCAAACAATAACAGATATGTTTTAACACCCTAATACAATCATTGTAATTCTTTTGTGTCGAATATATTACCCAGTCATCGGCATATTGAATACAGGTTATGCTATAATCCCATATAGTATGTAAACTTGCAGTATATGCGTTGAACAGTAAGGGGCTGAGAACAGAACCTTGCGGTAGACCTTGGCGTACTACGCGTGGACCATGAAGATTGTTAAAACTGTCTCTTATATAAACATGTCTATTGTCGTACAGTTCTACGATATTTATAGATGACTTAGAAGACAATCCAAATTGCGTCAGTTTGTTTTGAAGTAAACAAAGATCAACTGAGTCGTATGCTCCTTTTATATCAATGAAAAGTGAGGCGAGATATAGATTTTCTGTGAAACATTTTTCTATATCGGTTACTAGATGTGTTACTGCATCAATTGTGCCATAGCCCCGGCAAAAGCCATATTGATTTATCGGTAGTAATGAATTGTGTTGGAAATACCACTCTAACCGCGCTTTAATCATTCGTTCAAGTATTTTAGTTATGCATGACATCAGCGATATTGGACGGTAGGAAAAAGGCGAATCTTTATCTTTTTGTGGTTTCAATATAAGACATATTGAAATGTTTTTTAATTGTTCTAGTACATCCCCATCTGTCCACCAGTCATTATAAATTTGTAGTAAAATGTTTTTACCATATAGTGTTAAGTTAAATAGGATAAGATACGTTATGTTGTCAATACCAGGTGCACTATTATTAAAATTACTTAGAGCACTATTTAGCTCATCCATAGTAAATGGTGTATCTAAGATTGTTTCACTATTTTTTTCTTTTATGTAATTTATATTTTTTACAAAAGGAGGTGCAATTATATCGAAAATTGAATCTATTAGTGATTCCGTCAGGTAAGGTCTTTGAGTGTTTTGTGTTTTATTGGCTATTTTTCTTATGTGATTCCAAATATCTGAGACTGGGGTATTCTTATTTATCTGAGATACAAAATTTTTCCAACTATTTCTCCGCTTTTTGTGAAACAATCGTTTGCTCTCTGCATCCACTTTTTGGTACTTTAAATAATTTTCTAGGTTAGAAATGTGTTTATAACAACTGAACGCTTTAGAACGTTCTTTAACTTTTGCGGTACACTCACCATCCCACCAAATTGGTCGTGAACACTTGGAAACAAATGATTTTTTTGTAGGCATTGATACTTCTGCAGCAATGGAAATTGAATCAATTAGAAGTGTGAGTTTGTTAGAGGGACATGTGGTTTGTAAGTTTAATAATGTGGTATCTAACATATTTTGAAAGGTATTCCAATCGGCGCATGTATCTTTCCATTTCGATGCTGGCTTAGAATTAACAGTACATGTATTGATTCCGCATGTAATTTCAATTGGGAGGTGATCAGAACCTAGAGGGGTGGGTAAAACCTGCCACTCGGAAATTATTGAAAGAGATGGTGACATTAGGGTTACATCTACAAACGATTGGTTTTGATTGGGCCTATTAATTCGTGTAGGACTACCATCGTTTAAAACAACGAGCTCTGTGCTATCAATTGCATCAGCAAGTCGGATACCTTGAATATTATTTAGTGATGCACCCCAGTTAGTGTGTTGAGAATTAAAATCTCCCCCAATAATAAGTTTTCCTGAGAATTGCCTGAAAATATTATTCCAGTCGTCACGGGTCGCCATTATATGTGGAGGTTTGTATATTGAAATAATATCTAAATTGTTATTTACAAGATGAATAGCACATATTTCAATTTCTTTATTAAAATTGTTATTTATTTTTATTTCCTTGTGAGGCATTTTACTTGACACCATTATTCCTACGCCACCTTTTCCATCTTGCCGGTCTTTACGTATAAAATTATAACCCGTGAAAGTTATTTTAAGACTAGGCTTTAGCCAGGTTTCACTTAATATAATTATATCTACCGGGTGATTATTAATATGGTTTATCAAATTAGTTTTGTTTGAAATGATAGATCGTGCATTCCATTGGAGAATTGTCAATTTATTTTTCGTTGTATTAGCACTGTTGTTCATCGCTAGATGTATAACAATTAGGATCAATAAATAAATTAGTGAGAGATTCTCTAACATTAAGCTCCTTAACTATTGTAGGTGCACTACTTGGTACTAAGTGTTTAATCAGATCATTAATAAAAACAGATATTTGTTCAACAAGAGATTCTTTATACGCTAAAAATTCTTCTCGATAAGGATTAGGAAGAACAGAGTGAACATGTGTTGTATCCTCTCTAAGCGAAGGTGCAACTTTTGGCCTCTCTAATGGTTTACCAGCTTTACGTTTTCTGGGGGGTGGCTGAGTAGGCACTCTAGCCGGCCGTCTCATAACATCAGTGCGTGAAGTTATACTTTGACTTGGAGTTGGCAAGTCAGGAAAATTTTGAAAGTCGTTTAGCAAGGCGAATCTATTATTAGTTGTGACTTTTGCATAGGAGGGATTATTAACGATTGTCTCAGCTTCTTTAAAAGATAGATTTTGTTTAGCCATTGTTTGCTTTATAGTGTGTTGCTTAACATAAGTTGGACATTTTTTATCCACAGATGAGTGTTCTTGACTCTTGCAATATACGCAGTAAACAGTTTCGATCTCACAATCTTCATCCTCATGTTCTCCGCTACAATATTTACATCTCTTGGAGCTTTTGCATTGTTTAGAAGTGTGGCCATATCGGAGACATTTAAAACATTGAACTACCGGATAGATATAGGGTTCGACAGGAAAATTTACTAGATTAATTTTTACACTCTTTGGAATTATAGATCCTAGAAAAGTGACTATTACAACCTGCCTTTTAATTAATTTAACTTCCCCATTTTCATCTGTTATTTTTTTATTCATTCTTTTTACCTCGACAACCTTAGCATTTGACTCAATATTATTTAATAAATATTCTTCAGAAAAGAAAGTGTCCACCATTCGGATTACACCCTTTTTCTGAGTGTAGAATTTAGGTATATATGCAATAAGATTATTACAAGTGATAACATCATTATTGACGAGTTCATTTGCCACTTTGTAGTTTTTGAACACTACTTTTACCCTATTGAGACCAACTGATTTAATGTCTTCTACTGAACCTTTGAACATTTCATTATTAAATAAGTAATGGCCTACTCGAATAGGAAATAGTCGACCTAAATGTTTATCTTTATGTTCAACATAAACAAAATATGGCCCTGCGTCACCTGGTCTATATTTATTATCAAAGTCTATTACCCTTGTTTTTTCCGCATTATCAACTAACATTTCTTGCGGGTTGTTTTTGTCCGCACTTTTATCGGGCGGATCCTTACCGCCCGAGCCCGGCATCTCTAACCTATCTTACCTTGATGCTCACAATCACACAAATTAATATATATTTTAGATTAGTATATTAATTATTATTTATTAGTTGTTTTCACTATGTTTGGTATTTAATTCTACCAATTGGATTGAATTAAAAGTTACTATTTGCGCCAAGATCACTCGCTCGATGTTGTTCACACCGCGATCACCTCGGAACTATGAAAAAAAAAAAAAAAAAAAATATTTTCCTTTAAATTAAATCGACTGAAATTTATTCAAGAGAATTTTCTCAAAAATGTTTTGAAGAAACAAATGGATGTGATTTCATCTAACCTTTACCACGGTACATATAAAATACAAACTTTACTGTCAACTTGTACAAGGAAACAAGTAACTAAATTACGAATACTTTTGCCGGCCAATGTCTGCTCTATAACTTTTTATCTCCCACTTGCCTCCTGCCATTTCCGACGTCTCAGTCTACCGTATTTATGAGCCGAATCATATTCCAGTTGATTTTATAGGTATAATGTTTTTCCATTTTCATTCATTTATATTTATACCTATTTAAAATATATGAATAAAAGATATGCTTTAATTTTAACGGATAAAAGTTGCAGTCGGTTGTACCCACGAGAATATTTGAGGGAGGTTTGACGTGAATACAACACAATTGGCTCATACCATGTGCGGGTATCTATAAAATTTCTTACGCATGATGATGCCAGATGAAATTTATACTGGGTGAATAACTAGGGCGTGGAAGGTCAATATCTCGTCAACCGTTTTAAATTTGAAAATTGTCATATAAAAATAATGAAATAGCAAACGAATTCAACGATCATTACATAGAAGTCGGACAAAACATGGCAAAAGAAATTATAAAGCCCCCAACAAATTTTCGTAGAAACTTAACAAGCCACTCATTTGCTCTCTGACCCGTAGACAATAAGGAAGTAACTGGTTATATCCTAGAATTAAAGAATAATAAAGCACCGGGATTGGACGGTATTACAGCAGAAATACTAAAAGAAACAGTATGTACTGTTTCACCACTTTTAGTGCACTTAATGAATATGATTTATGAAAGAGGCGCATGGCCAAGTTCTCTAAAATGTGCAATTATTAAACCGTTACATAAAAAAGGAGACAAATGTATAATTGAAAACTATCGCCCAAATCTTGCTTACGTCATCCATAGCAAAAGTTCTGGAAAAATCAATAAAATCCAGATTAGTAAAATATCTTGAAAAATATAATCTGTTATCAAACAAACAATTTGGCTTCAGGCAAAACACTTCGACAAACGACGCTATAGCAGAATTAACAAATAAGATCTACCAGTCCATGGATTCCAGTAAACCGTCAGTCTGCGTTTTCATAGACCTTGCAAAAGCCTTTGACACCATCAGTCACAAAAGGATACTAGAGAAACTAAACGATTTTGGTGTCAGAGGAATTTGCAACAAGTTGTTCGAAGATTATTTAAAAAATCGGACGAAACATGTCAATATAGATAATTATTTTAGTGAACCCAAGACCGTTAGATGCGGACTACCTCAAGGTACTGTACTTGCTCCAATCATGTTTATTATTTATTTGAATGATATACTAACTCTTGATATAAAAGGCTCAATAGTATCATTCGCTGATGATACAGCAATCTATTTTACTGGAGACTCCTGGGATGAAGTACGTCAGACCGTTGAATTGGACCTAAAAATTATTAAAGACTGGTTTGACGAAAATTTGCTTACAATTAATATAAATAAAACAACATATTTGCCATTCTGCTCATACATAAATAATTTACCTAACTTTAATGAAATTTTCATAAATGACACCAATTTAAAGATAGAAAGCTCACAAAAAGTTAAATATCTCGGAATAATAATAGATCGTCATTTAAAATGGGACTTCCATATTTTTGACCGTAAAGAAACTTAGATCATTACTATACAAATTTACTGAGATAAGAAACATCATAAAATCAAGAAAACATCTAAAGATACTTTATTATGGTATGATAGAATCTCTATTAAAATACGGCTTTATTGGGTGGGGCGGAGCAAATAAATTCAACATCAAACCTTTATTACAAGTCCAAAAACGATTTTTAAAAATTATGTATGAGAAAAGTTACCGATATCCTACAGATTTATTATACAATGAATCAGAGGTATTGCATATAAGGCAAATCTACAGCGAAATAATATTAAATTATCATTATAAACATTTTGACAGAGATCAAATTATAGACCACAGATATGATACAAGACATCGTGCCCAACAAAACATTAAGGTAAATGTCACACCTAAGACTATTGGAATGAAAAATTATGTATACTTGGCACCCCGAATATTTAACATTCTTCCAGATGATGTAAAAAATATAAATTACTTCAAAAGATTTAAATATGAAGTTAAAAAATGGCTACTTAAACAGGACTATAAACAAATTGAAAGTCTGATTGATACTGGACAACTCTAATAAAAATAGGATCATATTAAGAGAACGTATATTAAAAAAAAAAGAATAAAAAAAATGTTTGAAAATAAAAAAATTAAATAAAACATAAGTAGGTGCATGAAATTATTATGTGGGGTGTATGTGTATGTGCACAGCGGTGTGTTGTGTGTGTGATATATGTGAAATGTGGTATATGGATGTATGTATGCATATTAATTTATAAAATATATTTGCTAAATTTCATTACGTATCTAAGAAATTTGTTATTTGAAGATAATTTGTAAAAAAAAAAAAAAAAACAAAAACGCAACTTGTGAAGCGAACCCCTTGGCTGCGATCGTAGTAGAATTGCAACCCTGAGTTTATCTGATTCGGGTCAGAACAGTTTGTATGATTGCCAAAACTAATACAAGGGGAAGTGTTTCACACAAGTCGTTTCAAGCTCTTGGAGCTTACACGAGGTACCTATTATTTATTTATAATACAGATTATACTCTACTGTACTACTACTACTACCACTACTACTGTATATAAATATGCCTCTTTGTATCATTACTTTGTATTTATAAATAAATAAATTATTATTATTATTATTATTATTATTATTATTATTATTATTAAAAATTGTGGAAGATCAAAAGTGGCATATGCTTATGTTACTTTAAATGTACAGGGTGTTTTTCACATAGTAATGCCAAGCTAATACTACTTTTAATGAAACATCTCAATAATGTTTTATCTTCTGTGAGTTAGACCTCCCCCCTGCCTCTTTTAGCGCTAGCCGCCCCAGAATGTATTCAATTTTGGAACAGAGAATAACACATTGGGGCTTGGTGCTAGTTGAAGAGGATATCTTGGCGATCACCATTCGATATATGCCAACATTTTCTTCTGGGTGCAATTGGCAGCACTAGCGACATCAATTATGGCCAAACTTGGAACGTAGTAGGGCATTTTTTAACATATATCTTACGTATCCAAGTGCATACGCAGTATTTTAAAGTGGATACAGTGCAGAACCAAAATGGATGCGTTAGTGTAAAATAATACCAAACGAAATGAACCTAATCAAGGCTTAAAATTTATTTAAATTTCTAACTTTTAAAATGCAACAAACAAGAACGAGAACAAATAAAATACAAAAGAAAAAAAACAAATTTCACTCCAAATACAAATCTTACATCACAGTTAAGAACACATCAAAATTCTTGATAACTACTGAAATAGAGTTAGAACTGATTTTCACCTATTTCTTTACAAAGTTACGTCTTTGGTAGATGTCAACATTCTGTTCTCTAAACCTTCTCTCTTTGATTAGTAAAAATTCTGCGACTGCTGATTGGAGATCGAAGTGAACAGTAACTTTTCCAGTTAAGGTAATGAGGAGACGATCGTTCAAAGTTTTTTCAGTTAAAGACATTCTGTGATCAGTCTTAATGTTGTTGACGTTGTTGTAGTGGAACATGATTAAATATCTCGGTTGTCATTGAATGTGGCGTTGTAACAAAGAGAATTGATAAAAGCTTAGGAAGTACACCTCTTGTACATACTAAAAATTTTTTCAATTTGTCTGCATATTTGGTTCCCACATCAACCGTATAAATTTCTGAAATTTCTTCTATTTTGGGCCAGCAGTCGCAAACACCAATAGAAAAGTTGGTACCCTCACCTTTATCAAAAAAATTCGCCCAGCTGGTATCATTTCTGTTGCTTATTTTGCTCAAAGAAGCAATACCATATTTTCTATAATATCTAGCTCCCAACATTTTTTTAAAAGACGCAATAATTATCCTTTTTAATAAAAATTAATCGGTATTTGAATGTTTGGGGGGTTTTGGGGGTCATTTGGAGGGGTTACGTTGAGAAAGAAATGTTGGCACTCACAGAGACTATTCTTTGGTACAAAAACTACAAGTTTGAGAAGAAGTCAACATTTTCTTTTTTGAAAAGCACCAGTTTTGGCCCGTTTTTGGCCATAAGTTCAAAAGATGGCCAAAAATCTGGAATATGGGCAAGCAGAAAATGTTGGCATATGGTTTTCCAGTAATGAGCATTAACAACGAAAATTTTCCTCCTGGTCAGAAAGTATTATACTACGTTCCTGTTTTGGCCATAATTGATGCCAGTGCTGTCAATAGCATGAAAAGGAAATGTTGGCATTTATCGAATGTTGATCGCCAAGAAACCCTTTTCAACTAGCACCAAGCCCCAAAGTGTCATACTCTGTTCCAAAATTGAATATTTTCTGGGGCGGCTAGCGCAAAAAGGGGCAGGGGGGGAGGTTTGACTAACATAAGACAAAATACTTGCAAAAACATAACAGGAATGCCTTCATATTATATTCCAGGCCCCATATACACCGTGTACATAAAGTATGGAATATTCATTAATTCTGAATACGTAAGTATTATGGCAAAGACCCCACAGGTCGATATTTATTTTCAATTGCGCAACGTTTACTTTAGTTTTTTAGCTATGACGTCATCGCTGCTTCGGTTATGACGTCATTTCCATGTTTTTTAATGTAACGCCCTGTATATTTTTCATTTTCAGACTCATCAAAATCTAAATTTAAAAACTTATGTATGCTACTTTTAGGATCTAGAGTTTATTCGTAGCTACAGAGATTTGAAAATATTCTTTTTTGAAGATATTTATTTCCTGTTTTATTGTGATATTTTGCAACAAAATAGCAAAAGAACAGTAAATAACATATAACAAAGAATTAACTTAAGGTCTGGATTTCATTTTTATAAAGCACGTTTTCAGATGACCCTACAAAAACGAGTAGCAGAATAGGTTTTTTGTAATATTTCTTTAAGTAGGATGATACGGTCAACATCATATCTAAGGGAAAAACAAAATCCTATCTACAGTTCTGTCTTGCCAGTGGTTAATTAATAACTGCTTATTAATTTGTGTCTTCTGCTTTATGACAGTGCGTTTGTCTGTATCTCAGAGAATAGAATATCTAATGATGATTGGGTATGGTGACAGAGAAAGAACACAAAAAGAAATTGTGATATATTTACCGGAATGAGATTAGCAGACTGTATGGTTGTGGTTTACAATTTATACAAATCATTTACCACTCTTCTGGACGGTCTTGGCCTCGTCCCATGTGTTGCACTCGCGTGGTTTACAAAGGACAAGGGGGTAATAGGATGGGCGGGGACGAGACAACACACGGTTATTGATAATAATTATTATTATATTATTAGACAACTGACTAATTTATGCGTTAAAACTCGGGCTCACAATTTTTCGTATCGATCTGATTGAGTCTCTTTTATCAACTGACTGAATAGTACCAAAAAAATGGTATAGTTTTTATGACAAAAACGGTATTATAATTACTCTACAGAGTGTTTCTAGTAAATGTCTATACACGGGATAAAAATAATATTCACGGCCTAAACAAAAATATTTGTTTTATTTAACACTAAGTATCCAGATAGATCGATAACCCAATCAACAGTGAGCAAAATTGAGAAATAATATAAAGAGACTGGTTCCGTAGATGATCTACCAAAGAAATGCCGTCCAGTTATTAACAAAGATACCAAATTAAATGCTTTTCTGACTATGGAAGAGAATCCACACAATAGCGTTCGCCAGCTTGGCCGAGATTATGTTTCAAAGCAACAAAAGTGGCATCCTTGTGCAAGAGTTATCTGATGATGATCATCATTAAATGATGAAGTCAATCATCAAAATTATAGATACTGGGCAAAGGAAAACCTTGGATAGATTCTAATGCAGCATACTCAGTATCCACAAGCTATCTTCAATTATGGTATCAGCAAGACGGTGCACCTCCGTATTATGCATTAGCTGTTCGAAGATATCTTGATCAAGTATTTCGGACTAGGTGGATTGGAAGACTGATACTGTTAAATGGCCACCAAGGTTACCGGATCTTACCCCGGTAGATTCTTTCCTTTGGGGTCACCTAAAAACGTAGCATACAAATATAAACCTGACAATATTTAAGAAGTAAAAAACAAAATTAGATTAGAATGTAACAATATCTCTCAAGAGACCATAAGTAAAGTTCAGCAAGAATTCATTGATCGTTTGAGGTACTGCTACGCACAAGAAGGTTTTCAATTTGAACAATTGATTAGTTGATTCCTTATGTTATTATTTACTGTTCATTGGCTATTCTCTCGCAAAATATCAAAATAAAACAGGAAATATTTAACTTGAAAAAGGAATATTTTCAAGCGGAAGCAGCGATGACATCATAGCTAAAAAACCCAAAGCAGAAGTTAGACCTGGACCATTAGTGCAGCACTGAATCTATCATTACCATTGACTATTATTTATTTATTAGTTTTGTTACGTGTGTGACTTATTCGTTATTTTTATCGTTCTGTTATAATTACACTTGTCTCTTGACAATACCTCCATCTTTCTTTAACAAATTTCTATTTTTTAAATATTTCCTGTAATTGGACGTTTAAAGTCTGTCGGAAATAATTGCATTATTACCATCATTATACTCTTCGCCAATACAAAACGAAGAGCATATTATAGCATTTGATCGGCACATTTTTAAAGCCAGTAATATTGCTCGTAGAGAAGAAATATTCATATCACTTTGTTGGTGACCGATTTTTGAACTTCAAAATGTCCGTCCGTGTATCCATCTGTCTATCTGTGTCTCCGTCTGTCTGTCCATCCGCCACTTACGTTAGCTAGGGAAGAGCGCCATTGTTTTTAAACAATATCGAGACATTAGTTACTGAACTGGAAGCAGTGTAGGTAAAGATATCAAAATGATCGATCGGACAAAAACACTACTTTTATTTGATGTATTATTACCTAACGAAAAATTTTTTGCAATATTTAGTAATTGAAGTTAATTTAAAACTTATTATTGTTTCAGGTGAGTGCCTTTACTTCATGTGAGATATTTTGTAAGTATTCTCTTTTTTTATGCTAATAAGAATTTTATTAAGTCGTTACGCCCGTCCATAGTCTCATCAACGACACAGAACAACTGGTAACAATCTCAAGAAATTATTGTTCCTTTGCAATTTTAATGTTTTGTTTTGCAATTTTGATATATTTTTTTATATTTTGTAAACTTTAACTCACCAATTAATCACAATAATACAGTACTAATAGACGCAGAAAATCAAAATTACTAAACAATATTTTAAGCAATATGTATGGAACAATGAAACAATTAAATTCTCATCGATTATGTCCATGAGAAGTCATGTTATTGACTAGGGTACAATTAACTATTCTGTCTTATTTTATTATCACAATTTTTGTGCTTTTAAAGAATGACTTCAGGTACAACGATAAAGGTATAAATAAGAACGATTCTTTAACAAACGTATTAAATAAAATCGACCCTAACACGAACTGTGTTTTTAATCCATCTTACTTGCATTAAATACACTTAATGATTTATTAATTTTTACACACTATTTTTAGGAAGCAAGATAACTTGCAAATGAACTGCTTGTTATACCTCTAAAGTTCTAACCTGTTTAGGAGGAGAGACAGTTACTTTAGTACCTTGTTTTTAACAGCTAATATGCGCATTAATAATTTTTATTGTGATAAAAAGACTGCTTCATTTTAACCATGGGATTTATGAATATTATATTCATTATAATGGTTAAAAAACAGCGTACTTTTATACCATTCACGAAATTGAAAGTTGCAATAAAAAAGGTAAAGTAGCATTTCAAAAATTCATGCAAAACATAACTCGCTATTTTAAAAGATTTATAATGTAATAACATTTTATTTTTTAGGCAATTCATGTATGTTTACCCCGATATTTGCCCTCTTCCTTTATCCGCTTATTCTTCTAGAACAGGTACATCATTTTCCTGAAAACAACATATTTACATTTAAACAAGTACAAAACTAACATTTTATAAAATCTTCTTAAATTCTGTATAAGAAAGAAAATTAATAAAAGGTATAGCAACCTTTACCATTAATCACAGTTTTGTATATCTATTTGGAGTACTTCTGATGGCGTTATCTGTGATCTTTCTTGATCAGTTTTTCACCATTATTTCAACTGATATGAAGCTTTAAATCTGTCTCACTCATAATAATCATTGAATTTAAATTGGGAAATTATGCAGACCATAGTGAACTCGCAACGTTTTTGACTTAAAAGAAATTCCACAACCTGCAGCGTGTAAATGTTAACTGTCATATATTAAATTAAAATATTCACTGACCAGTTGGAAAAAGTAATTGGTTCAAGAAAATGCCAGTCTTGGCCAGTTCCATGTTCCTCTACAATCGCCTTGCTACATTTAACCGGAAAAGAATTTGTGAAAAAAAAAAAATTGAACTTCTTTTAGAAAAAAATAACCGAAAATCCTTCTTAGTAATCTCTTATTTCTATAAAGTCGGAAATATCTTCATGTACCAAGTTATATCTAAATCTGAAAAAAATTGCAATTATGGTAGCTCTATTATAGGATTCGTCATTTTCAATGTTTAACATTTGACATCAAATTCAATATCAGTTACTCCGTAAATTCCTAACTACCAATTTAAAGAAAAAACCACTGCCTAAGGAATCACTACTTCCACATCCAGATTATTCGTCCAAGTCACTTCAAAGGAAACATCTTGACTATATTTGCACTCTAGTATGTGGAAATTATTGGTCATAGAATTTTAATAATATTTGGGTAGATGTCATAGAAAAGTTTGAGGAGTTGGTTTCTACCATATACGTTAAAACCGCTGCCTAAGGAATCACTACTTCCACATCCAGATTATTCGTCCAAGTCACTTTAAAGGAAACATCTTGACTATATTTGCACTCTAGTATGTGGAAATTATTGGTCATAGAATTTTAATAATATTTGGGGTAGATTTCATAGAAAAGTTTGAGGAGTTGGTTTCTACCATATACGTTAAAAATGAAGTTTCTAGTTTACCGTACTTATTTTCCACTATTTAAAACCTACCACCTCAATGGAGTCATCTCAATCAGATGTCACTACAATACATACGTGTACTAAATTTCAAGTGAATATCTCAATTTGATGTTATCAATCCCATTAATTTTGAAGCGGAGGTGGTAGAGTTTGAAAAATATTAGAAAAAAATCTGAGGCCTTGGTTTCTAGTATATACACCGAATCCCAAATTTCTGTAGTCTTACCAGCTTGCTTTACTTATTTTCCCTTATTTGCCCCTATTTAACCCCCAACCCTTCAACGGCATCATCTCAAATTATGATCTAGTTTCAGACGTCGTTATAATACATACGTGTACCAAATTTCAAATGAATATCTCAATTTTATTTTATCAACCCTTTTCATATTGGAGTAGGGGTGGTTGGGTTGAAAAATATTATGAGAAAATCTGACGCTGTGGCTTCTAGTACATACACTGAATTTCAAGTTTCTGTAGTCTTACCAACGTTTTACTTATATTCCTCTATTTACCCCAAATTAACCCCCAACCCTTCAACGGAATCATCTCAAAATATAAACTAATTCCAGACGTCGTTATAATAGATACGTGTACGAAATTTCAAATGAATACCTCAACTTTATTTTGTCAACCCCATTAATGGGGTAGGGGTGGTGGGGGGGTTGAAAAATATAAAAAAATCTGAGGCCTTAACTTCTTGTACATACACCGAACATCAAGTTTCTGTACTCATACCAGCTTGCTTTACTTATTTCCCCCTATTTACCCTATTTAACCCCCAACCCTTCACCGGATTTCCTCAAAAAACAATCCAGTTCCAGATCTCGTTATAATATATACGTGTACAAAATTTCAGGTCAATATCTTAAACCGTTCCGGAGAAAGCGTGCGGACAAAAAAGTTACAGACAGACCGACAGACAGAAAATTTTTTTTCGCTCAAATTTAAAATCTCGACGTTGCATGACATTCTAAACCTATTTCACGAATAAAAATTTTTGAAAATTTTTTTGCGATTACTATACTTCCAATCCACTACGTGGATGTGGAAGTAATTGTGAAATTGATGAACAGATCAAATTAATACGGAACCATCGCCGAGTCATACTCTACGAAAGATTTCCATAGAAATGTTTTAAGCCGTTCGAGAAAATAATTAAACAAACATAAAAAACATACGTATGGTTCGAATTAAGAACTGCCTCATTTTATTTTTTTTTTAAACTGGCTAAGACAAAATAATTTTGAACAAAATTTGAGATCCCAGAATGTTTGTTTGCTTATGGTAATGTTCTTAGCCTTGAAGGAAATTTGTAGTTACTTATTCTACTAATGCTATCCAAGTAATAATAACTATTGGGATCATTATTATAATAATAATTGTCATGTATATAATTCAAGTATAACTTTGTTTTCACGCGGTATTAAATCATCTTCGTTAACAGTACACGGCTAAATGCAGGAATATATCAAGGCTTCTTTCTCTGGAAGTATTAAGTGAAAACTGATGTCGTATAGTGGATTTCCCTGCATCGCTTCGCTTACTTTATTTTCCGGCTTCCTAACAGTTCTTTGTACAGACAGAGGCAAGAGGCACTATGAGAAACGTACATATGTTTCCACAGTGATTCCTTATCATACAATAGATTTGTTGAACATTGTCGAATGTTAAAATTAAATAGTTAAACTTCAGTTCTAATCATATCCCGATGATGTTAACGTAGTTAGCGAAACTCGCGTCGAATGTTGGTATTCGAGTGTTGTGTTCAATTGTGTAACCTTTGTTATACCGAAGGTTCCAACCGCCCCCTAGAAAAACACTACATCTTCAATAGAGCACTGAATTCTTTATAGGATTTTGCAAACAGCAGAAAAATGAACTATCTATAAAAGAAAAACTTTGTGTAGAAATATTAATGAAATCTTTGCATTCTTTCGATAACCTGAATTCTGGTTATGCTAGCAAATTAAAATCCTAAAATGAATTTGTCTAATTTCTTATTTGACAATTCTCATTCTAACACTAGCATCCACACAGTCCCCTACGGCCATGCAGATTAAACTAGTATCCACATAACCCCCTACGATTATGAAGATTCAGTTAAAAATGAGAACAAAGACCTAAAATGAATTTTATCTACCTTGTCTTAAAAATTTTTTCATTCCAATGGATTACATTTTCATGAAATCTATCATTCTGTTTCCTGGAAATGCTTAGCCTTTGAAACGTTTTTCGCCCTTATTCTGGAGCTCATCAGAAAGACGTAAAGCCATTCATAAAGATGTTTCATGCAAAACCAAGACAATTTCTATGAATAAGTGTGAAATGATTATATTTGACATTGACTGATTAAAACAACCTCACCTATCTATTAGCTAACTAGTATTGGAACCTATATACTCTATGCATGTTTAAAAATGAATTATTATTTGTAGGGGACTGTGTGGATGCTAGTGTTGGAATGAGAATTGTCAAATAAGAAATTAGACAAATTCATTTTAGGATTTTAATTTGCTAGCATAACCAGAATTCAGGTTATCGAAAGAATGCAAAGATTTCATTAATATTTCTACACAAAGTTTTTCTTTTTTATAGATAGTTCATTTTTTTGCTGTTTGCAAAATCCTATAAAGAATGTTTCAATACAATTATAAGCAAACAAATAATAATTCATTTTTAAACATGCATAGAGTATATAGGCTCCAATACTAGTTAGCTAATAGATAGGTGAGGTTGTTTTTATCAGTAAATGTCAAATATAATCATTTCACACTTATTCATAGAAATTGTCTTGGTTTTGCATGAAACATCTTTATGAATGGCTTTATGTCTTTCTGATGAGCTCCAGAATAAGGGCGAAAAACGTTTGAAAGGCTAAGCATTTCCAGGAAACAGAATGATAGATTTCATGAAAATGTAATCCATTGGAATGAAATTTTTTTTAAGACAAGGTAGATAAAATTCATTTTAGGTCTTTGTTCTCATTTTTAACTGAATCTTCATAATCGTAGGGGGTTATGTGGATACTAGTTTAATCTGCATGGCCGTAGGGGACTGTGTGGATGCTAGTGTTAGAATGATAATTGTCAAATAAGAAATTAGACAAATTCATTTTAGGATTTTAATTTGCTAGCATAACCAGAATTCAGGTTATCGAAAGAATGCAAAGATTTCATTAATATTTCTGCAAGTTTTTCTTTTATAGATAGTTCATGTTTCTGCTGTTTGCAAAATCCTATAAAGAATGTTTCAATACAATTATAAGCAAACAAATAATAATTCATTTTTAAACAAGCACTGAATTCCTATGGCATGAATTAAAATTTAATGAAAAACAGTAATTTGTAGAATAATTTAGAGAAAGAAAATGTAAATAACTGATTAATATAAAAATTTCTATATAATAAACTCAGGAAAAGACAAATATTTAAATTTAATTTGAACTCGTTATTTCAATTCAATTAAGAGAGTAGAAAAATGATATAACAACATAAAAATCATTCATTACATGAATATTAATTGTTTAATATTGGATTTCATTGTATTTACTGATTTACATGGATACCCAACTTTTTTGTTTTAAACATTTTTTGTTCCATCCGTCCCAATTTAATATTTTATAATCACATTCGATTCACTGTCAACATGCAGGGTAAAACAATAATTGTTTATGCATTGTGATTGTATATCCTTTTTTACATACACAGGTGAATATTATTTAAAGATATGTAGATATACATGCGACTATTTTGTGAAGTTGTATTTGAAGAACGGAATATTACGGTGAATTATACTTATTATACCCATTATATAACATATTGTGTATGCAGTGTGTCCCAAATTCAAGCTGCATATAATCTATTTTCGTTAATACAAAAGATGAAAAGTCACTCTTAAACGGGGAAAGTTTTAGGTTATTCTTTGGGCATTTCAATGATACTGGGTGGTCCCTGGGAACGGGAAGTTTTGAAAAGATCATAATTTTGAAAGTAACTTTACTTATTTGAAATAAGATATAACAATGGCTAGGTAATTACATGCATTTTTTATTTCTTAAAAATAATTCCTGGTAAATGTCCTTCCCCTTATCTCTACGCACTCTTGAATACGATTGGTGATATTTTCTATTCGGTTTTTGGTGAAGTTGTTGTGGATTTTCGGAATTCCAATATCTGTAATTTTGTTGGTGTAGCCACATAAATGAAAATGAGCCTCATCAGAAACCACAAGTTGTGATTAATTTCACGTTCTAAAATAATTTCAGAAACCTAGGCGCAACGCCTGGATTCGTTTTCTAACTGAACTTTTTGACTGTGTTCAACAGATGCTCTGACTCGTTCAATATTTTCAGGGGTTCTAACACTTCTATTGGGTCCTTTAAGTTAAGTAAGTTCAGGCTCTTCAAATTTACGAATCCACGATTTTATGGCATGAGCGGAAGGAATTATCCAGTGACGAGGAATCCCAAAATTTATTCGAAATTGCCGCTGCATAGCAACTACACTGTCATTATGTTAATAATACGATTTTATTGCAAAAGTACGCTGCTCACCGGACAACTGTTCCAAAATTACCAAATGGCATATAATGACAGACAATATGACAAATAAATCCATGGCCAGCTATACATGTTACAAAATAACAACATTTTCAAAACTTCCCGTTCCCAGGGACCACCCGTTACTTATAGATTTGACTATTTTAGACTTTGAAAAACCACATTCGTGCATTTTTTTAAAACTTCTTATATTTCCTTAATTTAAATTGTTAAGTCATTTTAACGTATACTTTATACAGGGTGTAATTAGTTTCATGTCATTAAAAAAAACTGGTGGTAGGGAATGACAAGACAAACAAAAAAACCTTATGTAATATGGGGTCTAAAAAATTCAATTCAATTTTCAAAATTCTTAATAACATGATTTGAGAACTGCTGGCATATTGGGGCAGGTTTTATTGCCTCGCGTCTTGTCGCACATGATACTCTGACATTCCTGCAAATAAGTATGCCGACAAAGCAGTCAAGGGCGACCGACAGAGGACACCGCCATGTTTTTTGTTCGCGGCCAAATTATCTTATTAGGCGAGCCATACTCTACCCTTGTAATATTCTCAAGTAATAATTTCAGTTTGTGTCCTTACGTGGTAGAGAACGTACGCACGACGCGACCTACCCGTTGCTTGGTTTTGTCTGTTGCTTTTCTTTTTGAATTTTGTGTCACTTATGTTAAGATTTATTTATTCACTTATCGTTCAAGTCGTTAGTACTTGGTTACGTAAGACACTACTTCTCGTTCGTGCTTTTTGTGTTACTTTTTGGATTTTGGATCAAGGTTTTCTTTATTGCTAACGCTAATTCGCAGTTTAGTGTGGTGTGTTAAAACACAGATTTTGGACATTATGGCATTATGACACTTATCCAGAGCTCGCGGATATGCACTTGGTGTATGGAGAAAGTGGTGGAAATGCAGCTGGTGCGGAAAAGCTTTGGAACAATTGCAACAATGTGTTTTAATGTGCACAGAAACCATAAAAAATGATCCTAATTTACCAAATGTGTATACGTGGAGATGGAGGTCATTTCGAACAATTTTTGTGAAAGATTCAAAAGAATTGTTTAGTTAGTAGGTGTTACCTATTGGGCATTAAAGGTATGATTATTATTATTAGTATTTGTTGTCTTGCTTTGATCTGTTTATTATTGTTTACATTGATTTTCATAGAGACTCGATTTTGATGCCTGATTAGGAAAAATTATGCGCTCAATTAATTTAAAAAAAAACAGTTTTTTTCCTAACTTAAAGTACGCAACTATTTTCTGTTATCGTATCTCGGACGTCTAACTGTTCGTTTTCCAATTTGATAAAATAATTACTAATTTTTTAAGCTTTTAACGCAATGTTACAAATACGACAATAAAAGCCACAATAGCTTTGTTCCAAGTTAAAAATGTATGTAAACAAATCCTATTTAAACCTTATTTACATTTTCATAATTAGAGGTATAAAAAGTTCGGTACAAATAATCCCATCAAAGTGCCGCACTTCTACCGACGGGAACACAAGTCGGGTATTACAGTTTTGTATTATTTCTAATATTCGGAACGATCACATCCATTGACCCTGAAAAACGAGAAATAATAATACAATTTGACCCTATTCCCGTCAACCAAAATGGCTCATCTGGGGTTCGTTTTTTTGGTTGAGACTTAGTTTTATGAAACTGTTGTGGGCATATCATTTTTTTAATAGTTTAGAACTTCAAGATGGCGTCGGAAAATGTATTATTTTTTGCGTCTTGTTTTCTTCAGCGACTATGCCCAATTTAAAATTAGTTTCTACCCCTGTAGAACACTCGTTTTTTATTAGAGTTGATATAATTACGTGATTCAAGTATTCAACTAGATATAATATCTTGGCTTCTAAATGTGCTAGAGCAATTTTTTTTAATATGAGTTAAATTACCAGCTATTCAGATATAAAAATTTGTGTTGATAATTTAATTTGTTGTCAAGATATTCGCAAAAAACATACCCCAAAAAAATAATACTTTTTTAGCTCTAAAATATAGGAAAATGATATTACTACAATAGTTTCATAAAATATAAGTCTCGTGAAAAAGAGTGAGCCCCAGATGAGCCATTTTGGTTCATGGGAATAGAGTCAAACTGTATGAATGAAATATTTAAGGTCTTTTTAATAAACAAATTGATTTTCTCGTTAACGAATAAATATTTTTTGATGAAATTTTTGCGGTAGTTTGAGCGATATAAGAGACATATTTTCTGAAAGTTGCAAGGATGTTAGAGCCTTTTTCACGAAATGAAAAATACTTAAAATTTTGCCAGTATTTTGCCATTATTTAAATAAATAATAAACCAATTTGGATCAATAAGGTCTTAAATTAACCGGTCTTTATTACCTGCACACCAGAAAAGAACAGATACTTCTGTTGACAAGAGTCTTGGAGCTACTGAAGGGCTATGTTCCTTATCGGTAAATCTACCATTAAATTTTGTGGTTTCCTGTATCGAATTAAGTCCTGAATTTTCACTAATTCCACTGGTGATTCAGAGATTTGTTAGAATATGACAAAATCAGTATTCTAATTAGTTAAAATTAAAAAAAATAATGTCTAGTCTTGTGTATGAATGCCCACTAGTGGGCTCTTAATCATGTCATTGTTAACGATTATTTAAAACAAATATTTCCAGGCCGTATAATTATATTACCAATTGATAATAATAAGTTTGTGGCGCATTGTGACCAGCAAGGTGCCCAGATCTAAGTCCCCTTGATTTTCCCTATGATGTTGTAAGGTTGTACAAAAACGAAGTTCATCTATGAAAAGCTTTAGACAAAATTGAAACATTGGTAGAAAGAATGAAATAGACATTTTACATTCCATAAACAAGTTTTGCTGTAACTACTACTATAGTTAATAATTTTTTAAACATTATTACTTTTTTCAACTCCATCCTGTGTATTCTAACAGTCTAATAATGACTGCAATATTAATATAAAAAATAGTAAAAGTAGAATTTATAATGAACATACGACAATGTGTAATTAGATACATTATTTATAAACCGTTTTATTATTTATGAGTATGATACAGGACATTATTGTGTGTTAATATAACACGTTATGTCAAATTATTTAAATTACTGGTTGTTCTAACAACATTAATACAAACATACTGCATTATAGCTGATATGAATTTAAATGCTGAAAATACAAAGGGTAAACAATTACAGGATTTATGTTTATTTTAGTGTCCATTTACTTACCGCGATTAAACGTGTTGATACTATTTATGTTATAGAAAGTAAATAAAACTAATCGACGGGATCAAATGCGTTCCTGAACTTTAACCAAGAACAGCGGCGCAGTGTCAGAAAATATTTTTATTTCGTCAATGTATTTTTTTTTTCGCTGAGTGAATATTAATGTAGGTATTAGGCAAATGAAAGTTACCATTTTATAAGTTATAGTTTTTATGTATGATGTAACATTGTCGCGTAGGAAATACCCTTTATTTTATTTACTTTTATTTTATTTAATCGCCTTATTTATAATAACGTCCTGGCGGAGTTTAGCTAATGCTGTTCCACCACTCAACCAGGACACGTACACACAGACATCAACACAACAACCATTCTCTGCGATATTGCCATCTACAGCAGCTGAGACTCGAACTCAGGATAGATAACAGCGACTAGACATGTTGTGCCACCCAACAGCGGTATAAATAGTCCACTGCTACCATCTCGGTAACACATTAAAAACGCCACTAAACATCCATACTCTGGCCAGGATTCGAATCCGGGACTCTGTGGTCGCAAGCCAAACGCCTTAGCATTGCGCCACCGAGCCGGCCTTTAAGGCTGTAAGACTTGTTTCTGGGCGAAATACGCGACGTCCACAGGTAACCTCCATATTACTCTGTTGCCATGAGCAATAGAGGCTAAGTTCACTTTACTCGCTTGGCATACGAGAGGGTTTAAATTCATTATTGAATGATTACATAATCAAATAAAACATAGTGGTATAAAATCAGTTGTACTTACATTTTCTTTATCATCACATCCAACACCCCTGGTGAACCACTCTCCAAGAGAGGAGTTGGGGCCACACAGTACCCATGCAGAACTTTTCGAACTTCAAACCCAACTGACTATTTTACTGCCTATAGCCATCATTACTTTTTTCGCGATTCAGCATTTCCGATCTAGTTACAATGTAAGCTCTGTGACTTACTTCGTTTCCGTTAACTCAGGCTTTTTTGATACAAAGTAAAACGTATTCCGTTTCAACGATAAAATACACCAAACAATCTAATGTAATAACTCATACTCGTTACTAAAAAATGATGTGATGTTATGTGACGTGCTTTCTTCCAGTTGCCTAGCGCATAGGCAACTGGAAGCGTCACTTTGGCACTGAGCTGTATTTCGGTTAAATTCGGTAATCTCGAGCGCCACCTTTGCAATTTTTACGTGGGGCAAAGGTCCCACATTAGCCTCCTAAACGCAGCCTGTTGCAGTAGGGCTGGGATAGCTACAGTGGAGACACGGTATGTCCAGTGGTCTGGACGGCAGATTAGACTTTCACTCACATTCAACAGTAAAAGGCGGAAGTCGATAAATAACAAAGTTTATTAACATACAATGAAATTTTTACAAAACAATAACAAACGGTTAGCTACCAAAATACGGAATTTCTGATAAATACAATAACAAAAACTTAAGATATGTCATTTTAATTTAATTTGAATTAGGTAGGGCGCCATTTTGTGACGTACGGGTAACCAGGCGGTGAGAAGCTAGTTAGCTACTCATTAATGCGGAAGCAAGCGGTGGTAAGCAAGCAAACGGTGAAAGCGGTGAAAAACAACAGTAGCAAAGCGGTATATAAAAAAAACAGTAAACGGGAAAAAAAACTACACAAGTAATTAAAAAAAAACGGACAGCGCGCAAATTCCAGGCAAAAGCAAGCGGTTATCTACAGCAATAATCATGCCTACGTGATGTATTAGAGTGTGGGTGTGAAGAACTTGGCAAAATTAAATAAAACTGATACCAAATAAATAAAACGGTTTTCGGATTCGGTGCGGTGTGTAACTTAAGTCACACTCGGATCGGAAAATAAACCGGTTATCGGATTCGGAGCGGTGTGTATCCTTGGTTACACTCGGTTCGGAAAATAAAACGGTTATCGGATTTGGTATCAGCTTACGGCGGAGATTATTCTGCCTAGACGGAGAGACAGCAATAATCAGAACGGTGGTATTTCGGTTCGGTTCGGAAATGTTGAAATTTCATCAACACTTGATGCGGTGTTTGCCAAGCGCCTCAAACCCCACAGCTGGGTGCCTTCATTAAATGCATTTCGGTTCGGCCACGTGGTATCTTGTCGAATTTTATGCGGAAAATGTTTATGTATCAGAATATAATGTTAGTTAATTTATTTACGGTAGCCTAGATTTTATTCTCAATTCCCGGACTATAATAAATTTCTATAAATTATTTCAAAGTAAGGAATTTTGTTCCATTTCGTATCAATAAGAAATATTGGGAACAAAATGAACGGTAAATTAACAATAACACTACAACAAATTTCACAAAATAATTTTTGCAAATACAGATTTTATTTTGCTACGACCTAGCTAAAATAAAATATACGGTAACTAAAACTTCTACCCATTTGGTAGAATAACATATTGTTCTATCGCAGTACCATCACAAATGGTCTGGATCAAAATAATATAAACGGTAAACGGTACACAGTTTTCTCTCGAAATATCATCTATGTTCTTTTTCCCATTTGGAAATTCTTGCGAACATAGCTATTTGGATAAAATCGGAGAAGTTGACAGGTCCTAACTTGGACTCTCTTACTATTGTAATAATTTAAATTCATTTAATTTCGGCAAAGTCGGAAAATAATAACTATATTCTGATACATTTAAGCGGAATCGGTTTCAAATTATTGCTTTAAAACACACATTTCAGTGAATTATTCTTATCGGTGTTAATATAAAAAGGTCGACAAGAAACCGGCGGCGGTGATAAAACGGTGTACTTACATGTGCTGGATATACGGAATAATACCCGACTGGGCTGTTTGACGGATCGGACAGAAGTGATCTTCAAATGTGCTCTAATGAAACTAATTTACGCAGCTGTCTTACCAACGCCCTCAATATCAAATCTTGTAATTAATGCTAATATTATGGACAGCCCTCTCACTGCCAGGTTTATCAAATTACCTATTTAAAGTAGAAATCTGTTTCGCGGTTTCAGCTAGCTAAATTTGGGAGAAATCTATGATAATAATTTACAATACATATGTTCGAATGTAAGCGGAGCAAATAACGAGGTATATTAGTAATTTAAACTGCAATTTTGGCAACGGAAAATTCACCTCGTTACAGTACTGGGTGTTTAAAATAGATCTCTGCGTGTCAATATCAAAGAATAAGTAGAGCATAGCCGGCATTTGGTTAACATTTTGCTCGAATATATCTCAATTAGTACCCAGCCAATATTTTTTATTTTTGAAATAGATAATTGTAGTGGGCAATATTGCCCTTCTGCAACTGTTGTTTACTAATGTGAGAGGTGGGTAAAGGGAAAGGTAAGGACATGTAACGTTAACATTACTATTAAAATATATGTATTTTTGTTTAACTAGGGTACATGTCAGATGATATTTTATTTATTTCAATTTCATATTTCTTCTTACATTACATGTCAGATTTCTTCTGCCCTCTATATAGATTTAGTGTCCATTCACGGAACAGATTGCCGGTTGTAGGTGGAGACAAAGTTCCTATCTGTTAAAAATAATGGTTTAAAAAAAAACTAAAAAAAAACACGCTTTAATAGCAATCCGAACTAAAAAGTAAAAATAATACAATGCAATACAAAAAAGCGTGGGGTGCTTATTACTATGAAATATTTATAACAGTTGATATCAAGCACCCCACGCTTTTTTATATTGTATTGTATTATTTTTTACTTTTTAGTTCGCTTTGCTATTAAGCGTGTTTTTTTAAACTATTATTTATTTTTTAGTCTCAAAAATTTGGACCAGATGATTCTAATCTGGAACCTCGATAACCCACAGATACCGATTTTCAGTCGAATCCGACGATAATTGATAAAAACTATCCGCCATGTTGACGCAGCCATTTTGAATTTTTAAGTTTTGATGACATATTTATTTTCTACTTTTCAAGCCCTTTCCTCTGATAGCCATATCAAGGGAGTTGTAAAGAAAATGATAATCCACCATCTTGAGGCGGCGGCCATTTTGAACATATTATAAAATTGAGTATACTGTATTGTATTGTCATAGGAGCTACACATGACTGCCAGATTTAATGATGATACAACTATTAGAAGTGGGTGAAAATTACGTTGAGAGATTCCGTTACATTGATTGATTGATAGATACAGGTGAAGCTAATAAAAACGTGTTAAAAATAAAAGAATAGCATCCACACAACATCAAAGTAAAAGTGTGTTTTACATCTCTTTATTAGAAATACTTTTCTGGTGGTCCGGTGGTCCAATGGAATATTATTATTTTATTAGAGGATGTGACTTATGTTTCAAGTATACAGGGAAATCAAAATCAAAACCCTGCTGCAAACAATGTGTCAATCATTAAAATAGTGTGTTGTGAGTGAGTTGCACAGAACATATACTCAGGAGAAGCGCAAGCACACCGTGCTTTAAGAGCCACAACAAAGTTTGGCTCGCCATCTGGTAGTCGCCTGGAAGAACTAGGCAATATGCGGGAATATTGAATTAGAAATTTGTGCGGGAATATTGAATTTGAAATTTGTGCCCGATCTTATCTACGCATTACAGATACTCGACATCTTAAACTTTTCATTGTTACCAGACCTTGTGAAGAAAATTTTCTTTTTTTTATGTAAAATATTACCTTCCGCTCATTCATGAATTTAACATAAACCTCTCAAAGACATTCTTTCTATCTGGCCTGTTAATTAATAAAAAGTCAAAGATGGCGTGTGTACTTGCGAAATATTTAGACAGGGAAAAATGATACAATGATTTGAAAACAAAAATATATAAATATATATTTAAAAATATTTGTCTACATAAATGCAGCTCCAATTATTACACTTGTAACAATTTTAACAATTAAATAATCAACAATATAACATAAAAATAAAATTAACAAAAAAACTGCCTAGGCAGTGGCCGGTTAACTTATAATTGGCCAACAAGACACACAAAACGAAACTTAAAATTAATACATTATAAAACTATAGTGAAATACATAAAATTGTACTTATACTGACTACTTTTGTATGTGAATGGGGGTGAATTGGCCTGCTTATCAGAAAAGTTGTTTGAATTATTTATAAAATAATCATGATCATTAAAAACCGACGTTACCATATTAAAACACTATTTGACTGCTCAGTATTATTATTATTTGCACTATCATCAATTATAACATTCTCATTAGAAATAGGCACTTGGTTTTCCTGTTCATTAATAGGACGTGGAGCGGCATTTGGAAGAAGCAAATGTTTTGAGACATTGACGAAGTCATTGCTTCGAAAGTGCTCTTCACAAACATAAAAGTTTCTACAGGCTTTATTCAAGTCTATTTTGCATACTTGTTTCCAAACAAGGGCACGTTCATGATTTAAAGGAAATCTATAAAACCGTTTATTTACCACTTTTTTGCACCTTTTGTCCAATAATAACTATTTTCGCAACTAGGATATTTGCAGGAGTATTTTTTTGTGGATTCATTATAGAGTTTTCTCAAATTCAAAATATAGTAAGTAACAAGGTTACCTCACAAAAGTACGGACTACATTTACAAAGGTATAGTAATATATCACAGTTGATCATTACTTATAAGCCGTGATATTGATCTTATGTTTATGTAAGCTGTACCCATCATTGCCTTCACACACCATATCTGAAAATGAAAGTCTCTGGTAATTTTAATAAAATGAAAATTTTGTGCGAACATACCTACACAAAATCAAAATTTTTGTTACTCAAGGTAGATCAAAATTGCTGCAACTTGTCTTTTTGGTCACCATTAAAACAAAAATTATTGCATGCCAATACAGGGCCATTACAATTATAGTATGTAAAAATAAGGGGAATGTACTCCTGAAAAATATAAAATTGTTTAGCTGGTTGGAAGAGGGAATTAAAATTCAATGCAAAATTAAAATTATAGGTAATTACCACAGACTTTCTTACTTATTACAGGTGAAGTTTATCAATATGTAGTACCAAAAAACGGACCTACCTAGCAATTAACAATTAACAACTATACTTTTTTTAATGAACTGAACAAAGTATTTACATCTCAGATAAATTGTTTATCTGGGAATCATAGCGACAGTCTACATTGTTATATTCATAGGTTAAGTTATGAATTATGTCAGATTAGAACACAGATGACAGATTTTGCTTGACGGAAATAATTCGCCGACTTGACATTTCTGCCTGGATCGACGCCATGCTTGTTTACATTCTGTGAATTCTACTTTCACTCCCATGGTGAGTTGGATGCTCCACGATGCACTAGATGTCAGCGAGAGAAGGGGCGTTTGGAGGGTATGCGAGTTTGCGTGCATCACGTGGTGTGCATGTAAGCTAGTTACGTCACCGTCTTTCGCGAAAGCCTTTGGTGCAATAGTTTGTATGTCCGTCATGGGTCGTTGATTTCGTATGTCCACCAGATCAGTGGTAAGCACCGATAACTGAATTTTGGTGGTTAGAATTTTTCGTGCTACATCGTCGATGTACTCACTATGGCATATCTGTTGCCCTATGTAGCTCAATTATCGGCGTGTAACGGTCTCCGTTGGTCAGCAGTCGAAATAAATTGTTCTGCGTCTCTTGTAGATGCAAGCATTGCGTGCGCGAAATGACGTTCTATGCCACGCAGGCGTATGTTATTAGAGATCTGAAGATGGTTTGGTACAATGTAAGTTTGTTGTCGATTGTTAATTTACTGTGTCTGTTTACTAAAGGGTACAGTCTGGTTAGAGTCGCGTACGTCCTGTTTATTGTATTTGTAATGTGAGGGGCGAAATTTAGCCTCTTATTTACAGTTATTCCCAGAAATTTGACAGTGTTCCGTTCATCAATCACTTGGTCTTGTATTTTGAGTTTCGTAATCGTTCGTATGTTGGTAAATTCTTTGTGAAACGTTAATTTTTACTTTCCATTTCTGGAAAAATCTTAAGAGTTTATTCAGATGATATCGAACCTTTTCGGTATCTGCCTGTGTATAGAAAGACTGCCCGTAAAGCACGGTATCATCTGCATAAAGGAGTAGACTAGTGGTAGGATGGGAAGAGATGTCGTAAATTAAACGGTTAGGGGGAGGAAAGAGTATGGCCCCTCGAGGGAGGGCATGTAACAGGCTAATATCACTATGACCAAAGGACAGCTGGGTGGGCAGGGAAGAAGGATACATATTATTTCAAATGTTTTTAAATGTCCCCGGCTCCTCCACCATTTAGAAAACAACGAATACAAATCATATAAGTACCATTTATTAACTAGAATAAAAACGATTTTGATGAAATGAAATGGAACTTGATATTCAAGGGGAGATTTTAAGTGCATATACGTCAACAGTTCTCATTTTACCATTAAACATGTTTCATTTATAATGTCGGTTTAGTCATGGAAGTTAATCACCCGAAAAACCACTGAGTATCAATTTTCATGTAAATGGTAATATGTTTCATGGCTTTTCTCAACTTTTTAACTATTCTACGGTAACATATTAGGTAGCAAAGCTGGCGACGTTAAATAACTGTTGAAAAAGTTATGTAAATTTAATTTCTTTACTGATATTTTGTAACATAATTAGTTGCACAATATACATTATTTGAAACCGCTATACATATTTCATACGCGATCGTCTCTCCTCAAAATATTTTAAGACCATTTTTAATTAGAGGAATTATGAATTTAATTCCAAACCGAAATAATTTAATTGAGGTACGTTTTTAAATAATTTAAGTAAATGGGGATAAAGCCTTTTAATTGAATTTCAAAGTGCCTAATTAGTGAAAAACCTAGCTTCATCACATTTTTAAAATATTAATTTAATAAACAAACTATGTCATTGAGGTACAAACTTATATGGGTTATATGTGCTGAATGCAATATAAATAAATAAATTATTACCTAACAGAGTTTAATAATTTCAATAATATTTGTACTATGCACAAATTAAGCCCTCATTGCCTAAATATACCACATTTAATTTAAAATAACCAAGGTAATCAATATTTATATAATATTTTTAACGTTCCTCTTTAGTTACACAGGGTGGTCACTCTAAAAAATTATTATTTAAGGTGTTTCTACCGAGAAAGTCGTTAACGTCAGATTGTTTTCAAAATTCGGCAGAATGAAGATAATGATTTGGTGAAACCACTGGCAAATTTTGAAAACGATATTGTGTCTATTTTCCAGTTATTATACATCAAAATTCACGTTATTAGCAAGTAAAGGATGGAGAAGGGTAATTTTCGGTGAGTTTATCGCCATAATGTATATCACAAACATCAGATTCTTTTAAATTTTTCACTGTGAGTTTGAATAATTGTTACAAAAGTGTACTCCCAGTTTGAGAAACTTCTTGTGTCTGGTTTTTAAGTGATTCGTGATATAATGTCTGAAAACGATGGGAATTTCACGCATATATGAAAACTGGCAACACCGCATTAGCCAGTCTCGCCCGCTCTTCGAACAGACGAACAATTTTGTATCCTTCGCTAAATAATGGTATCTTTAGAATCGTTCGTATCCTGCGCTAGAGACAAAAACCAATTTTTCAAAGCACGTTAGCTAACATATGCACGTTAATAGCCATCGTTTCAAAGCGAGAGAGCGCTCATACAGTGCTATAAATCACAAATATCAATACAATGTCAGCAATAACTTTTTATTAATATTAATATAATTTACGCTAATACTATTTATGACAATAAATACGTAAAAATATAAATAAATATATATGAAATAAATATCAAACCCAAAAATAGTGTATTAAAGTATAAGTGGATATTAAGGTCTATAAAACACGCGCGATTTTTCGAGCACGACGACGCAGCCGGAATGTTTTAAAGACCAGTTATCCACGAATACTTTACGCTATTTTTTTTTGGTACACTTTGAAATCATAAATATTGGTTATTACTACAAAAAATGGAAATAAGAATTAAGAATGTAAAATGGTTGAATTCGTGATGTGACATCAGGATACCTGTCAGTGTCAAATGAGGTATGCAAAAATTAATTTGCAATCTGTCACATAGGATTAATTATTGTCACTACAGTTGTTACTGATTGTATATTGATTTAAAATGAGTTCTAATATTGATTATTTAAAAAGAAAATCAAATTCACGGTTAATACCACAAAAATTCCTGTCAGATCAATAATTAGAAAGTTGACATTTTGACTCGGGCGGTAGTAGATGCCATCGTAACTTTAAAACACGCGTTTTTAAAAGTTGGATTTAAACACTCCGAGGCGTATTTTAAATACGCAAAATAAGGTACCAATAAAAAAATATATAATATGAATCAACAATATTTTATTAGAATAATGCATGATTTTTCGAGCGATAACCGTGAGTATGTTCATTTGAAACACGTTTTATTTTCATTAATTTGTTAATATCACTTAAGATTTTTGATTTTAACTTTCCGACAAAATTGTTGGAGGTTATTAGAATTAGCCCAAAGTCGAAAATTGAGATAACATCAATGTTTACATTTTGAGGTCCCAGGAACCCAAAAAATTGTTTTTTGAAAAATGTCTCTCTGTGTGTGTGGGTGTGTGTGTGTGTGTGTGTACATCATTATGTACTGTTCTCTTTGATATATGAGAGCTTCCTTCAGCTTTACTGACAATATGTTCCTTACCTGTATCAACGGGTGTTACTGCAGAACAATTTGTACGTTTTCAAAAACTCGCGAATGCAGGCCTCCCCCTTTTTCACTTTGAATGTGGTTCGGACTCCACTATAAACTGTAGGGCCTCGTTTCTCTTTGCCTTACACAAAATCATTCTGGATTTTCAAGGAGTTACCTCGGTGACTTGAGAAGCGGTTAAGAAAACATTTTAAGAAACATTTTAATGTTCTTGAGAAAAAGAGTACTCTTACATTTACCATACTCCATATTTTGACAAAAATATTCCATATCAATTGCTCGTCTTCCTGTACATGGAAAATCTTGAGAAGATCGAGCGGCTGGGCTATCTTTCAACGATTTCCTAGTCCTCCACAAATTCTTGACCTGTTCAATTTTTCTCAATATTTTTTTGTACAAAATTTATTTTTGTATTTCAATAGTTCCGACATTGTATTACTTGTTTTAATTCAATGACTTTATGAGAGAACTATACACACAAATCTTTCAAATGTATGGTATAAGTACAGACACAGACATTCTTATGTTATTGTTTACGTGCGAAAATCTGAGATGAAAGTTGCGATGTTGCCACGTTTCGTCGTCACGCGCTATCTCGTTCCCACCGTGTATCATTTTCTCTCTCTCCTCCGATAGAAATATCTTAAGAAACAATATAGGAGAGTAATAATCGGAATGTATGTATCACTATTGCTACAAGAAAACCCATAACTTGGTGGTCATCCGACAAAAACTATAACAGAAGGTGTCCAATAAGAAAGGTTTGCCTAAATACCTTTACAAATTCTCACCATAATTGAATTTCTTAGGATGGCGACCCTGTATGTTTTTCAATAAAAGTATAATAGGTGTCTCCTTGCCAATAGTGTGTACTAACTATATGCCAAATATTTTTGCCATCTGTCACAATTTTTCATTACTTATTCTCTTTGGACGGTCCACCCTGTATATTTTCCAGTTAAAGTCTACCTTCTTCGCTGGGAGTACCAAAAAAGTAAATAAAATAAAAATAATAGAACCATAAACAGTTACATAAAGAATTCATTAAACAACGAAAATTGCCATAGAATACAATAAATCAGGAACAAACGGAAACAAAAGAGCCATAACTACCAAAACAAAGTATAAGCGAAATTATCGCTTCAGCCTCTGCGAGATAGACCGAGACTAAATTAATCTCGCGTCGGTCTTAGGTCCGTATGGTAAATATCGGTCTCTGTATCGATCTCGGGTCCTATGGTAAGTATTGGTCTTGATATCGGTATCGTACTCTGGACTCTCGGGTCTCGGCGCTATTAATATGGAATATCCAGATTTCATCGATGTGTATGTATTCTACTTGAATGGATGATTTTCTTTTTAAATACGGCATCGAGACTGAGATTCGACAAGACTATCGGGGCACACTATCAGTCTCTCTCCCAGCCTCGCTCTCGTTGTCCATCTCAACGGCGAGACCGAGAACGTCTCGGTATCGTCAGAAATACTAAGCAGAATAAACCATAAACACTATCAACCAAACTAACATAAACCATAAACACTAAAGAAGCCAACCTTAAAAACTAGTCAACTAGTTTACCTTGAAAAATATTAGAGGGAAATCTGAGGCCTTGGTTTCTAGTGTTATCATATCTTTTAATAAGGGAGTGGGGGTGGTGACGGGATGGAAAATATTATTTAAAAAAATCTGAGGCCTTCGCTTCTAGTATATACACCAAATCCCATATTGCTGTACTCTTAGCAGCTTGCTTTACTTATTTCCCCCTATTTACACCTATTTAACCTCCAACCCTTCAACGGAACCATCTCAAGATATAATCTAGTGCCAGATGTCGTTATAATACGTACGTGTATCAAATTTCAAGTGTATATCTCAATTTTATTTTATCAACCCCGTTAATAGTAGAGGAGGGGTTGTGGGGGGTTGAAAAATATTATGAAAAAATCTGATGCCTTGGCTTTTAGTACATACACCGAATATCAACTTTCTGTACTCTTACCAGCTTGCATTATTTATTTTCCCCTATTTACCCCTAATTTAATCCCTAACCCTTCAACAGAATAATCCCAAAATATAATCTAGCTCCTGATGTCACTGTAGTATATACGTATACCAAATTTCAAGTGAATATCTCAAATTTTTTTATCAAACCCTTTAATAATGGAGTGAGGTGGTGGGGGAATGGAAAATATTATAGAAAATGTTGAGGTCTTGGCTTCTAGTACATACACTAAATTTCAAGTTTCTGTACTCTTACCAGCTTGCTTTACTTATTTCCCCCTATTTACCCCTATTTACACCCAACCCTTCACCGAATATGTTCAAGAAATCCAGTTCCAGATCTCGTTATAGTATACCGGGTGAGTCACGAATTGCGCTCGCCCCGATATTTCCTAAAATATTTGGAATAGAAAATTGAAATTTGGAGACCTTATTACACGACTAAAATGCCATCTTTTCAATAAAAAATCAAGTTTAGTGCACATCCGGTTTGACCGGAAATGCCCACAACTTTCGATTTTTAAATGGAACACCCTATATATTTTTACATTTTTGGAATCTAGAGGAAATTATGAATACAATACATCCATTTTGGTCACTTTTTGATAAACATTAAAAATTTTATTAAAAAATCTATTTCTGAATCCAGAGTGCTGTGGTGCCCAAAATATATTTTAGTTTGTGTGCTACGTTACTATAAAAATAAAAAGAGCAATATGATTGCATTACTTAATTCTCTAGAGGCGTTTAAAATTTTTAAATGTGATTTTTACCCGGTATATATGTGTACCAAATTTCAAGTTAATATCTTCAACCGTTCCGGAGAAAACGTGCGGACAAATTACAGACAGACAGACCGACAGAGACAGAGACAGAAATAATTTTTTCACTCAAATTTAAAATCTCGAGGTTCCATGACATTCTAAACCTATTTCAAGAAAGAAAAAAAAATTTTTTTACGATTACCATACTTCCAATCCACTACGTGGATGTGGAAGTTATAAAAAAGATATTCACTACGTACTTGATCTCTCAGGCAGAACATAAAAATGTAATCGGACAAGATGTTAATAAAATAGGTAGGTATTCACAATCATCTTCTATTCTTATAGGTTGTACTAACAACAAACTTTAGTGCCGTATATTAGTTGGAGTTGGAGTTTGTGGGAGGGCAGTCACATTTAGGTGACCGCAGCACCTAGGCCCCATTGGGCCCCTTGTACGTCCTCCCGAGGGATACAGGATTCCACCTAGGCCTCCAACCATCCTAATCTTGTGAAGAAGGTGGTGATGCTGCTTAGGGGAATATCCCTCAAGTCGGCCAGTGTAGGCCAACGTTCTCCCAAAATGGATTCTCTGCTAGAGGAGACTGCCGGGCACTCACAGAGTACGTGTTGGACAGTCTCGTCTTCTTGTTCACAACCTCTGCATAGGGGTGTGTCATTTAACTTCATGTTGTAAAGGTGCTTCCTCAGCTGGCAATGACCAGTAAGAATTCCTGTCGCGAAGCGCAGGTTCTTCCTGGACATTCCCAGGTAGATCATCGTTGTATCCTTGTCAGGGTATCTAAGCAGATCCCTGGCCAACTGACAACTATGAGTTTCATCCCACAGTTTTTTAAATTTTCTGTGGGTGTCTTCTTTAATCATTAGCATTATTGCTGAGGTCGGCAGTATGTTGGAAGGGCCAGGTCCAAGTATACTTAGACTGGCTGCCTTCTTAGCCAGACTGTCAGCTTCCCTGTTGCCTCTGCACTGTGCATGCCCTTTGACCCAGCATAGAATGACACTGTTCATGCTGGAGGCGCCCACGAGTGCCTGATGGCATTCCCATACTGACCCTGTTGTTATTTTGTGTCTCTGTAGGGCCAGTAGTGATTGTCTACTATCAGTGTAGATTCTTATTGTTTTTCCCGTTATTTGTCTACGGGAAATTTCTTTTGCGGCTATGGTTATTCCCGCCAGTTCTGTTTGTATTATACTGGCTTGTTTGTCCATAGCCCATTTAATTTGAATTTGCAGGTTCCTGGAGTATACCCCACAACCTGTTCCTTCTTTCTTTTTCGATCCATCTGTGAAGATGTTAACTGTTCCTTCACTGACGGCCTCATTGCTACTGTTGGTGTGTATTTCATAGGGTCTATCAAAGATGAACTGTGGAGAAATACCATCTGCACGTACCTGCAGAAGTGGCATTTGTTTAATTGCCTCATTCCACAGCCGGCATCTGGTCACTCCACATCCTATGTTTGGCTGTATGCCAACGGATTTGAGACGTGCCATAGTAGTTAGGGCCACCTCTTCTAGATATATGTCTAGTGGTGGCAGGCACAGCATCACTTCCATTGCTCTTGTTGGTGTTGTTCTCATAGCTCCAATTGTGTTTAAACAGGCTACTCGTTGTACCTGGCTGAGCTTACGTTTCGCTACAGTCTGCTGACTCTTAGGCCACCAGACGATGGCTCCATAGGCTATCATTGGTCTTATTATAGCAGTGTAAATCCACATAGCCACTTTGGGTTTCATTCCCCAGGTTTTCCCTATGGTTCTGCGGCACTGCTCAAAAGAGATGTAAGCCTTCTTTAGTCTTCTGTCTAAATGAAGATTCCATGTTAGTTTGGCATCAAAAGTTACTCCAAGGTATTTTACTTCTGATGCGAAATTTAGTGTGGTATTTAGGAGAACGGGGGCCGTCATTGGCCCCAATTTCCTTTTCCTTGTGAAGAGGACCAGCTCTGTCTTCCTGGGGTTGACCGACAGAGAGTGTTCTCTGCACCATCTTTCGATTATTCTCAGGGCCATCTGCATTCGATCACAGAGGACTCCTTCGAATTTACCACTATATTAATTTTCGTGTATTATAAAATTTCTTGATATCAACAACACCTGTATCAAGTATCCGAGGACAGGCTGTATATATGTATATAATAAGCTTCGAAACGTAATTTCGGATATTTAAGCTGATGTCAACAGTTGAGTGGGATGACGCCTCATATGGCTATTCAATTAGCCATTTAGATCGATAGGTGTAACAAACAAACTTACGTAGGTACTCAACACTGCAACCTACTGAAAAATCTATATACGTCTGTGAACAAAATTAAATATTTGAATTAATTGAACTGTATCTGCGGCACATTCTTCATGAAACATTTTAAATAGAATAAGAAATATATGCACTTAGTTTTTTTTTGTTTCTCTAGTTTTATTCAAATTAGCTTGACACATCTTTCGAACTGACGACCGTTATCGAAGAATCTTCTTAAGTTCTACAATTTCAAGTATATCTAGATATTTTACATCATCTACATTGTGTAAAATTTTAACATTACTGCTACATACTAAAAATTATATTGTTTGATAATGCTGTACGAAATTTGTTGATTTTTACCATATATAATAGGCTCTCTGTCGGTCTATGTAGTGACAGCGATATACAGATAGCGACAGCCAAGTGCGTACACGGATGAAATTATGGGTCTCTAGACATTTCAGATTGTATGTGGAGGTTCAATCGAAACCGCTCGGCTGCGGTTTATCGCATGCTATATGAAGGATTTACATTTATTCCACTTTGAGCAGGAGCGTATAAACGTTTTTTTTATATTGTTAATTTAATAAAATGGATGGATATCAGATAATTAAATGGCTGTTCAATGCGTGCAATTCAAGAAATATTTCAAACTGCATATCCAAATAGGCCTTTTCCTCCACTAGACACAATCAGTCGAGTCGTAGAAAGCTTTTAAAAACATAGGTGCATTACTTCTGGAGGACAAAGGAGAATCTACCCCGCAACACAATCATTCATGATAATGAGAGAAAGAATGGATTTAGTCACCGTTAATGAAAATTCCACAGGTTCTGCTAAAGCAATTACTGGGGCGGTAGATTCAAATGACAGGACAGTGAGAAAGATTCTCAAGAAAAATGGTTACCGATCGTACAAAGTAAGAAAAACCCATGAGATATTTATAATAATAGAAACAAATGAAAATATATTACCAGAAAATACTAGTAATTTATTCAAACTTTTACAAAATACTTATCACAAATAAGTTTAAAACATATATCTTTCTTATATCAATTATAACAAAGAATATGCGATATTTCCCGAATACAATATTAGATGAAAGACATTTTATGAAAGTGTAATGGAAAAGGTGAACCGTTATGAAAATTTCGGGACAAATCATGTTTTCACTGGTGGACATAATTCGTTTATCGTTCGTTACTGGTCTTTGGAAGATCTGCATCGATATTTTTGCATTACGAACTCAGTATCCCCAGAAATTAAATAATAATTTTTCATTGATGGTATACTAAACGGCCTTAAGTACTTACATCTATCTAATGCAACAGCACATTCTTCCAGAAATTGGACGGCTAGCAGGACGAAGATGTAACGAGATTTGGCTTTAACAAGCTGGTTGTCATCCTCATGATTGTACCACAGTTCAGGATTTTCTGAACATTACGTTCCTAGATCGTTTATTGAGTGGACGGGGAACTATCTTGTAGCCACTTAGATCTCCTGTTCTGGCTCTAAATTGCTTCTTCTGTGGGGCCACATAAAATCTCAACTTCCAGGAGAACAGGGCTAATAATCTAGAGGAGTTGCGGTTGAAAATCGCAAACGATTTTAGACAAATTAGCCTTAATGTATTGCTAAATGTCAGAAATTTTTGTTTCTTTTCAAAATTATTCTGTTATTTAAAGAATGTATTTTATAGAGCTTCTTAGGGCTGAGTCATCTGGCCCTTTCTAAACTTTATGAGAGCAATTATAATTTTTTGATGCTGTGACACACGTATACATCGTAAATTGAATAATTGAACAACGTAGTGCTGAGTCTGCGACTGTCTGACTAATAAATGCTCATAAGCACAGATCACACCTGCGTACGCTGCAACTCGGTTGCCCATTTATTTCGCACATAAACGCGTCCTGATGTACGCACTTGCTTGCCGCTTATTGTATATTTAATTAGTATGCCATTTACATTCTTGCTTGTTATGTTTTTGTCTTTTACGATAAATGGGGATATTTTGATATAAACTATAGTCTGTTTTTAAACCAGGAGGAGCGTTTTAAATTTAACACGCTAAATCAAACATCTGTGATTTAATACGCCCTCGCCAGTTTTACAAGGCAATATTCCTAAATTTTGACATATTGTAAACATTTCAGTTTCATGTCATAAATTATTTGGTTATAATTTGGTTTTATCGTTTGCACATTATATATGAGTTTTTAGTCCATTTTATATAAATCTGAAAGTAAAAGTAGCTAATTACTTGGTGCCTTTATATTGCGTTATTGGTATGAATGCTGTATAAAATATCTAGAGGTCAATTAGAGGTCGATGCATTATATAATGTAATCAAATACACACAAAAACACTGTAGTCGTGTATTGTTGGTTGCCCAAAACGCCAAAAAGGTTTTAGTGCTTTTTCTGGTTAGTTTTATGGTGTGAATGGAACTTCCATGTTTACTCCTCCTGGTTTAAAAACAGACTATAGAATATAGATTATTGTATGCCATGTTTTTCCCATCCTATAATTGGCCTTTAGTTGTTGGATAATTGTTATTAAATAAATAAGCCAACGATATTACCAGTTTTAGAAATGTGTTGATCAAATGTAATATACTCTTCGTTTTGTATTTGCGAAGAGTGTAATAAACACGTCAACGAAAGAAGCTCAAAATATTATCTAGTTTCAGATCTCGTTATAATATACAGGGTATCCATTAAAGAAAGGGCCATGGAGGATCAGTGGATTTCTGACGTTAAAATATTACGATTTAACCAAACTTACCTTAGTCCAAAAGTTGATATTAACAGAGATTCAGGGTGTTAAAGTTAATATTATATTATAATTTTCCTACATAGCTTTTGAAGTTTTTCAAATATTGGTTCGAAAATTGGTGGATATGGATTTTTTTGATATGAGAAATTCAAGCATTCTCCTATTTTTGGTGTAAATACTCGAGAACGCCACATAAGCAATATTTAGGGTATAAATGTAGTCCTAACTTTTTCACTCGTAATGTTATAGCCTTGTTTATTAAAAAGTCCTGAACCTACATTATTTTGACGGAGAGAAAGTCTTGTCGTTAGCCTCAGAGATTGATCGTTTTCGAGATAATCGCATTGTAACAATCAGCCTCATAATTCGTTATAAGAAATATTAATTTTAATCTAGTAGGCACACGGTTAAATCTGACAGTTAAATAATTAATAATGTTAGTTAAAATGCAGTTATGTAGAAAAGGAGAGGTTTCATTATTATTACAAATTAAGTAGTTATGTATACAAAAACGATATCAATGGAAATGACAAATTAAACAACAAAATAATTGCTACAATTCATTTTCAAATTGTCTTCCATTTAAGGTCAGTTGGGGTATCTGGGCCCAGGGGGTAACTGGGCCATGGTATTTTTCCGTAGAATTTGTGGGGGTAATTTCACTTCAAGCAGTTTGCAGCACTGAAGGACAATGTCATCTCACTACAACAGTTAGTCTCATGTTTCTGAGTGTTGTTGCTTTCATGTAGCAATTTTTTAAATTTTGTAGTGCAAAATTTTCATAGCAACGTGATGTAATCTTGATTTTTATGAAATACTACAGGTTTACTGTATATATTATCAACGTCACAGTTAATTTAGCATAAATTAGAAGCATGGTATATCCCTAAAATGTTATTGCAAGCATGTATTCTGCGTTAGGTCATGTGGGTGGCCCAGTTACCCCCACAATTTTTCAAAAATGGGGTAAGTGGGCCAGTTAGTTGGGGCATCTGGGCACGGCTGGGACCAAGTTACCCCAAACACATTAAGTATGTTGTTTTTGTTTTTATTTATTAGGTAGATGTAGATCACTGCCCACAGTCACACAAACAATAGCGATCTGAACCCGGGACCCGACATATTAATCCCTATGTATTTTGTCGAACACGAACCTGATGTCCGTTTAGCTCCATCACCCACCATTTTTTTGTAAATCACAAAAATAACCTAAGCAACCTTATTTCTTTAGATTATTTTCGCGATTTATAAAAAGTTGGTGGGTAACGGAGCTAAACGGACATTAGATTCGTGTTCAGCACATCGAAATACATAGGATTACTATGTCCGGTCCCTGGTGTAGATCACTTTTTTTTGTGGGCCTGTGTTATTTATGCTTACTTGAAATTCGATGTTTTTTACATTTAATTTTGCCTTTTTACTTTAACAGAAGTTGTGTTATTCCTAAATTTGAATAAATTTCACTTAATTATTATGTAGTAGTTCTCCTACATCGTCGACCACTCGTCTATGGTGTGGTTTAAGTGACGTGGTAATTTTTGTACGAAGTTTACATGTTTACCAATACGCCCACTTACCCCAGTTCAAATAACAATCGTTTGTATGATACCAAGACCCGTATGGTCCAGTTGCCCCAATTTCTAGGGGTAACTGGGCCCATCAGACTTTATATTATTTAATTATGATTATAAAGAAAATTAAATTTGACTCGAGACTGCATATTGTATTATATATAAAAAAATATTTCAGATATTAATATAACTTATTAGTGGTTCTCAGGCAAGTTCAAAGTATAATCTTCTCGCTCAGGTTGTAAAATCATGGCCCAAATACCCCAACTGACCTTAACCCATTACACTTTCGGCATATTTTAAGAAAATTTTACCTGATACAAAAAAAGGATTGAAGTAAATCACGAATATGGTTTGCAGCTGCCACTATGTTCTTGTCTTGTGTTACTTGTTTGAGAGTATACAAGGCTTTCATAGTGCCCTATTGGAAAAAGTCCATTGCCGTTAGGTCTGGACTCCGTGGTGGCCATGGATGTTCACTTCCATGTCCAATCCAACGCCTAGGAAAAACATTATCTAAATGATTTCTTACAATCAGAAGATACTGAGCAGATGCTCCGTCGAGTAAAAACCACATATTTTCTCGGATATCTAAAGGCATTTCACCCAACATATTTTGTAAATCATTTTGAAAGTTTTCTCCATTTACTAGCGGTGGAAGTTGAAAAGGACCCACAAGATAATCTCCAATTATTCCATACAAAATATTAATTTTAAATTCATATTAAAAAAGTCTCACTCTTGCCGCCCTTGGATTCTTTTTAGCCCACAAATTACTGTTTTTTGTGTTAAAGATTCCCATTCCAGTAAAAGTTGCCTCATCCGTGAAAAGAACCTTATTCAAGAAAGTTGGATCTCTTCTTTGCTTTCTTAACATAAATTCGCAATATTGTATGCGACGAGGAAATCACCTGGCAACAAATTTTGTACTGGTGTGAAATGGTATGGGTGTTGCTCATTTAGAATGTTTGATACTGTGCCACGGGTTGGTCCAGAATTTGCAGACATTCGGCGAATACTTATTTCAGGATCGTCGTCAATAAGATTTAACACTGCTTCCTCTTGAAAAAAGTCCTGAGAATAATTTTCGGTCAGGTTGCCTTCGATTTGGATAAGTATTCGCATATTTTCTCGCTGCAGCACGTCGATTATAATTTTCTTGAGCATAACTAGCCACAATATCAATCATTTCACTATTTGATAAAAAATTATGCGTTGGCATTGTGCAAAAAATATAATTTTTTCGTAATAATCTACAACTCAATAACTATCAGATTTTGCCATGTATAAATATCAAAAGTATTGTTGACATCGGCGTTTACTACGTTAGTATTTCTTATAGTGAATTATGCGACTGACTGTTACAATGCGATTATCTCGAAAACGGTCAATTTCTAAGGCTAATGACAAGTATATTTTTCTCCGTCAAAATAATATAAGATTCAGGATGTTTTAAAAAAGGCTATAAAATTAAGGGTGAAAAAGTTAGGAGTACATTTACACCCTAAATATTGCTTATGTGGCGTCCTCTAGGATTTACACCAAAAACAGGAAAATATTTGAATTTCTCATATTAAAAAACCCATATCCACCAACCTTCGTACAAATATTTGAAAAACTTCAAAGGTTATGTAGGAAAATTATAACGCAATATTGACTTTAACACCCTGTATCTCAGTTAATACCAACTTTTGGAATAAGGTAAGTTTGGTTAAATCGTAATACTATAATGTCAGGAATGCACTGTTCCTCTATGGTCCATTCTTTAATGGAACAATAGCTTTACTTTATTTCGGTAACCCCTTCAATAATAGAATGTGGGTGGTGCTTTACTTATTTATCCATATTTACCCCCAACCCTTCAACAGAATAAGCTCAAAATATAATAGATTTTCACACCTCGTTATAGTACATATGTGTACCAAATCTCAGGTTAACCTCTTAAACATTTTAAAAGTTACAAACCGGCAGGCAGACGGACCAGCAGAGAGAAATATTTTTGCTCAAATTTCAAATCTAATCGTTTCATGATATTCCAAACCCATTCAACGAAAAAAATGAAGTTTTATTACAATTACTATACTTCCACTCCACTACGTGGGCGCGAAATTAATAAACCTCTTGTGTAACAATTTTTCAAAAATCTCTCCGAGAATGTATTTCATTGATATAGGGCTGTAGTTGGGAATATCATTTAATTGACTTTTCTAGAATATTAGGACAACTTTGCACTCTATTGTTTTTTTACGCTATATGCCTCAAGTAGATTAATTGGGTCAATATTTGATTTAGGAATATCAGTTATTTGATTAACTATATTTACAAAAAACAAATTTTGATCTTCAAAAAACTATCCTCTTGTCCCTTCAAGACTGAAACATGGAAAATAATTATTTACCTACATTAAACAAAAAACTTGCTTTCGAGTCAAACTTTGAATGAAGAAAAAATATATTCGTCCTCATAAAACAATTATTTAGTAATAGGAACATCACTTATAGACACATTTTCAGATTTTGTATAAGGAAAATTTCACCCCTCAATATGTTCACATATTTTTCATAACCCTCCACAATGTTGATTCATTGTCTAATACCGAAAACTAGGCGTGTTATAAATGTTGTTTGATTTTGCATCTCATTTCCTGAGGAAGCAGTTAAAAGATAAGTGGGTTATTTTTCTTACACCACTTTTCCTTATGGCTCTTTTACCAAGTTTCATTGAACCCCGTCTTACTAATGCCAAGATAAGTTATTCTGGGGGAATAGCATTCTCATCACAATACGATGAGCATATAACAGTGTATTTTTCTCTTATAAGGTAGAGTTTATTGTGTGAAGAAATTGGTGTATAGGCAGAAAACGCCGGTTCCCCTAGCAGGTAGACTTTTAACCAGAATTGAATAGCCGCGACTTTCACAGCATAGGGGTGGGAAATGAAATATTCCTCTATAAAGTAATAAGGGGAGAGCTTCTTGTTAAAATGAATTACAGGCAATAGTTTGATCAAATTTTTAACAGCAAAACAACGAGAAGGGATTTAACAAATTAAATAGAATAGAATAGAATACATTTATTAATCCAAGTGATCATAAAATGACATAGGACAAGTCAATAAACATATTAGTAAATAATTAAATAATTATATGTTATAATCTGACATTCACTCGAAAAAAAAAAATTAATACTTATTAGCAATAATTTCGTTATTATTACAATTATCATTAACAAATGTCACACAAACCATACATTAATTGACGTGATTTAGAAAATCGTCCACCGAATAAAATGCATTAGCCACAGGAAATGTTTTTAAAGTTGACAAAAATTTTTTTACATTTACAATATTTTTTATATTTACATTTAATTTATTATATACTACTGATCCCATATAGTAAGGGTTAGATTTGTATAATTCTAATCTATGCATATCGTATTGCAAATCTGAGCCATGACGTGTCGAATAGTTGTGAAATATATTTTGTTGTCTAAATTTATCTATATTTTTCTTTACAAATTTTAATATTTCAAAAATGTACAAACTAGGCAGGGTTAAAATTTTATTTTGGACAAATGATGTTCTACAAGATTCCCTAATATTCATTCCAAACATGGAACGTATGGCTCTTTTTTGCAATACAAATACTCTGCTCGCAGATGCTGAATATCCCCAGAAAACATCTCCGTATCGAATTCGAGATTCGAAATTACAAAAATAGTACGTCTTAACTGGTGATATGGCGCAATCGTTTTAATGCAAAACAATTACTTGCGCAATTATTGCATATATAGGCAACATGTGTCTCCCAATCTAGGGATAGATCTATATGAATTCCTAAAACTTTATGTGATGTTACTTGCTGAATTGATTTAGTGTTGTGTTTAATTAATACACTCGATGTATATTTTTTTCCAGTAGGATGAAATTGCATAATAAAAGTTTTATCCTGGTTCATTACTAGTTTTTTATTGCTGAAATAATGAGATAACGTGTGTAGATTTAAATTAAGTTTGCTAGTAGCATTATGTGTTTCCTTATCACTTGCAATAATAGTAATGTCGTCAGCAAAAGCACCATAAAATGTCGATAAATAGTTATCTAAATCATTTGTATAAAGAACAAATAACAGCGGACCCAAAACACTACCTTGTGGTACACCAATATCGACAGGCAGTTCCTCAGATTTAGCACCGAGAAAATCTACAAACTGTTTTCTGTTGTTTAGGTGCGATTTTAGGAGTTTATTACACAAGCCTCGTATACCATAACATTCAATATTTTTCATGTCATGATTCACGAGGTCAAACGCTTTAGAAAGATCTATGAATAACGCGATGACTTTTTGTCCCTGATCTAAATTTTTATATATAAAATCCAAAATACTTAATAACGATGTTATTGTTGAACGATGTTCTCTAAACCGATGTTGATTTGGAGATAAAATGTTGCCAGATTCTAAAAATATTTGTATGCGTTTGGACAATAACTTTTCGAATATTTTGGAAAATACTGATAATATTGCAATGGGTCGGTAATTACAAATTTTTCTGCTGTCACCTTTTTTGTAAAAGGTAATAACTTTGGATAATTTTAATAAACTTGGGTAAGTACCCTCCTTGAAACATTGATTGATGATATGTGTTAATGGTTCGGCTAACTGGTGCGCACAGAGCTTTATTATTTTAGTAGAAATGTCATCAGGGCTTACTGAATTTGAATTTTTTAAATTATTAATTGGTTCAACCATTCAACCAACCAACGGAATATTCTCGTGTAGGTACTCTTATAAATTTTAGGGAAATTATTTAAAAGTATTATATAGCGGATGTATTTACTATGGAATAGTATTGATAAAGGCCTAACAAGCCGAACCATATGTAGAGTATTTATAATATATTGTTTGATTTATGTAGAAGCAGTGATTAATTTATAATTAACAATTATTTTCAACATGTTTCAGAAGGTAACTACCATAAATTCAGTTAAGTGAATTTATATTTGTTAATTTTTTATACATTTCCCTCTTTATTGTCTATTCCTGTAGACTGGAATCAACAATAGCTTACGTTTCATCAAGCATAATAAAGACCTGACCTAACTTACGCTCGTTGCTTCCAGACCAGAAATCTGCCTCTCTGTGCGATTATTTTCGTGTCGCAAAGCTTACTAGATTTGCGTAATAATTTTATCTCCAAATCCACATAAGACAGAGAGAAGAGGTGGATTCAACGCAACGCTGCAAAAGATTAAAATATAAATTCTGACAAAAATATGAACACATTTAAAGGGGAATGTCGTCATATCCCTGAAGTTGGGGTGTGATTTATTCGTAATTAAATGGCAAGTGACACGGAATATTAGGGTGACAAGTTTTCCCCAGATTTAGATATTTTTTCATAATTTACGACCAGTTAAAAACTCCATTACGTAGCTTTAATGCATACAGCCTTATTTTAAAGGTTGTGCGAATATTTATTCTGATGCAGAAAATTATATTCAATTTTATTTCTCAGTGCGCACTAAAATACATGGTATTAATTTTTCATGTCGTCAAACTTTGCGAAGTCCTTTATAGTGGAGTAAAACTAAGAGTATAAATCACCTAATAAGGAACTGTCTTACTATAGCAATTTTATTAATTTGTTGAAGACATTTCAAGAAGTTTAGGAAAAAATTTTGAATTAAATTAGTGTCCCGGAAAGATTTTGTTTAAGCAAAAGAATGTCCAAAATCGTGTTTTTTCACAGTTTTTCTCCAATAACTCTGGTTTTAGGACCCTTATCGTAATAAGGAAAGAGAAACAAATTATTCACGATGAAATTGCGAAGAGAACTAGATATATCGGAACTCTCTTGGCCAATTGGTTATATTGCAAAATATAGAAACATTTGTGGGTGGCCATTTTTAAACAATTGGTAATAACTTTAACAATAATGCATTAAATTTTACCGAACTTTAGAAGAATATGCCACTAATGGAGTTAAATTATGGTGCCAAATTTCAAGTCGAAATGTTTGTAACTACGGCTCAAAAACAATAACAAAATAAAAAATTGAACAGTTGACCGTGTTTGGGCATCAAGTCGTAACACAAATTTGTATTTTTCAGATTGTAGCTTGTTTTTTGTACCTTTCAGCGGCGTTAAAATTAAAAAAATTAATATTTTTGAAAACCATTTTTTTTATTTAATTTTTTTATACAAATGCTTTTTGCTCATCAAGCTTTCACCCAAAATTAAAAATTATTAGCATACATTAAAAATACATAAAACAAGAGACAATTAAAGAAAAAGTTTCATCTACTTGCGCCAACTGAGAAGTGAAATAGTGACGTTATACTTTTATGCTTAAACACGTAATCAATACATATATAATATTTAAAGACATATTACGAAGTAATAAATAAAACAGTCAAAGAGGATGTTAAGGTGTATTTATATTAAAGTGATATTGCAATAATAAAGATACATATTTGTTTTGTGTTAAGTGTTTACGCTTATAATAATTGTGATAAGAATAATTTAACGTGACAGCGAAACACGTATATAACCAGGTACTAACCAAATAAGAGCAATTTTTTTAACTACTTATATACTATATATCTTTTGTCGACTTTATATGCATGCTAATAACTTTTATTTCAATTAAAAATAGGTGCTGATGAAAAAAAATTAAACAAATGCAAAACATTCTTTCGAAAATCTTATTATTTTTGTAATACTACCGAAAGGGAATAAAACACTTAGGTGATTTAGACCTTCGGTTATACTACACTATAGAAATATAATAAATATAATAGAACTAAGTAAAAAAAAAGTCAACAGCACTTATATTTCAGTTACTAAATGAACGATTGAAGAAAATAGAAAGTACAACTTTAGTTTAAAATTTTCATAGTACCTATCGTTGAATTAAATAGTTTATCTCAAAATTGTGCAGCAAAACTGAAATCTACAAGAAAAAACAATTATTCTTAAAACAAACGAAAACGTCGCGATATGATGAAATTGAAGGGTGATGGCAATACACCTCGAATAAGAGCTAGAACGTTCTATAGGAGTAGCCTGTGCATGTTGTTCGGCAAATTAAATTCGTTAATATTGCAATAACTTATGTGATTAAACATATTTTAACATAGTCAATTAACAGTTTTAAATATTACGAAATGTTTAATGTTAATTTCAGGTCACTATTTCACTTCATTTGTTTATAAATGACTAAAATGCAATAAATATCATATTTCGGCTCCCAATTGGCGTAAATAAAACTTTTTTTAATTGTTTCTTGTTTTATGTATGTTTAATGTATGCTTTTTAATTTTGGGTAAAATATTGATGGGTAAAATGCATTTGTATAAAAAAAAATAAATTAAAAAAATGGTTTTCAAAAATACTAAAAATTTTTATTTTAACGCCGCTGAAAAGTGCATAAAACAAGCTATAATCTGAAGAAAAAAGTTTGTTGTACGACTTCATGCCCAAACACGGCCAACTGTTCAATTTTCGATTTTGTTATTGTTTTTGAGCCGCAGTTATAAACATTTCGACTTGACAGTTGGCACCATAATTTATCTCCATTAGTAGCATATTCTTCTAAAGTTTGATTAAATTTAATGCATTATTGTTTTAGTTATTACCAATTGTTTAAAAGTGGCCACCCACAATTGTTTCTATGTTTTGCAATTTAACCAATGGACCAAGAGAGTTCGGATACATCTAGTTCTCTTCGCAATTTCATCATGAATAGTGATGATTTTGAACATTATTTTGTTTAAATAAAAGCTATCCAGGACACGGATTTAATCCAAAACTTTTTACCAAACTTCCTGTAATGTCTACAACAAGTTCCAGCAATAAAATTGCTATAGTAAGACAATTCCCTACAAATGTTAGTTTTACTCCACTATTATTGATTAATTCTAAGACAACTAGTTTATGCAAACCCGGCTTCGTTTTCGAGATAAAGGGTGTCTCATTTCACAAAAATATTCTCTATTTGTTCAAAATAAGTATAGAAAATACCGAGAAGTATTTTTAAAATTTCTTGTAAATTAATATTGCTTAAATTAGTATTCTTTGACCAAAAGAATATTTTTTTAATTTCAATCACTAACCACACTTTTTTTTTTTTATAGTGCGCAGCCTGCTTTTACTTAATTTGACACGAAAAATAAGAAAAATGTATCCCTTTTTTGTATATTTAGCAATTATTAAAAAAGCTATATCATGCGTGTCTTAATTTACAACCCAATTTTAATAATTACAGTGGCGTGCATTAATTTCTATTTTTTAACAAGTTGATAATGTAATTGTGCTCCCTCTAAGCATTGTTACCGGCACTGACCGTCACGGGAAGCCGGAAGATGGAGATAGAGGCGAAAGCAAATCCTACCCTTAGTAGACTAGAAGGGTGGTTGCAGGGGGATAAACTAGAGCTAGCTCCAGAAAAAACTGAGGCCGTCCTAGTCTCAAGGAAGAGAACCCTGGCAATTAGCATCCAAGTCGGAAGAGTGGAAATGCGCCCTGGAAATGAATTAAAATACCTCGGTATCTGGCTAGATCCAAAGCTCACCTTCGGTCTCCATGTCACGAAGACGGCCAAGAAAGCAGGGAAGACATCGACAACGTTAGATAGAATAATGTGCAAACAAAGGGCCCAAAATCCAACAAGCGGAGAACATTGTGTAGCGTGGTACACTCCACCCTCCTGTATGTGGCTCCAATATGGGAACATGCGATGGGAGTGGAATGAACCCGGATTAAGATGGCTAGAGTACAACACTGTACTGCGCTTCGAATATAGTGCCTACAGAACCGTCTCATTCGACGCGGTTCTAGTGATAGCCGGCATCCCTCAACTATATCTAGTAGCAAGAGAGAGACATAACTTATTCGAAGGTAGAGATAAGGCAGACACCAGAGAGAATCTCTGGAAAGTATGGCAAATGCAACGGGAGGTATTCCAAAAAGGTAAATGGACGAGACAATCCATACCGGATGTCAGAAAATGGACAGAGAGAAAACACGAGGAGGTTAGTTATTATCTCATGCAGGTTCTGTCCGGACACGGGTGTTTCATACAATACCTCTATTGAATAGACAAAGCTGGCAGCGACGAATGTATCTACTGTGGCTAGATCAATACACCCGAAAACATATTATTCGTGTGCAATCAATGGATGGACGAGAGGGAATGGGGTGCAGCAGAGTTAGAACAGCCTCTAAATGCAGGAAACCTAGTTGGAATGATACTACAATCAGAGCTTAACTGGAGAACTGTTGAGGACATGATCACACATCATGAAGGTTAAAGAAGAAGATAACAGAGCAGTAGGTCCGAACCCCTGATCGAACAAGAGGAAGGAGGACGCAGGAATACATGGAACATCTAAAATAATAATAAGAGTGACCCGTGGCATGATGGACAGTGGAAGTAGTTCCAGGTCACCGTGAAAACACTAAAGAGGGGAGCACCTTTAGCCGGTAAAAATCTGGCACTACCCCGCGCAGACAGTCGGGGTGTCTTTCTGAAGATTTCCGCTCCCCAGAAAAATAAAGCATGTTTTCGTAAAAATAAGTGAATATGAACTGAATAAAAAATGCAGTCTGTCAATAATATAAATATACCGGACCTCATATCGTTTTAATTGAAATGAATATCCGCAAATATCACTTGTGCTTTGAAATTGTATCTATGAATTTTTCATTGAGCTTATGGCCAAAGTTCATATAACTCGTGAAAATTGAAATAATGTTTTACGGTATCATCAAAAACCAACAACACTAATAATTCGGGAAACAAACTTGTACTGTTCATTACTGTTATTCGTAACATATTTATTTATTTAGTCTTTCGAAAAGCATTCTCTGCTTTACCAAATAACCTTAACTTACTTCTTAAACGTATCAAATTAGAAATAAAGATTAAATAGGTAGGTATATATTTAATAAATTTTTAATCATTGCCGTCATTCACTGCCTTAAATACTGCCTGAATTATGCATAATTACATGGATGTGTAATGTCCAAATACGATACAACTTGTAAAATTATCTAAACAAAACGATGCCTCTCAATCCACTTAAGGTGGCCATTCCCTAGAAAGAGACATCTGATAAGGAAATATTTATTATTTTAGCCCATAACTTTTTTTCGTAGTACGTGTATTTAAAAAACACTATAAGAGTACTTAGGTACAACCATAACAAGATTATTACTATGAATTTTCACTCAATAATTTCAGTGGTTTGCAAAATACCTAGATTTAAAACTGCGAAATAGGAAGATTAACATAATTTTTAAATTTAAATCTAGCTATTTTGCAAACCACTGAAATTATCGAGGGAAAATTTATAGCAATAGTCTTTATATGGTTCTACTTAGGTACTCTTATAGCTTTTTAAAATATACGTACTAAGAAAAAAAAGTTATGACCAAAAATAATAAATATTTCCCTATCGGGTGTCTCTTTCTAGGGAACGGCCACCTTAAACAATATAGTAATACCCCGCTCGGAGACCGCGAAATATTTAGGATTTCATATGGACACCAGGTTAACATGGAACAACCATATCGTCAAAAAAAGAAAACAAATTAACTTAAAAATTTAAAAAATTAAATATCTCATAGGAAGAAAGTCGAAACTATCTCTAGAAAATCTCTGATTGCTAATAAAGATAAACATAATGGAAAAAAAAAATTGTTGTGTACTTATTTGAAACACATTTGAGAACTCTTGCAGTAAACTTTTCAACTACAGATCACTCTAATATAGTATATACCTATGGCTCTAACGCTTTATTTTATTTCCTGGTTTATAACGTCAGTAACTACAATATATTTAAACTTAACCGAATTCCGCAGACATTTAAGTTTTTGCAGCGCCATTTGTCAAATCTTTATACCTACTTTGTTTTCTACTAGATCTCTTTGGAACCGATCTCTTTGAATATACGCCATTGTGTGACATAGATGTTGGAATTGAAAGAGAATAGATTGGTAACGACAAGAAAATATCAATAGAGCATCTGGAATAAAAAACAACATTAGATGTATGTGTTTTATGTATTTAATTAATTTTTTCGTGAAATATTATCCCTAAATATCACTCGTGCTTTTAAATTTGGTCTATAAATTTGTTTTCAAGCTGAATTGTCAAATAGTAATATAATTGATTGTCAGTCCATCATCAAAGAATAAATCTCTCGCGGTAACCTGCCAATTTACACTCTTTATATTACTAGTCAAGTTTGCTTTCGAAATAATATTACCAATAAAATTCTAAGAACTAGTGATATTACATATAAAAGAACACGTTCAAAATTACATCTCTCAGTTCTCTAGAAGTAGAGAAGGCAATATATTCAGTAAATACAATAGCGTAGTTGTCAACAGCCTTTCTCTCAAACATGCATACATCGCAATACGTGTTACTTATTGTGTCTAACATTAATTTGTCAACTTTATCCTGCCACGTATCCCAGTTTATTGGAAAAATGTAATTTTAAATTTAATTTTAAATTTGATATCCCGTCTCATGACAGACGGGTAGATTGGATAGGATCTGACAGACTGTCTTTTAGATTTAAACTATCATATGTTTTGTCCTGTCTGAGCAAATCACTGTGGATATTTTATTGAGAATTTCGAATCGATTTGATGAAAGTGGTATTGAATAAAATTTGCATCAGGTTTGGCGAGTGGATAGATTAGTTTCTCATTTTCACGTCACAGCGGCAATATATTTAGTTTATAAAACGTGCCACTTTAATTTTTAGACTTCTTTGTGGACAGAATTAACTTATTAACCAGTTATTCTGACAATTTGTTTTTCACCAGAACTGTTCTATACAAGAGAAATATTATTATTTCTAACAAGTATACATATTGTTTCAAATACAGTGAAGGTAAATTAGCGAAAATTATCGTTGAAACATTTTTTTGAAAAAAATTGAACCATCTTAAAAAAACTGTCATTAAAATTATGGCATAAAATGTCACTGTCAAATTTATGCAATTATGGCAGTCCTATTGGAGTCATTACTTTGGATGATACCTATGAATATCAGATTTAGTATCAGCTACTCTCAAAATTCTTGGTTTTGCCTCTAACCTGCACCTCCTCCAGAACTCAGAATATTGTCCTACAAACGGTAGTGCTCACCTTATACTAGACAGAGCTTAATAGAATATTGGAAATCTAGTGAATTTGTGACCTCTACGATAGGTGCGATAGCCAGTAATAATCAAATGAATGTGATCTATACCGGCTTTGTTAAGGTTAATAAATTTGACCGTGACGTATCGCTAAATAAGCTTAGAAAATTCTCCAGCTTTAATTATTTAACTTTAAAGATTTATGTCTACTTATTTCATAAATCGACAACTAAACTGCTGGCCCCTCGAACTTACACATAGAGACTTTTAGGCAAAATTTAAAGTTCAATATTTTCAACAGGAATGCAAATTTTTGAACGCGGCTTGCAAATTTTAAGAGCTAGTTTTTTTCGTATTAAGCTGCATGACGTATATTTATCGTAGGACCATAAGTTTATTATATACGGGGTGATCAATGAAGTCATGCAAAAAATCAAAAAGTTTGTATGAGTGAAATTTCCGCAAAAAATTTTTTTGGTCGTTGCAATATGGTTCCTTACTAAGGTAACATCAATATCTCTAGACGGTTTTATCAGTTTTTGGATTAAGGCCCTTAGGCCTTGTAGACACTACTCAACATAAAATTTGGATACCGAAATCTTTAAAATGCTATAACTTGACATTGGATTGACGGTTCTTGATGATTTTTGCGGATTTGGAATCCTTATTTCACGTAGATTTTCTATGGTCTAAGCATTTTATTTGAGGGTTGAAATTTACACATTATACCGGGTCGATAATAAACAAAAACGTAGGGTACGACGCGCTCTAAAGTTTGGCATTATTTAAGTTTTTGTAAAAATAAATTCTCACCTTTAGAAACTCTAGAAAACTAAATGACTCTTTAAGACAACAAACTGGGGTGAGAGTTTCGGACAGAACAGTGAGAAGAACATTAAATAAAAACAACTTGAGGTGAGATTTTTTTTTAAACATAACATAATGCCAAACATTTTAAATTATAGAGCCCGTCGCAGAGCAAAATGTGTGCGGTTATTACAACGCCATAGAGCGAATAGGCGGGCATGGGCAAATCGGCATGCGAATTGGGGTAATGCAGAGTGGAGCCATTGTTTATTTAATGACTAAACAAGATTTAATTTGTTTCACCCCGATGGCCGAATGTTAGTTTGGAGAAGGCCAAATCAGCGATATTTGGAGGAAAATATGGCCCCTCAAGAAGCATTTGGTGGCGGAGGTGTTACAGTGTGGGGAGGTATCATAAGAAATGGTAAAACCGAGCTATTCATTACCAACCAAACCATTAATGCTACTGTTTATCAGGAGGAAATTTTGGAACCTATTGTTGTTCCTTTTACTCGACATTACGGCCCAGAAATTCTATTGGTGGATGACAACGCTCGACCTCACAGAGCGCGAAGGATCACAGAGTTTTTGCAGGCACAAAACATCAATAGGATGGACTCGCCTGCAAAGTCTCCGGATCTTAATGTCATCGAACACGTTTGGTCTTATTTAAAACTTAAAGTAAGATCTCTTGATGTACCCCCTGAAACCTTAGAAACGCTCAGTGAGGCCATTCGTGAAGAATGGGAGAATATTCCACAAGATTTTATAAATAATCTCGTGGATACTCTACCAAATCGATGTCGGGAAGTAATATTCCGAGCAGGAGGACCAACAAAATATTAGCTTCTCTTTTTTTTTAATTAATGTACCTGATTTTAATTAGGTAATTTTAATATAATTTTAATTTAAGTTTAAATTAAATTAATTTTTAATTTTTTAATTAATTTTTTTTTCAGTTATTAAAAATTACCAGAATTAGAATTATAAATTTTTTAAGAATTGACTTTTGGTCGTTGTTAAGCAATGTTGTATATTGTAGAATTTAATGTAATAAACTTGTTCTTGTCGCTACGTTTTTGCTTATTATCGACCCGGTATAATGTGTAAATTTCAACCCTCAAATAAAATGCTTAGACCATAGAAAATCTACGTGAAATAAGGATTCCAAATCCGCAAAAATCATCAAGAACCGTCAATCCAATGTCAAGTTAATGCATTTTAAAGATTTCGGTATCCAAATTTTATGTTGAGTAGTGTGTACAAAGCCTAAGGGCCTTAATCCAAAAACTGACAAAACCGTCTAGAGATATTGATGTTACCTTAGTAAGGAACCATATTGCAACGACCAAAAAATGTTTTTGCGGAAATTTCACTCATACAAACTTTTTGATTTTTTGCATGACTTCATTGATCACCCCGTATATAATAAACTTATGGTCCTACGATAAATATACGTCATGCAGCTTAATCCGAAAAAAACTAGCTCTTAAAATTTGCAAGCCGCGTTCAAGAATTTGCATTCCTGTTGAAAATATTGAACTTTAAATTTTGCCTAAAAGTCTCTATGTGTAAGTTCGAGTGGCCAGCAGTGTATATGTCATGATCAGTCATTTTAAATCAAATTACTACACATCAGATTCAGGAGTTCCACAAGGCTCAAATCTAGGCCCACTTCTATTTTGATTTTTCATTAATGATATTGTAGATTGAGTTAAAAATTCATCAGTTAGCCTTTTCTCTGATGATATGAAAATATTTAGACAAATGGGAAATGGTTAGGATTGTCTGTTTCTATAAGATGATATAAGGGAAATATTTAACCGGTCTGTTCAAAATCAGCTGCCCTTTAATATTAATAATTGTAAGATAATGAATTTCACGTTACCCAGAAATATGCTTCATTAAGAATACGAAATCGGAAATGAAAATTTAGAGAGACTTTCTACAAAAACTGATCTAATGTGTAATAATATTCGGCTCGAAACTGTCATTTAATGACCATAGGATAAACATTTCAAATAAGTGCTATACAAATTTAGATTTTATTTTACGCAAGTGGAAATCATTTAAGTGCGAGACAACTATCTTAATATCATATTCCTTCTTTGTAAGATCAAAATTAGATTATTGCTCCACGGTTTGGAGTACTCTCTATACCAGGTATATACAAATGCTAGAAAGAGTACAAGAAAAAATTATACAGTAGTATACAGTATAACTTAATGACACTAAATAGCAGAAGAACGTTGACATTGTTTATTTGTATAAATAAATTTCTACATAATCTATCGCATGACATAACTACGTTGAATAAAATATGTAAAATCTATGTAAATAGGGCATTTTTAAATTCGGAATTGAAAATTGGGCAAATGCCAAAAGGAAAAAACTCAGCCCGTTCCTGATATTATTTTCGTTTGCGGTGCTGAATTGTGAAGACATGCTTACTAAATTTGATCCGATTTGGTGAAGCCAATCAAAAAACCGCTGCCTAAGGAATCACTACTTCCACATCCAGATTTCTCGTCCAAGTACTTTAAAGGAAACGTCCTGAATATATTTGCACTCTAGTATGTGGAAATTATTGGTCACAGAATTTTAATAATATTTTGGGCAGATATCATAGAAATATTTGGCGTTGGTTTCTACCACATACGTTAAGATGGTTGGTCTACTTATTTTGCGCTATTCACAACCTATCACCTCCCACCTCTTCAACGGGTCATCTCAATCAGATGTCATTATTATACATAAGTGTACTAACTTTCAAGTAAATATCTCAATTTTATGTTATCAATCCCTTTAATAATGAAGTAGAGGTGGTGGAGGTGGGAGGGTTGAAAAATATTAGAAAGAAATCTGAGGCCTTGGTTTCTAGTATATACACCAAATCCCAAGTTTATGTACTCTTGGCAGCTTGCTTTACTTATTTTTCCCTATTTACCTCTACTTTTCTCCCACTCCTTCAACGGAATCATGTCAATATAATCTAGTTTCAGGTGTCGTTATATGAACCTCTCTAATAATGGAGTGGGGGTGGTGGGGGGTTGAAAAATATTATAAAATATCTGATGCCTTGGCTTCTAGTACAGACACCGAATTTCAAGTTTCTGTACTCTTACCAGCTTGCTTTATTTATTTTCCCCTATTTTTGCCTGATATTACCCCCAACGAAATAATCCCAAAATATAATCTAGTGTCTCTAGTCAATATAATATATACGTATACCCAAGTGGATATCTCAATTTTTTTTATCAACCCCTTTAATAATGGAGTGGGAGGTGGCTGGGGTATGATAATAAAACATTTTGAGACCCTGGCTTCCAGTAGGTACATACACCAAATTTCATGTTTCTGTCTCTTACCAGCTTGCTTTACTTATTTCCCCCTATTTACCCCTATTTACCCCCAACCCTTCACCGAGTATGTTCAAAAAACAATCCAGTTCCAGATCTCGTTATAGTATATATATATGTGTACAAAATTTCAAGTCAATATCTTAAACCTTTCCGGAGAAAACGTGCTAATTAAAAAATTTACAGATAGACAGACAGACCGACAGACAGACAGTCCGACAGACAGATAATTTTTTTTTCTCAAATTTAAAATGCCGACGTTCTGTGACATTCTAAACCTATTTGAAGAGAAAAAAAAATTGATTTTTTTTTTACGATTACTATACTTCCACTATGTGGATGTGGAAGTAAAAGTACTGAAACAGTTTTTGTAGATAATTACATGATCTACAAACTTTGTATGACCTACTTTTACGATAACACTTACCATTTAAAAGAAAAAATACCGATATAAAAAATTTTTAGCCGACACAGGATCAGTAGGGACTTTTGACATTTCATTTGTAATAGTGTATTCAAGATCTGTACCAATTTTCAGCACTATGCGAATTATTACGAGGTTTCAATTTTTTTCTGTCTATTTTGACTGGATTAAACATGCAATACGCAAGAAGAGGATGCCCCGAAGAAATCTACATTTTCTTTTCACTTATATAAAGATGGGCATATGATTCAGTTACTTCATGTTCTAGCAATTTAGCTGTTATAAATAACATATTGTGGCGAATTTTCCACCTTTTAGGAAACACCCTGTATGAATCCGTGGGTTCTAAATAATTTAAACAAGAGATAAACACCACTAACACTTTATTCAGCAATTTACTGACTATAGAATACTTCAAACATTCAAAATAACCTTTACACTTTATTTAACCTCACATTTTACCGAACGTGTCACTTCTAAAATAAAATTCCCCCTCTGCGCTGGTAATCGCGCCTTATATACTCCGAATTTGACTCTCTAGATCCATCTAGAAACAATCAAGAATCTTCTCCAACAACATTCCAGAAAAAGTCCATTTCATTCTGACAGCTCCCAGTCACAATTAGTAGGCATAGGCGTATCATCTCCAGTTCCAAGGGGGTGTAATTCATAACAATATAATTAATAACAACATTTAGAATATTTCAAAAGTGAATTATTATTTGTTTGCTTAATTGTATCGAAACATATTCTTTATAGGATTTTGCAAACAGCAGAAAAAATAACTATCTATGAGAACTGAAATAAAAGCTATGTGTAAAAACATTAATGAAATCTTTGCATTCTTTCGATAACCTGAATTCTGGTTATGCTAGCGAATTAAAATCCTAAAATAAATTTATATCATTTCTTATTTGAAAATTCTCATTCAACAACTAACATCCACACAGTCCCCTACGTCCATGTGGATGCTAGTTGCTGAATGAGAATTTTCAAATAAGAAATTATACAAATTAATTTTAGGTTTCTAATTTGCTAGCATAATCAGAATTCAAGTTATCGAAAGAATGCAAATAGTTCATAAATATTTTTACATATAGCTTTTCTTTTAGTTATTTTTTCTGCTGCTTGCAAAATCCTATAAAGAATATGTTTCAATATAATTAAGGAAACAAATAATAATTCACTTTTAAACATGCGTGAAGTATATAGGCTCCAATACTAGTTAACTAATAGATTTTTAGGACAAGGTAGGTAAATAAATTCATTTTAGGCCGTTGTTCTCATTTCTAACTGAATCTTCATTACCGTAGGAGGTTATGTAGATACAAGTTTAATCTGTATAGCCGTAGGGGACTGTGTGGATACTAGTTGAGAATCTTCAAATAAGAAATTATACAAATTAATTTTAGGATATTAATTTGCTAGCATTACCAGAATTCAGGTTATCGAAAGAATGCAAAAATTTCATTAATATTTCTACACATTGCTTTTCTTTTAGTTCTCATAGACATATTCTTTATAGGATTTTGCAAACACCATAAAAATAACTGTTTCAATTCAGAATAGTATACGATACTCAAATAAAAAGGTATTTTGTCAGGATTCCTCAGGTTACAAAATCTTATAACGAAAATTACATCACTTTTAAAACTTTGGAGTTTATTAAGAGCGAACTAACTAAAATTTAGAGCCCGACATGCAACTAAGTTAAAAAATGTATTAATTGTTAACTCTCGCCACGATTACCTCAAGGAACTCGCTGCGATTTGAATTTAATTACAACCTTGAAACTGTTTATAACTTTATCGCAAACCTAATTATATTGATGTTAATTCGTTTTTCATATACTAAGGAACTTTTAATTAAACCTGTCATCCGGGGTAAAATGCAGTGCCATAAATTCTCACGTCGTCCGAGTGCGATAATTCTTTTGATTATGATTTATTATACACATATAGTTTATTTCTATAATATAAAACTCAACATAACATCAAATAGATTTCCCTAACTAAAATCTTTTCCAGTCTGAAAATCGGCCTTACGTCACGACAACTTTTGATTTTGCCTTAGTCCAATTACGAAAAACCACTGCCTAAGGAGTCACTACTTCCACATCCAGATTTCCCCTCCAAGTCTCTTGAAAGAAAAACATCTTGACTATATTTGCACTCTAGTATGTGCAAATTATTTGTTATGGAATTTTAATAATATTTTAGGCAGATATCATTAAAAAAATTGAGGTGTCCGTTTCTAGCATATACGCCAGAAATGAAGTTCGTGGACTCTACCTACTTTTCCCAATTTACAACTCCCTCCCTTTAACTGAATATCTCAATAAGATGTCATTACAATACATACGTGCACCAAATTTCAAGTGAATATTTCAACCCCTATAATAATGGAGTGGAGCTGAGGGGGGAGGGGGTTGAGAAATATTATACACCAAATTTCAACTTTCAGCTTTCTTTACTCATTTTATTCTATTTACCTCCACTTACCCCACACCCCTTCAACGGAATCGTCTCATAATATAATCTAGTTCCAGATCTCATTATAATACATACGTGTACCAAATTTCAAGCGAATATCTCAAATATATTTTATTAATAATGGAGTGGGGGTAGTAGAGGGGCTGAAATATGTTATAAAAAATCTGAGGCCTTGGCTTCTATTATACATCAAATTCCAAGTTTCTGTACTCTTACCAGCTTGCTTTACCTCTTTTTCCATATTTGCCCCATTTAACATCTCATCTCAAATAGATGTCATTACAATACATACGTGTACTAACTTTCAATTCAATATCTCAATTTTATGTTATCAATCCCATTAGTAATGGAGAGGAGGTGGTGGGGTTTGAAAAATATTAGAAATAAATCTGAAGCCTTGGCTTCCCAAATCCCAAATTTTTGTATTCTTACCAGCTTGATTTCCTTATTTTTCCATATTTAACCCTATTTAATCACCAACCCATCAACGGACTCATCTCAAATCATAATATAGCTCAAGAAGTCATTATAATACATAGGTCTACCAAACAAGTGAATATCTCAATTATTTTATTTTATCAACCCCTTTAATAAGGAAGTAAGGGTGGTGGGGCGTTGAAAAATATTATTAAAATATATGAGGCCTTGGCTTCTAGGGCATATACCGAATTTCAAGTTTCTGTACTCTTACCAGCTTGCTTTATGTATTTTTCCCTATTTACCTCTACTTACCCCCCACTCCTTCAACGCAATGATGTCAAATTATAATTTAGTTTCAAATATCGTTATAATACATACGTGTACCAAATTTCAAGTGAAAATCTAAATTTAGCTTTATCAACTCTTTTAATAAGGGAGTGGGGTGGTGGGGGCATGGAAAACATTATAAAAAAACCTGAGTCCTTCGCTCCTAGTATATACACCAAATCCCAAATTTCTATACTCTTACCAGATTGCTTTGGATATTTTCCCCTATCTACCCCTATTTAATCCCAAACTTTCAACGGAATCATCTTAAAATATAATCTAGTTCCAGATGTCGTTATAATACATACGTGTACCAAGTTTCAAGTGAATATCTCAATTTTATTTTATTAACCCCTTCAATAATAGAGTAGGGTACTGTGGGGTTGAAAAATATTATAAACAATCTGAGACATTGGCTTCTAGTTAGTGTTTCTGTCCCGGGAATCCCGGGACGGGATTTCCCGGGAATTATGTCACTTTTTATCGTTCCCGTTCCCGGGAAATAACAGTCGGGATTTCCCGGACCCGTGGAAATAAAAATAAGTTTTAAAAATATTAAATTTGGTGCTCCGAAATTTTAGAGAGCGTGCGCATCGGACGGCATTTATGTTTTATTTGGTTATTGTATTATTTCCTGTAGGTAGTGTTGTTGTGTCTTTTTAATTATAAATAAAACAAAACGAAACTGACGGATTTATTTTTTGACCAAATAAAGAAAAGAAAAAAACGTTTAAAAAAATCGGTAAAGATATTTACACAGAACTTCCCTTGTTATTTGTGCATGACGGTCACTCTAAAAAATTATTAATTATGAAATGACATTGGGAATAATAATCGGAATATAGTTATTGCTATTATTACAAAGAAAACCTGATAACTTTGGGTCAAAAAAATAGTGCTCACCCAACAGCAAAAGTTCAATACTAAATAACAAGTGCCAAATATGGAAGGCGTGCGCAAATACCTTTACAAATGTCCAACACGACTGAATTATTTCTTGAGATGACCACCCTGTACATTTTTCAATAAAAGTATAATAGGTGCATATGCCAGATATTATTGCCATCTGTCACATTTTCAATCCCACATTTACGTAATGGAGTGGAAATACAGTGGTGGTTAAAAAAAATTTCATTTTTTTAAATTTTTCAAAAATGTTAAAAAATTTTCAATATGTATTTGTTCTGAAATAGGTTTAGAATGTCATGAAACGTAGACATTTTCAAATTTGAGCAAATAAAAAAAAATGTCCATCTATTTTAGTGGATTAAAAATGTTTAAAAAAATTTCAAAAACATTTTTAAATTTCTTTGAATAGTTTTAGAATGCCATGGAAACGTGGAGATTTTAAATCTGAACAAAGAAAAAAAATTCCATCTATTTTAGTGTTAAAATATTTTAAAAAATGGTAAAATAATTTTCTAATATTTTTAAAAATAGATTTAGAACGTTATGAAAAATAAAAAAAATTAATTTGAAAAAAGAAAAAAAAAATTCCATCTATTTTAGTGGTAAAATATTTTTCAAAAATGATAAAAAAATATTTCAAATTCTTTTTTTTAATTTTTTTATAGGTTTAGAATTTCATGAAACGTGGAAATTTTAATTTAGACAAAGAGAAAAAAAAATTTCATTTATTTTAGTGGTAAAAAATTTTTCAAAAATGTTGGTGAAAAAAATTTTCAAATTTTTTTTTTTTCAGAAATAGGTCTAGCGTGTCATGAAACGTGGAAATTTTAATTTAAGTAATAAAAAAATTTTTCATTATTTTTTCCTTTGGGACGGTCCACCCTGTATATTTTCCAGTGAAAGTTTAACCATTTCTTCACTAATAGTAGCGTCAACTACCTACCAAATTTGACTGTTCTCCGTCAAGTAGTTTTTTTAGTTAATGCACCAACAGACAGACAGACAGACTGACGAAATTGAAAACCTATATTTTCGTAATCTACGTGTTCTGAAACGTCAAAATCCGAAATAATCCCACAGGGTGATTTTTTCTCGAATACAATACTCCCCTTCGGTATGCGAGGGAAGTAAAATGAATATTTGGATGATGTGACATTTTGAAACTAAAAATGTGTTTTTCAAGAAATATATGAAAAATTTAGTATTTCCCGGGAATCCCGGGATTCCCGGGAACGACAAATTTTATTTCCCGATTCCCGAGAATGAAAAAAAGTCGGGAAATCAGAAACCCTACTTCTAGTACATACACCGAATTTCAAGTTTCTGTATTCTTACTAGCTTGTTTTACTTATTTTTCCCAATTTACCCCTATATAACCCCCAACCCTTCATCAGAATAATCCCAAAATATAATATAGTTCCTTATGTCATTATAATATATGTGTACCAAATTTCAAGTGAATATCTCAATTTTATTTTACCAACCCCTTTAATAATGGAGAGGGGAGTGGTGGGGGGATGAAAAATATTATGAAAAATTTCGAGGCCTTGGCTTGTAATACATACATCAAATTTCAAATTTCTGTACTCTTACTAGCTTGCTTTACATATTTCCCCCTATTTACCCTTATTTACCCCCCAACCCTTCATCGGATATCTTCATAAAACAATCCAGTTTCAGATCTCATTATAATATATACGTGTACCAAATTTCAAGTCAATATCTTAAACCGTTCCGGAGAAAGCGTGCGGACAAAAAGAAGTTACAAACAGACCGACAGACAGACAGACAGAAAAATTTTTTTTTTTCGCTCAAATTTAAAATCTGGACGTTTCATGACATTCTAAACCCATTTCAAGAAAAAAAAAATTAATTTTTTTTTACGATTACTATACTTCCAATCCACTACGTGGATGTGGAAGTAAAATTGCGCGAACCTCGGAAAAAAACTGGAATGGCTATAAATTTGACACACGGTTATTTTCAAAGTATACAACTTAAATAACACAAATGTTTCAGTGAGAAAAATGACGTTAAACTTTGAATATTCCCTGTTTCTTAAAGAAATATTGATAGTTAAATTCTTTTTAGAGAAGTCGGGATTTAACTGATTCGTAATTGGCGATGTGGAAAACCCCCGAATACGTAATTTTGTGAAAATCTGATAATTGTTTGGAAAAATCGTAGGCAATTTCGGATCATCATTTCTGTTTCTGATAACTCTGCTAATTTATTCGTAATCGGCGACGTGAAAAACCCCTGAGTACGTAATTTTGTGAAAATCTAATAAGTATATTGAGAAGTCATGGCCATACTGAATCTGCCATTTTATTTTTTTAAATTCTTATAATTGTTTCGTAATCGAGGACGTGAGAAACCCCTGTAACCTAAATTTGAAATATATAGGACAAAGCACTACATTTTTGTCCACTTTTTTAAAATCTAACCTACTGTGCGCCAGACCAACAGTCGCATGTTGCTCTATTTAGGTTTAGAAGACCCCCATATACACCAGCCCATAAATATTTTCAAATAGATCATGACGTTTGGGATTATGGCAACTGTATTTTGTATAAAAAAGGTTCAGAAAAAGTGAAATGTGATTTATTTTTGACAGCCAAATAACACATATCGGCAGCTTCTTCCATCTACAAATGAATGAGTAATAAATAATAGGTATCTCCTCTTTAAATGCCTCTTCTAGCAATTTTAACGCATTTCTAAATTGTCAGTATATTATCAGATCATGCGTGAAGTAAATACTAAAACCGCTCTTCTATTTAAACTGCGAATTCAAGCGAATACTCTGTCATTTCAGTCACACAAGACTGGTTAGAATCTGGAGTAAATAGCTCAGAGTTATTTGCTTCTAATAAATATACTAATATCAACATGGTCGCTATTTTATTAATACCAAATATATTATAGGCAGGGGAACATTGCTCGTTACTGATGCCTCTGTAACATGTAGATTTGAAAAACCGCTGCCTAATGAATCACTACTTCCACACCCAGATTTCCCATCCAAGTCTCTTTAAAGGAAAACATATTTGTACTCTAGTATGTGGAAATAATTGGTTATAGAATTTTAATAATATAATATTTGAGGCAGATGTCAAATTGAGACCTTGGATTCTAGCATATACGACAAAAGTTTAGTTTCTGGACTCACATTAGCTTACTTTACTTATTTCTTCCCCTATTTAATTTAATCAGGTGTCATTACAATATATACGTGTACCAAATTTCAAGTGCTCGATTTTATTTTATCAGACCCTTTAATATGGAGTGGGGGTGGTGGAGGGGTTGAAAAATATTATAAAAAATCTGAGGCCCTGGCTTCTAGTATATATGCCAACTCTCATATACTTACTCTTACCAACTTGCTTTACTTATTTTCCCCTATTTAACTCCCAACCCTTCAATGGCATCGTCTCGAAACATAATCTAGTTCCAGATATCGTTATGAAATATACATGTACTAAATTTAAAGTAAATATTTCTATTTTATTGTATCAACTCCCTTTATAATGGCGGAGAGGGATGGAAGATATTGTAAAAAATATGACTCCTTGACGTCTAGTATACAGAATATATCACTCTTCATGACTTCCATATCACAGCTTCTTTATTAACAATGCGATTTGTTTTTTTTTTTTTTAGGGTGGAAAGAACTTACCCATCTGTGCCACAGTAAAATATTGTAAATCCACCAGCAGCGTTCATCACTATGAAGAAAAATATGCCTAATTTTTCAAAAAGGCAATGTTTTAATTGTAAAACAATCTCATATCCTATTCGTTGTTATCAAAAAGTCACTAATACCGAATTTCAATAAGATGAAAAAATAATATATTCCTTTTTAAAGTAGCAATTATTAGTCATATTTTATTTTCGGACGTAATTAAGAGTTAATTAAGCTGAAGGAAAGCAGTCGTTCCATTTAGAATTAATCATGTGATGTGTTAAACAAACTGTGATTTAGTTATCTGTGTAAATTTTACTATTTATTGAATTGTTCATGAATCAATTTTGTCTAAAATTGAACTTTTTTTTATTTCCAAGTCAATTGTTGTTAGATTTTAACTGTTATGTAAATTGAGTGACGTCACGTGATCAATTCTAATTGGAAATCTTGTCTTTCTTCAGCTTAATTAACTCCTAATTGCGTCCGAAAATAGAATTATGATTGTAATAATTGGTAGTTTAAAAGGGAAGTTTTATTTTCCTATTACGTGAGCACCAAGTACACTATTTTATTAAAATATGGTTTTAGTGAGGTTTTGATAACAACGAGTAAGATTATGAGATTGTTTTACAGTTAAATCTTTACCTAATATTTCTTTTTGAAAATTAGGTACATTTTTCTTCATAACGACAAACGCCACTGGTGGATTTTTTAATATTACTTCCACATCCACGTAGAGGATTGGAAGTATAGTAATCGTGAAAAAATGTTCAAACATTTTTTTTTCTTGAAATAGGTTTAGAATATCATGAAACGTCGAGATTTTAAATTAGAGTAAAAATAAATTTCTGTCTCTCTGTAACTTTTTTTTGTCCGCAAGTTTTCTCCGGAACGGTTTAAGATATTGACTTGAACTTTTGTACACGTATATGGATAGGTAAATACATATCCGGTGAAGGGTTGGGGGGTAAATATGTATTACTAGACATAATAGGGGGAAATAAGTAAAGCAAGCTGGTAAGAATAGAGAAACTTGAAGTTTGGTGTATGTACTAGAAGCTAAGGCCTCCAAATTTTTTCATAATATTTTCCATTTCCTCACCACCACCCACTTCATTATTAAAAGGGTTGATAAAATACAATTGAGATATTCATTTGTTTGGTATACGTATATACTATAATGACATCAGGTACTAAATTATATTTTGGTATTATTCCGTTGATGGGTTGGGAGTTAAATAGAGGAAAATAATTAAAGCAAGCTGGTGAGAGTACAGAAACTTGAAATTCGGTGTGTGTACAAGAAGCCAAGGCCTCAGATTTTTTTACAATATTTTTCAACCCCCCCCCCACTCCATTATGAAAAGGGTTAATAAAATAAAATTGAGATATCCCCTTGAAATTTGGTACACGTGTGTATTATAACGACATTATTCTGGAACTAGATTATATTTCAAAATGATTCCGTTGAAGAGTTAGGTTAAATAGGGGTAAATAAAGGAAAACAAGTAAGGCAAGCTGGTAAGAGTACAAAAACTTGAAATTTGATGTATATATTAGAAGCCAAGGTCTCAGATTTTTTTATAATATGTTTCAACCCCTCACCACCCCTACACTATAATTAAAGGGGCTGATAAAATGAAATTGAGATTTTCACTTCGGTACACGTATGTTTTATAAGGACATTTGGAACTAGATTATATTTGGAGACGATTCCGTTGAAGGGTTTGGGGTTAAATAGGAGAAAGCCCAACATTAATTCATACATCGGTCATTTTAAACTGGACACGACTCTAGCTTAAGAAAGAAAAACACGATTGTATTGACATTTGAGAGACTTTTATTTTTCATGAGATGCGTAAGCTGCGATTACGCTCAAATGAATGTTGGCACTAAAATTTCGAGAAAACAAACGGGAGATGAAATGGTTCATATTTAGATATGGCTATCAAAAAAAAATATCCATATATTTTTTAACATGTAGAAAGAAATTCTTGGCCTGCCCTGACACAGTATTTCAGATTAATATGACAAAAGAATACATGATATTTCCAAAGCATGTAATATATTTCAAGTTTATTTCCATTTACGTAAATTTTATTACGTTTCGATTCAATTAAAATACTTAACATAACTTAAACTTAATGGAAGGTTTCGATTACGTTTAGCTTGTTTAATTTTTAAAACAATCTTGCTCCTAATTTGCAGGAGTCAGTGATATCCATAAATGTATTACTAGACATAATAAACTTTTTTATGCATCGAAACATGATATAGCTTTATTTGGATGTTTGGCTCCAAGATATATAATTCCATGTCTGACCAAATATATACTCCATTTATAAATCGATTCAAAGCTTATATGTTTAGTAAAAGAAAAAGAATTAATTAATTTTGTGCTTTACACATCTTTAGTAAAGTAGGACTATAATTGTACTTAATAGACTCCAAACAATCTTAAAAAAGAGAAGGAGGGAGAGGCTCTCAATTCGACCGGTATGCTTTTTTAACTGTTAAAATAAATAAATCATATTAGGTATTTCACTACCATCATTAGTGAAAAACTACTCTGGGAGCGAGGACACTCTAGAATTGACTGCAATTAAAAAGCTGATGAAGTTGCTAGACAAGGCGCAGCTTTAATATTCTACGACCCAGAGACCGCTCTAGGCATTTCCAAAAGCTCAGCCAGAAGGGCGATTAAAGACTTGGTCAAGAGTAAACATAGAAACCACTGGAGGAACATTCCAGAAAGTCGACATGGGACATCGGTCTATGTGCAAAACAAACTGAAGGACTGCTCACAAGGAACAGGACGCAGTTAAGATTAATAGCAGGACTTCTGACAGGACACTTTCCTGTCATGAAGTACCTTAAAGCGATCGGTTTTGACAGCAACCTGGACTGAAGATTATGCGGCAAGGAGCCGGAAACGGTTAATCACATTATATTCAAACGTCTAGGCACTGACCTGCAGAAGATATGGCATCTACGGACAAACACGAACAGACCCGGAGTTCATCCGGACTCGCCCCACCATAGACCTGTATCACCTGATTGGGGTACAGGGGTACTGGAGTAGGCAGAGTGAAGCATGGCAGGGAGAGCACAATAGGCCAGGAGGCTGCAGTGCAATAACAGTTTTCTGCAGACGGGCCCTGAAATATAAAAAAAAACTCGTTTACTGGTTTACAGACTTATTTTGCATACGTGATGTAGGTTGAAGTACGAATTTAACTAATTTTTTCTAACACTATTTCAGAAACTACATATTCCACAGTTAAAACTTGTGTTGGACAAATAAGAAGCCCTTAAGCCACATTTGGTGGTTCGGTTGATATGGTTACGTCGAACAATAGGTATTTATTTCTAACGTTCCATTTGACGGTTTGAAGTTTTTTTGTATAATTTCTATAAAGTCTTGTTAGAGAAAGTATAGTCTATAACACGTTTGGAATATCATATTCTATAACTTGTTCTAGAATATACTACAATCTGGACCGTCGAGAGAAAATCGGGGCCCGGGGGGTTAGTAACATACGAGTTCCACCAATCTTCGACCTAATTTCGAAGAGCGAGGGGGGTGGAATTCCTAATAATACACTATTTATCTTAATAAAAATTTCAAAGAACGGGGGTGGTGATATTCCTTAGGATTGAATATTTATCTCGGACAACATTTTGAAGGGCGAGGGGGAGTATACCTCTCTTGTTTTAGCTAATACGAATGTAATCTGGCACCCGGGCTCCCACAAAACCGCCGGGCCCCGTCAAAAATCTCCGGGCCCGGGGGGAACACCCCCAACCCCCCCCACTCTCGACGGGCCTGACTGTAATGTGTTACAATGCACTTCTTGATAAATGGCTTTAGTGTAGTCTATGTTATATTATAATGTATTTTCATTGAATAAACAGTTTTTTTTTTTTACTTTACCTACTGATATTTTGCAATCAGTTAGTTTTACATCAAGCACCGGCAATTACCAAGGCAAATCTGTAGTTTTTCATGTCTCTAAAGGTTACTTCATTGTGTGGCTAAACATCGTAAACGAAATGTTTGTTTCATGTCAAAGTTACGAATTATTAAATAATTAAAATTCCTCATCCAATGAAAATATAAAATCTCAAGTAATCTAAAAGTTGTGCAGGTGTTTTTATTCTCATCTGAAATTTTCAGGGCAATACATAAACTATTTTCGATTTCGTAGATGTGGAAGTTGTAGTATGTCTAGCCCTAGCTTGAGGTTACTTCACTGTATTAGTGGAGTAAAAAAAAGACTGATATTTTTAGCTTAGTAACACAAGAATTATTCTTTTTTACCTTCTGGAGTATCACCAGGAATATATATCTGAATTTTGGATTTCCAAAGTCTATTGAGGTATTTTTTATAAACAATGTCGTTTCTTGAACAGCGTCTTTTTAGATAAAAAGGTGAATATCTCCGGCTCCAGAGGTCTAACCGGGACAAACAACGAACCGAAATATTTGTGGATCATTTGAGTACTTACATAACATACAAAATTGAATGAACTGGCTAAAAAGCGATTTTTTTTTCATTTTAACGCCTAAGAACGTTAAAAGTTCCAATCGGCTTCAAACTTTCAGAAAATAATCCTTTTGTTGAATACAAAATACTCTGAAATTTCGGTGCCCAAATATTGGACCCTGTGGACACAAATGAATTTGTTATCTAAAATTTGAATTGTTCGCCATTTATGCCAGATTTGCTGGAGATTTTGGTTTTTTGTTTGTTCCAATCGGACCTCTATAATCGAAGATATTCACCTCTTTACCTAAAATGACGCTGTTCAAAAAACTAAATTGTTTATGAAAAACTCAGTAGGCTTTGGAAGTCCAAAACTCAGATATACAGGGTGGCTACTTTTTATATTAAACAGTACTGCTATCTCCTAAACTACAGCAATTATAAAGTCGGTTAAATGGGAAAAAGTTTCGTATTTTGAGGGTCAATATAATGGGCTATAAAAATTAAAAATATTTCGACTGGTTCCGGAGAAATCACGATAAAACCCATTTCGGGTTTTAGCTCATTTCCTGTTTTTTCTCTAGCGCTATTATAAATAAAAATGAAAAAAATCATTTGAATATTTTGTTATAATTGACTTTGCTGCAACTAGTCGTATTCAAATTATTATGACAACGTTTCGTCTCTCCAGGGCCACCATCAACAATATTTTTTAAACACGGACCTGTCTTTTTTATCTTAATTTTGTAAAGCATTTGAAATGCTAAATTCGTGGGTATGTCACATTTGACAATTTTACAACGTTTCGTCAGAAAAATAATCACCTTTCATTTTATTGGCATTGCCCTTCACAAAACTGTTTTGCTTGTTAAGCAATGCAAGGGGTGACTCATCATTTGAAAATTAAAAAGTTTATTTTATGAACAATCCAATGTATTGACAAACTATACTAGTTCAGTTTTGCTCAATATTATTGTGGAAAATGGGCACGAAATAAAAAATCATTATCAAATTAACAATTTTATTTCTTTAAACAATAAATAAAATTTATAAAAACATAGTAACGTGGTGTGTGAACAAGTAACTTTACAAAAATTGCTGAAAATGACCACCATTGCTATGAATACAAAGTCGCATTTTCTTAGACATTTGTTTAGTAGCTTTAGCAATCATATCTGGGGTAATTTGGGTGAAAGCTTTAACAACTATCCTACACATTTCATTAACATCTTCGACCACGTTGTAGTAGACTTTGCTTTTTTAACAAACCCCATAAGAAATAATCTAGAGGATTTAAGCAAGGTGAGCGAGGTGGCCACCTTATTGGTCCATTGGTTCCTAACCACTTGACAACAAATGACATTTAATGAAATTATTTTGTTTTTCAAGGCACACTGAAAAAAGTGAATAATATTGAGTGTATTTGTTCACACACCAAGTTACTATGTTATTATAAATTTTATTTATTGTTTAAAGAAATACAGTTGTTAAGTTGATAATGATTTTTTATTTCGTGCCCATTTCTCACAATAATATTGAGCAGAATTAGACTAGTAAAGTTAGTCAATACATTGGACTGTTCATAAAATAAACTTTTAAATTTTCAAATGATGAGTCACCCCTTGCATTGCTTAACAAGCAAAACAGTTTTGTGAAGGGCAATGCCAATAAAATGAAAGGTGATTATTTTTCTGACGAAACGTTGTAAAATTGTCAAGTGTGACATACCCACGAATTTAGCATTTCAAATGCTTTAAAAATTTTAAATGAAAAAGACATGTCCGTATTTAAAAAAAAATTGATGGTGGCCTTGGAGAGACGAAACGTTGTAATAAAAATTTAAATACGACCAGTTGCAACAAAGTAAATTTGTAACAAAATATTCAAATGATTTTTTTAATTTTTTTTTCGTAATAACAGCGCTAGAGAAATAACAGAAAATGAGCTATTTCGGGTTTTATCGTGATATCTCCGGAACCAGTCGGAATATTTTTAATGTTTTCAGCCCATTTTATTGACCCTCAAAATACGAAACTTTTTTCCCATTTAACCGACTTTATAATTGCTCTAGTTTACGAGATAGCAATACTGTTAAATATAAAAAGTGCCCCCCCTGTATACTCCTGGTGATAGACCAGGAGGTATGAAATCATAATTTTGCTGTTACAAAACTATGCATATCTCATCTTATTTTGTCTTTTTTTACTGCACTAAATGATAAAATCATATAATCATTATAATACCCTAATGAAAATATAATATTTCAGATACTTCTAGCCCTACCCAAATAATTGAATGCGCAAAAATTGTTACCATTTAGAGTATTTTCACAAGTTTTAGAAGATTTACCTGGATAGCTGGAGTATTATGATGCCTTTCATCATATCGTTTGAGAATCCACAGACGTTAACGGAATAATATTAATATTAAAAGCTACCCGGCAAGACTCGATATGTATGACCTCAGAGAGATCTGTTGTAGAAACGCTTAATTAATTCATAAATCATTAATAAAAAAGTTTATATTAAATTAGCATAGGCTCTTGTTCAATCTAACTTTCGGAACAAGGCGATTTACAGGCATTACGTATTTAAGAACTTCAGGCCATAGAGATTATGTGTTGCATAATATAACAATAACCAGTCACGATAACTGTTGGTGAATAAAAGGAAAAGAACAAAAGTGGCCCCTGTGAGATTAGATAAACTTATGTTCGTGGTATATCGTATAGCATGCTATCTCATGTACGAACCACAACCAACAGATGTTGGTAATATATTTTCAAATCTTTCATTCTTGAGGAGGATTTGTGTGCATTGTTTACGTTCATATTCCATTATATCAGTTTTTGCACATTTGGTTTCCACAAAATAGCAATATTTTACTTCATGTTTATTTTTGTAAGCGAGCATAAAACAGTTAGTAATTACAGGGGCGGTTGGTGCTACATGTACACTTTTCTACTTTTATTATTTACTAGTATGCGCGTATAGTGTTATCACGTGAATATTTCCACTCTAGTTTTGAAGTCTATTTTTATAGGTACAAAAAATTATTTATATGAAATTGGTGTAGATTTTTACCAGCATTCTAATTAGTAAAAGAGTAAAATAATTGAATGTCGGTTTAAAGGGTTCTGTAGCAAACCTCCATTTTTTTAAAGTTTGAACTCCCTGATAGTTTTTAAAATATATAATGAACTATGAAATATAAACTTTAAAATGGCTTCGTTGATTTAAACTTGTATTAAGTTCCAAAATTGCTATTAAAAATTGTTATATGTCTTCGTTAGTTAGTTTTTGTATGCAGAGAAAACATAAACAAAAACGCTATGCGGGTTGCGATCCTTAACGAATCCGCTGGATTTCTGTATTCGTTTCGATTCGCTTCGTAATGATCCGTCAAATAGTTAAATAATTGTATGGTAACATTTTCACGGACCATTTCCCCCGTTCTCAGCGTCAGTTGGATGAATATTAATTGTTATTACTATTCATCCAATAGACCGATTCTGATTTTTAATTATTGTTAATTAGCAATATAATATAATATAATTTAATATGATATAATTGGAATAAAAAACATTTTTTTCCATATAATCAAAAACAGAACAATTAATCGGTCTCATTTTTTTACTGTAATAGCACTACATATTTGTTAGCAAATTTCGCTCTCTCAAAATAGGTATGTGGTATAGTGGAGTAGAATAAGACAAATAACGAGTTTAACTTCGAAATTCCGTGTAACAGGTCGTATCGTCTCCAAACTTTTTCAAAACTGTTATAGATGCTCTAAGTATAAAAGTCCACTCATTAAGAAATGCCGCTACTTTCGTATTGTTGCAATTATGTTTATAATTTTTGGTAAAAAAAAAAAGATGTTTCAATAGATAAATCTGTTAATGACCATTTCAGGAAATCAGTCCACAATTTCAATTTATAAATATATTTTCTTTACAATTTATAGAAGATTTACTGAAATAAGTGATTGTATGCTAATTATTAGTTAATAATAATTGTTTACATATGTTTTGGTTATTTAAATACATGGATCGAGTAAGTGAAGTATTTTTCTTCAATAGGCAATTCTTGTTTTATTTTGCATTTACCAATCAAAAGTTGTTATAGCCATTTTTTGCGGAGCACGTCTCATTTTTGACTGATACGCACGTACTATGCGGCCATATATTAGACCGTAATTAAACAAATTCACATCTCCAAGAATGAATAATTCTACCAAGATAGTTTGCTTCTATTTAATTCGGACATATAACATACAAACAAACAAAAACACGTTTATGATTATATTTTCAGGCATTTTTATAAATACTAACTTTTCCTCGTAAACTTACAAATAAAAAAGTTTTCCCGCTTCCGAACTGAACACACTTAGATTGTTTACTAAATACTTGCAATATATTTTCATATTTTAAACCTGCCATTAAAATCCATGAAAACCCCATATCAGTTACACTCTGCTCACTTATCTTGATCCTAGTTGAAAATATCCCAGTGGGGTAATTATTAGGTAGCATCGGAACATTGAATTGTAAAAATTAATTTAGACGATTGTTATATGGAATTAACTATTTGCTCTAAAAAGAGTCGTTAAAGACATCAAACGTCAGAGTCTGCCATTACTTATTCAAAACTAGATCTAATAACACTTTCTCAGCGCATTAGTTTTAAATTATGCTCCCTTAGCCTTTACACATCTTACGTTTTGTTAGACCAATATGCTTTAAATGATAACCTTAAATCTCGCTCGCATTTCCCAAATTCTGGTTTATGATCGTCTTCGGATGAAATTGAAACATCTAATCTAAGATGAGCAAGAATGGGAAAGAAGTGAAAGTATATGCGCAAAAAAATAGAATATTATTGATCAACAATAGTGCCATTGTAGTTTGTACACTAGTTGTTGCTTAAACTCTCAATAATCTGGACTTATTTCAAGTATAAAACAATTTTTCCAAGACAGTTTGTATCTATGTAATTGGATATAGATATAATTTTAAACCACGACAGATATAATACACATTCACGGATTTATTAGATTGGAAAGTGCACATATTTGTTATTTTTAATTTAGTTCTTAATACAAATGCTGTACGCAATTTCTATGTGTAGTTTTCGATATATACGTTTCGCTAGACTAAAAGAATATTTTGTTGAACCACTCCACCATGTAGTCGCCTTTATGTCACTAGATCGAAATTACTGTTTGTTGTAAACAACAATTAAACCGAGATTGTATTTGTATCGGTACAATTAAGTGCTCGCAGATTTGTCGATATTTCGAATAATTAAATATAAATCATTATTCTCTCTCGCTAACATTTTCATTACGTTTTTATATTAAACAATAAAAAATCGTAATTACTGAAACGCAACCAACACGTTTGACAATGATTTATTAAATCAGTTTATCTATGAAAATTTTATATTTGGAATAGGGAAAGATAATGGAATTTGTAAACGCTCGTTACTCATATTTCTGTATACAATGCGACATCATTAAAAAGTCTGTAACAAGAATTATATGAATTATATTTTTAGTAGTAATATAACAAGATTATTATCAAGTCCAACCGAGCTGCAGATTCAGTGAGTTGAATGCACTGCTACGATTTCACGAAAGACATAATCAATTACAGAGGCACACAAAAAAATTGTTTTTCCAAAGGACTAACCCCGCTAAAGATCACTTTTGAGACCTCTCAAAATTTTTTCCCCAATTTTTCCCTTTAAACTGTCTAAATTTTATTTTGCTACGTCTAATATAATGATATGACACTGAGAACAATAAATATTGTTGATGTATACCTGATTAGTCACATGGTTAAAAACTGTTTGCAAGAAAACGTCGAAGGTTGAAAAAGAACAGAGAAATTTATTCGCAATCGGAGATCAATATTCTATCATTGATTAAAACTATTAATGCATAACATTTTTTTAAGTATATTTCTATAATCAAAGGTACTGTCACTCTGTAATTTTTCACATTTTTACAAATATTAGCACTCTCTTGGAAAATAGTATAACTTTTAGACTTTTCATATAAAGCAGGCGCAGGGTTCGGACTCGTATGGAAAACCCGGAGAACCTGGAAAACTCAGGGAATTTAAAAATCTTTAAAAAACTGGAAATATCAGGGAATTTTATAAATTATATAAAAAATTAGTGAATTCTGAGTCTCTATATGGAGCACCTAAGAATTTTCACAGATTTAATTCAATTAAAGGAATTATTTTATGTCAAATTACTTTACTAAACCATATATGGAAATTAATATTTTTGGTTATGGAAAAGCTGGAAAATTCAGGAAATTTTTTCAGCTTTGCAAAGTCTGAACCTTGAGGCGTTTTTATAGAAACTCGCCTACAGCTCGCGCTGCAAACTTCATCTGAGGGAGTTATTACTTACATAACATACTATTATATTATTTACTAAATACTTGCAATATATTGCAATAAATCCTTGGAAACCCATATCAACTACACTCTACTCACTTATCTTGATCCTAGTAGAAAATATCCAAGTGGGGCAAATATTAGTAAACCACTGAAATTATTTAGTGAAAATTCATAGTAATAGTCTTGTTATGGGTCTTATAGTTTTTTTAAATATACGTACTAAGAAAAAAATGTTATGGCCAAAAATAAATATTTATTATTTCCCTATCGGATGTCTCTTTCTAGGGCATGGCCACCTTAATTAAAATATGTCCCAAGTTGAAGCTTCAGTACCCCTGTAAAAAGTCGCAGTATCGTAGGCAAAACTATTGTCTCTTTTGGCATTGAACTGAATTAAGTCATTTGGACACATTGTCATGTGTTTCCACCTCTTTGGAAATCACCCTTCAAAGGGGTTCAAAAATTATAAGAAGAGATAAACACTAACACTATTTTATTGAATAAATTACTGAAAATATCACAATACTTTCATTAACTAAAATACACTTTAACTGAATAAAGTAGCCTTTAACAATATTCGTTTACTTTGTATCTCTTCGGATTCTCTAACCTTCAATTCATTAAAAGACTTACTCTTCCGCCGCGAATTCCGCCTTATGTATCCTACAAATTGCCTCCTAGAACTACCTAGCAAAGTCCAGAACGATGTAGAAATCTCGAACCTCTTCTATAAGTTTCTAGAGAACGTACTATCAGTGCTTCAGAGATGGCACACACTACAGGCTTTGATGAATCCAGTTACAATTACCTATCACCATTGCTACCTGATTACTCATAAGCTATCGGCACCAGCCCCTATGGGCATAACGCGTGACGATATGTTCAGAAATACACGTCCTAAATTGGTTCCATGGGGAACACCACACGTTATAATATCTAATTCACTAGATATACGTATTATTAGCTAAAGTTTGCTTATTAGGAAGACCTCTATTCATGTTGGGTATTCTTCTCCGTTTCCCACTAATCTCGTTGCCTTGCCTACCACTAAAATTTGGCAATGTCTAGATGCACGAAACAGAAATGCACATAAATGGTTTAAAATACATGTGTGCTGCAGAGCTGGCATGGTGGATAGGCAGAACCGAGATTTCTTATGATTTGCAGATGATACCATTTTAGTTGCGGCAAGCGAGGAATTAGTTGTGAATATGGTTTAAGTGCAAATTGGAACAAAACGAAAATTGTGAATGCAGACTGGGCAAATACTAACTATCCAGATACGTTAAGGATAGTTAACAGTGAGTTAACGCAAGATGGTATACCTTGGAGTTTCTGTGGCCAATGTTAGTAACCACAAATATGAAATTCAGCGAAGAATACAAATGACGAGAATGGCAACTTGCCGGTTGACAAGATCAAAGATCTGATTGGCTAACCTCAAGTTTTCTGTATCGTTCTTTGTGGCTCTGCGTCGGGCCGTCATGCGCCAGGGAAGCAAACAGACGGCGTATTGAAGCTCTCGAAATGTTAGTCTGAATACGTTTGCCTAATTTCTTGGATAGCCCAACGCACTAATAGCTTTAGTCTTAAAGATATACGCCCTCAAAGGCAGCTCACCCAATTCCTCTCATTTTTTGGTCACGTCAATGGAAGACAGGACAATATAGAATGAAAGAGCGAACACTAGATAGCAAGAGATGAAGAGGAAGACCACCAAAACATTGGGCTGATTTCACTAAGAAGCTGATGGTAGAGCTGTGTGCCTAACGGTCAGCTATAACATATCGTTCCACGACTAACGCAACAAACCGAGGCTGATTAGAATAAATGCCATTAAACTGTGTGCACGGAGGGTAGACAAGAGGCAGCCTAGACACAGATTAATATTAAAATATTTTCAGACAGCCAAGCGGCTCTTAAAGCCTTTGGATCCTACCGTTGTAACTCTAAAACACTCTGGAAGCTCTTACCCGACTGAGCAGAAACAACAAACTAACTCTGATCTGGATACTTGGCCACTCTGGCATGGCGGGCAACGAAGTTGTCGACTTTGGCCCGAGAAGATGTGGTAACTAAATTTATTGGACCAAAACCGGCACTTGGCATATCTGCAAACTCTGCCAGGGCTGTTATCCCAGCCTGGGCTAAAATTGAAACAATCCAGCACTGGCAGGAGCTATCAGGATTAGGTCACTCAAAGGAGTTTATTACATAACCCTTGAAGTCAAGAACTAATAAACTATTAGAGTTAAATAGGCTACACCAAAGAACTCTAAATGGCCTATACACTGTGCACTGTAGACTAAATCATCACCTACACGGAATTGGACTGGTGGAAATCGCCGAATTCCGTCTGTGCCTGGAGGATGATGAAACGGTAGAGCATGTTTTATGTACCTGTCTTGCTGCAGAAACAACTGTTTGGCAAAGGGCGACTGGAGCCAGAGGACCTGGACGGTTTCTCACCCAACAAGATTATCAGCTTTATTAAATAGCTGAATATGTTGGATGAACTATAACTAGGAGTGAACTACAATAGACCTGATGGTCGCAGAGGAGGGTCTGTCATACGCTTTCAGAAATGATCGAGCATATTCCTGATTAAGTTACAGATAACATGTGGATACCACTTGGTGGTGCACCACCACATTTTAATGGAAATGTTCGTCAGGTCATTAGTCACCAGTTTCCTGAAATGTGGATAGGAAGAGTAGGTCTGATATTTTAATAAACTGTTAATTTATTATTTTATTAAATTAAGTTAGGTCCCATTTGTTGGCCGCCTAGGTCTGCCGACCTAACATCAATGGATTGTTGAAGTCAGGCATTTATAAAGTAAAACCAACGACTCGAGAAGATATGATGGAAAGGATTCGTCAATGTTTCAATCGTATATATGTTATACAATGCAAGGCGTTCATTTACCAAAATGGGCATTTTGAGCAATTGTTCTACTACTGCTCTACACATTAACATAACTCTTACATAGTATTGAAACATATTCTTTATATGATTTTGCAAACAGCAGAAAAAATAACTATCTATAACTAAAAGAAAAACTTTGTGGAAAAATATTAATGAAATCTTTGCATTCTTCCGATAATGTTAGCAAATTAAAATCCTAAAATGAATTTGTCTAATTTCTTATTTGACAATTCTCATTCTAACACTAACATCCACACAGTCCCCTACGGCCATGCAGATTAAACTGGTATCTACATAACCCGCTACGATCATGAAGATTCAGTTAAAAATGAGAACAAAGGCCTAAAATGAATGTATTTATCTACCTTGTCTTAAGAAAATTTGCATTCTAATGGATTACATTTTGGTGAAACCTATCATTCTGTTTCTTGAAAATGCCTTAGCCTTTGAAGCGTTTTTCGCCCTTATTCTGGAGCTCATCAGAAAGACATAAAGCTACTCATAAAGATGTTTCATGCAAAACCAAGACAATTTCTATGAATAAGTGTGAAATAATTATATTTGACATTGACTGATAAAAACAACGTCACCTATCTATTAGCTAACTAGTATTGTAGCCTATATACTCTATACATGTTTAAAAATGAATCATTATTTGTTTGCTTATAATTGCATTGAAACATATTCTTTATAGGATTTAGCAAACAGCAGAAAAAATAACTATCTATAACTAAAAGAAAAGCTGTGTGTAAAAATATTAATGAAATCCTTGCATTCTTTCGATAACCTGAATTCTGGTTATGCTAGCAAATTAAAATCCTAAAACGAATTTGTTTCATTTCTTATTTGATAATTCTCATTCTAACACTCAATGACCCTATTAGATAAAGCACACCCAGTTTATTTATCGCCCTGATGTAACAAGTAGCCAGCGGGTCAATTTTTTAAATCATAACTAACTACCATAACCTCATGCAATTATTATTATCCGATAATTTAATCTGTATGTTAACTGTACTTGAAAAAGTAGTCTGAAAACAACAAAACTTCAGCTGTAAATAGTAACAATTTGTGTTCGTTATTTGTTGTAAACAATATTTCTCAAATTATATTAACTTTACTTGTGTGTACTATAAACATATAATATAATTGTTGGGCAATGCGTATTCCCTATCCAATATGATAAACTCTGCAAAAATCTTACTCTTAAACCGTAAACTTAAATTTACAGACTCTCTAATACTAGTTATATTCCTCCGGGATATGAAATAATTTGGTTTACGTTAGATCTAATAAATTATATAAGAAAACTTTCGGATCGGTCCATGCTTTAGGCGTGTGTACAGAGAGGTATTCCCCCAGTATTAATAAAATGCTTCCGATTCCAAGTTTCGATCGTGCGAGTCACTGGGCGCGATCTGCAAGTACTCCCATTGCTTTGTGCCTATGGCCGGTCACCAAGGAGCTTATTTCCAAACGTACAAGCCCGCAGGGAACCGGCCTGTGAATTATTAGCAGGTCGTCTTAAACCACATCGAAATATCTACAGCCTTCCGCCTCCTGCTGTTTTGGTGCGCTCCTCTACCTTTCCTCCGACTCCCAGAGGCGCCAGAGAAAAACAGAATTATAGATTTAAGAGAGGCAGCCAGAGGATACGACTCACTCCCGGCTTGTTATGTAAAAACGGCGAGCATACATATGTAGGTAACTTCAAAGGATTTATTATTGAATTTTATATTTTGCTTTTAAGTTAAAGAGTGCTCTCTTTGTGGGCTGGTGTAATTACCGGTAAAAGTAATTCATGCAAAAGTTGCTTGGTGAATGACTTCAATACGTCGGGCCTTTCTGACGTGAAGTCCTGTGCATATTCGAGTCATCGAAATATAAATTTTTAATATGCTTATATGGAGCAGATTGCTGGTTTTCACTTTCAATCATCGAAAATTGTTCTTAAAATCTGAATAATTTATAAAATTGCGTTTGAAACAAAATGACTATAAATTCATTATTTTTCTTAATTAAATCAAGTAAGCCGTCAACACTTTTATGTTACACATATTTACTATATGTTTAGTGGAGGTGGTTTAAGCTACATTTTCTTCAGTTCTTATAGCTCAGACAATATAGAGACCAAAACATGAACGGCAAGAAATTAGGTACAAATATTTCCTTTAATGAATGATTTATTTATTTATGGTGCCAAAGTTTTTAAATTTTTAATAATAAAATCAGTGCGTTTGAAAGTTATGAGCAAAGGAAGGAATATTTTAGTAATTTTTCCTTATACGAAAAGAGCGGTAAAAAATGACAACAAGTGTTTATGTTACTTTATGTACTCGCTACTTTACATAATTCTGTGTAAAATGAGTGTAAAATGAATCCGTTGCGATAAACAGAACTTGATATGATACAAGAATTGCCGGCTGAAAAATCCATATTTTCTAGTTTTCAATCTATTTTCTTATTATGCAACGGGCGATGATTGAAATAATGAGAAGAATACACTAAAAAAAAAACTTTCATCTTCCTCATGTTCATAACGTCTTGCCAGACCATTTATGGTCTATGCTTTATTCTAATTAAGTTAGGTTAGGTTAATATGTAAGGGTTATTTAAAAATGAATTATTATTTGTTTCCTTATGATTGTATTGAAACATATTCTTTATAGGAGTTTGCAAACAGCAGAAAAAATAACTATCTATAACTAAAAGAAAAACTTTGTGTAAAAATCTTTGCATTCTTTCGATAACCCGAATTCTGGTTATGTTAGCAAATTATAATCCTAAAATGAATTTGTCTAATTTCTTATTTGACAATTCTCATTCTAGCAATAGCATTTACACAATCCTCTACGGCCATACAGATTAAACTAGTACCTACACAATCCCCTACGGTTATAAAGATTCAGTTAAAAATGAGAACAAAGCCTAAAATGAATTTATTTACCTACCTTGTCTCAAAAATGTTTCATTCTAATGAATTACATTTTCATGAAACATCTTTATGAGTGGCTTTATATCTTTTAGATGAGCTCCAGAATAAGAATCTTCATGACCGCAGGGGGTTATGTAGATACTAGTTTAATCTGCATGGTCGTAGGGGACTGTGTGGATGCTAGTGTTATAATGAAAATTATCAAATAAGAAATTAGACAAATTCATTTTAGAATTTTAATTTGCTAGCATAACCGGAATTCAGGTTATCGAAAGAATGCAAAGATTTCATTAATATTTTTACACATAGTTTCTGTTTTAGTTCTCATAGATAGTTATTTTTTCTGCTGTTTGCAAAATTCTATAAAAATACGTACTAATGCTAACTACAACGTCCAAGATTTGGCAGAGTACGACCAGGTGGCCTGTCGAAGATTCATTTTTCTACGACATCAGGCGTGGCTACGACCCGTTTTTCATTCCCGAGAGTTGTTATATTTCTTTGGGGCAGTAATCGTTCAAATAAAATGTTGATTCTTTGTAGATTGATTATTTGTGGGGTGTACTTTCGATTCATCAAATAAAAGAAAATCTAGCCTATTGATCATTAAAGAAGATTACAATGAGTTATTTAAATGTTTGTGTATTTTAGTTGCTTCTAATGTACCTAATTTTCTTAACAAATATACGGTGATAATATGGTAAAGATTGAGATCGATTTATTTAGTAGGTAGTCCGACAGTTGAGCCAGAGAGTACGTCACGCGTGACGTCATTATCGTTAAGTAGGGAATCTGCATTATCGGCAGGAATTTAAAAATGGCGGTAAATTCAAATTGATGGAAATTTTAAATCTAATTGAAAATTCAAATTGGTGGGAAATTCAAATAGTACAAGGAATTCAACTTTAGGTGGTTAGTCCTACTATCCACAACAAATAGATGTGATTATTAATTAGCGGTGAGTCATGTTAATTAGGTAAGAAAAACACAAAATCAGATTAAATTATTTATTGATCAAAGAGTATATCAAGTAGGTATACATATTGAATACATAGAAAATATATGTTTATTACTAAAAATATACAGAGATGGCATGTAAATATTCCCTTCTAGAAAAAATGCTTACACTCATATAAATAGGTTCATACCTATTTATATAAATAATATTGTCAGACAAAATTAATGCCTAACATTTGTTTTACAGGAACTAACTTAAATACTTTATATACTAACACATGATATAATATTAAGAAAGTATACAGATTTATAAACATATATTTACATACAGGTTCTAAATACATATAATAATAATAATAATAATAATGATAATAATAATAATAATAATGCACTGTCAGTGAAATATACGAAGTAGAATAGATCTAAGGGTATGCTCTCGATCTACCCTAGAAAAAACAACAGTTAACAAACTGAGCTGTGATTAAGGACATACATAATAATAAATAGTTTTACAGAAAATATTGTGTACAAAATACATAGTCATAAAAATAATATTGGCGTAATAAGAACCTTGTTACATAAGGAACTTAGGTTAAATATTAAAATGTTGCACAGAATCCTTCAGAATTCTGGCGATATATTTTCAAAATAAATACGTCCAATTTGTCTAAAAATTTCAAGTATAACGATATCATTTCCTATCCTAAAATAATGAATTAGTACTCACTGAATATTTTCAACAGTCTTATTCTACTCTAGAACAATGCAATGTTGATGACGAACATAATGACCTTTTTAATAACTCTGGTCTAAATATTCGTAATCTTACAGAAGACGAAGTTTTCAAGGCACTAAAGATGTTAAAGCCGAAACTAACCAGTGGTCCTGATAATATTCCATGTTTCGTAGTACGTGACAGTGCAGCAGTATTTGCCAAACCATTATGTATAGTTCTCAATCTATCTCTTCAAACTTCAACATTTCCACAATGTTGGAAACACTCCAAAATCATACCCGTCTTTAAGAGGATAGAACTTTGATAACTAATTGCCGATCCATTGTAATTTTGAATAACGTTGCTAATGTCCTCGAAATATTATTGTATGAATATATATTTTGCCATGTTAAACATCAAATATCTGAATTCCAACACGGTTTCTTTAATGGCCGATATATAGTTCCCAACTTATTCTGTTTAACTGAATATTTATCTGATGCAATTGATGATGGTAGTCAAGTTGACATAATTTATATAGATTTTTCTAAGGCTTTTGACAGGTTAAACCATAGTATTCTTTTGCAAAAATTACACGTTTTCGGATTCTCAAATTACGTCATTAACTATTTTTCATCTTGCCTAAACAATAGAACCCAATCTGTCTCATTCTGTAGCCGTAGATCTGTCGAGGTTTTATCAACCTCAAGCGCCCCATAGGGATATAATCTAGGTACACTTTTATTCATTATGTAAATTAGCGACATTATTACTGATATCGCCCTGAACTTCTATATGCTGATGATTATTCTGTAGAATTTCGAGCATCGACGACTGCTTGATTTTACAACACAATCTAGACAAAATTAACGAGTGGTATATAAGAAACAAATTATTCCTCAACTCGTCAAAATGTAATGTTCTATCAGTAACAACTAAACAGAATATCATAAAATATTATTTTATTCGCTTGAAAATAACGTACTCTCTAGACCTAGACATTCACTGATTTAGGTGTAGTGTTTGATGAAAAGCTGTAATTTATCCATCATAATAACCATGTTGTCAAAAATCCTATAACATCTCTTGGACTTCTTATTAGGAATATGTTTAAATTCAATAACGCCTCCGGTCTCAAACTACTATATTTTTCAAAACACAATTTTTCTAATTTGGTCATCATATTATTAGACTCATATACATAACTTAGAAAATATTCAACGTAGATTCTTGAACTATTCCACATTTAAAGTTGATGGAATATACCCGCCTATTGGTACTCCCCAGTCTGAAGTATTCTATCTAGGTTCCCATTAGTATCGTTAGAGGATCGCCGTAATATCTCTTATCTAACTTTTCTTTATAGATTAATACACAATATCACCGAGAGAACTTATATACTTAATATGCTTCCTTTTCATGCTCACAGAATTGCTTCACGCTAAACAAATTTAATTAAACTGATCATGCCCAGGACAAATATAAAAAAATGTTCACCACTTCAAGGTATGTGCACTGCATACAGTGATATATACACGGCCGCGTTGATATTTTCAACTGCAATGTTGCCTCTCTAAAATTATGTATCTTTAATAACAATTAACTCATTATTGTTCATTATTGTAACAATTGTACTTTGTGTTCCTCAAATTATTCTTATAATTATTTTAATATTTTACTTAATCGATCAGCTTATACATGAATACACATCTTGTAAATGTGTATTACTCTTTTGCTTTTTTTGTAATCTTTTTTGTTCTATCCAGTAATTGGGTCTCTCGACCTATTGGATAGCATATGTAAAAATTAAAATAAAAAATGAATAAATAAGTAAACAAAATAAATCTGTGAAGTTCAAAATAATTTTGTAATAACGCACTATTTTTATACAAATGCACTGGACTATATTGTCACTGTCATTGCCATTGTCATTATCATTGTCATTGCCATTTTCATTGTCATTATAATAGTCATTATTACTATAATTTTCACTAACATCTTCAAAGAAATGTGATTTATCAAAATAGGAAAATTTTACTTTTCTGATACTACTTCGTCATATTTTAACTTTGAAATGACATCAAACTCATCTTCACAACCAAATATTTCCTTAACTTAATGAAAGTAATCCTGAATTTGTGCCATACATTTTTGGATTACCTTGTATAAACAGACACTCATTAACTTCATGTAGTCTATCTACAGTTATTTCAAGTAAGTTCTGAAACACAATCTAATCCTAACTCTGTGGAAAATAATTATGTAGATCACAATATAATTACCTAGCACACGATTAAAATATGAGAGCTGAAGAACTTCACATGACCGTTTTATTGGAGTTGAATATCAAGAAGTACATCCTTGGCTAAATCTGATAGGCATTTCTCCTTCAAATTTATTGTTATGGGTATAAGAGCTTGTTGCTTTCTCAGATATTTTGCTGTAGCAAAGTGACTACACCTTGTTCACTTTTATTGAAAGCGATGTTGAACTTTAAAAGAGTTTTATTTGAAAATAAGAAAAATAAATAAAGCATGCTTTGTAATAATTCCAATTGGAGTATTTTATTACTTTTATTTATTCACAAGTATTTATTATATCCATTTACAATTTATATAAATGCTATTTATTATACATATTTGATTTAATAAGTGCCCATATTATAACTACATATATTTTTAGTTGTCACCGTGGAAGGAAATGTGTGTAAAGAAATATGTTTCATAATACATTGAACTCATATAAAATAAAGTAGTATGTGTGTATGTTGTTACATACAGTGTTGGTCATTCTATAATTTCAAAGGTGTTTATAAAGCAAAAAAAACTGGACTTGTTCTTCGGATTAATATTATAGTATTGGCATTAACGCAATTCCTAACTCTCTCTGTTTGTTATTAACGATTTGTATCAACCCATTTCTATTTTCTGTTAGATTTAATATATTTATCTCATATTTGGTACATACGTCAAATAGCATAGCAGAGTACCTTCTATTGAAACTGGATCATATGTAACATGATGGCTAGGGGTGTGTGTTTTATATAAACTATGTTTTTATAATTTTAGACCAAAATGTTAATATGTGGAAGATGTCACTGCATATGCCACTGAGATTTGAACAAGCATTACCGAGATAAGATTCTTGTTTAACATGAAAAATAATGGTGCGACCAGCGGGATTATCAGACTTGATGCCACTTGATATCTCTTATGAATATATTCAAAAGTGCGAATAACAGTATTAATATTTAAAAGTGAATTATTGTTTTTTTTTTGTTTGCTTATAATTGTAATGAAACATATTCTTTATAGAATTTTGCAAACAGCAGAAAAACTTGGTAATTGTTTTGGTTTTTACATGAAACATCATGTAAGTAGCTTTGTGTCTTTCTGATGAGCTTCAGAATAAGGGCTAAACGCGTTTCAAAGGCTAAGCATTTCCAAGAAACAGAGTGATAGATTTCATGAAAATGTAATCCATGTGAATGAAAAATTTTACAAAAGACGAGGTATGTAAGTAAATTCATTTTAGGCCTTCGTTCTCATTTTTAACTGAATCTCCATGACCGTAGGGGATTATGTGGAAACTAGTGTTACAATGAGAATTGTCAAGACAAATTTATTTTAGGATTTTAATTGCTAGCATAACAAGAATTCAGGTTATCGAAAGAATGCAAAGAATGTAAATCAATAATTTTACAGATAGTTTTTCTTTTAGTTCTCATAGATAGTTTTTCCTGATATTTGTAAAATCCTTTAAAGAATATGTTTCATAACAGTATTAATAGACAAACAATTAACTATTTATATCGAATACCTCTTTCCTTGCTTTATTATGAAAATAAACGGATTACAAAATATCGAATCCATCCCATTTATTGTCAGCACACTGGGTGCCTATTTGATCAGTTAAATAGGTATATAGCATATCGGTTCCGTGAAACAAAGAAACTTATGAATACAATATTGATGGAAAACGTAAATCTCATTAAATGTTCTATGAAACAAACAAGCCAACATTACTGTCACTCCTAGTAAAAGAATATAGATAGAGCTAACAACATATAATAAAATGCTTTACGTTCAAACGCAATATATTAGCCATTATTTATAATAGTAAGTCATCGGGAATATGTCAGTCACCCTATTTACACAGACATCAAAACTGTCGACAATAAAGTACACTACTTTATTTTAGTGCACATTAGTCATATAGCAAGGCCGTAACCTTGTTCTAATATTTCTATTGAAATATACTGTTACCTTTACATTTTTACGTTTTCTCATTTTACAGGTATTTTTAGCACTGATTATTGGTTGTGAGGAGGGGTCGTAGTTGCTTTTTAAGAACCTATCAACCCTGGATATAAGGCTGACAGCTGCTCGGTGTTTCTTTCGGCTAGTTATGACACTTCCAACTAGAGGTTGTAAAGGCCTCTCAAAAATTTCAAACATCCAGCACTTCAGTCGGTCGCTGGTCTTTATTATACCCACCACAATCTTTTTATATTTCCTGCATAGCGCATTCGATACTTGATTCTAGTGCTTATTGTTGGGTACCTTATTGTAGTTGTTTCTCATTGTTGCGTTTGAAGTGCATTTTCAACCAAGGATTTAAGGAATTGAACTATGTGAATTTATTAAATAGTACAGGTAAAATATATGAAAATGAACAAGGAACAGCAAGGGTAGTCATTTTTTTACAAATAGCTATAAAAATTCTGTTAGGCGTTGGCGCCCCCTAGGTGTGGGTAGCATGAATTATTTGAATATCAAGGATGACAGGCCGCGTCATTCATTCATTAGCATATCTCCACACCCAGTCTGTATTCTCTAGAAAACGTGCTTAGTATGTCATCAACTCTGGGTAATGGGTCTTTCTTTGTGACATTGTTCAATTTTCTGTAATCGACAAAAAATCTAGAAATTTCGTCCTTTTTGGCAACCAAAACTACTGGAGATCACCAAGGACTAGTTGACTATTCAATGACTCCATGTTGTAGTATCTTATCTATAATTGCAGATTCTTCTTCCTGTTTGGCTAGCGAGAGTCTCCTAAGTTGATGTCGGATAGCGGGTGAGTCACCAGTATCCGATGCTGAACTTTATTCGTTTTTCTAAGTGTCTCTGTATGCTTGGCGAATGCCGAAGTTTCTTTCTCCAGGAACTTACTTGCCTTCCTCCGTTCATCCTCAGTTAAAAGCTCAAACTGGGAGCTCAGCAGGGTCAGAACTTCCTTGTCTATATTTGAAGACAAATTTCTTTCTGTTTATGCCACCCAGCTTGCTATCCATGTAATCGGTTCATAGGAGCCAATTGGTTTGCCTTCCTTGATTGTTACTGAATTGAAATTCAAATTATATTCTTTCAACTGGGAAGTGATAAAGACTCTAAATAATACTGTTCGTACTATTTCAAAGTTTTTTTCAAGAAAGTTCCATTATCAACACTGGGGTAATTCTTAAATTTATTTGATTTTAACGTAATCCTATGCCCATAACAACAAGAAGTATGGCGGAAGTCCTGAAAATGATGGAAGAACAAGAAAAGAAACGCCAAGAAAAGCAAAATAGAAGGCGTTATAACAGGAAGAGAGACGTCGTCAACAAGAAAGGGAGGAGCAAGAACGAAGACATAAAGAAGAAGAGAAACCACAAGAAAAATTGAGAAACCTTCAAGAAGAAAGAGACGAAATACGGAGAGTTATAGAAAACCAACAGTATGCCACATTTGCAGTCACCGATGAGCTCAAAAATAAAGTCAAAGAGAAAGTAGACAAGGTCGAAGAAAAAATGTACAAGGCGTAAGCAGAAGCGACTTAAACGACGGTTGAGAGAAAAAGTAGGTCAGCTAGTAGTATCATCCGGTTATCGGTTACAACCTGCCTCCTTCGACGGCCACAGTTCATGGACAACCTGAAAAACGCAGTTTGAGGCAGCTGCATGTGCAAATAATTGGAATAACGAGGATAATATATAAGATTGGTTCTGACATTAAGAGGTCAAGCATCGAAGTTATTCCAGATAATACCAGTAGAGCAACAAGATATTCGAATTCTAGAAGCTGCATTACACCTGAGATATGGCGACCAATACCTTTCTCAAGTATATCAAGCCTAGCTAAAATCTCGCACATAAAAGGCTGGACAAAGCTTACAAGAATTTGAAGCTACGGTTCCTCACTTTTACCAACCCATCGCTGTTCCATCAAGTAGCATATATTTTCAAACGTATTGAAAAGGAGAATCCAAATATGTATTAACATACAAATTGTTAGTGCCTAAATATGTCACCATGTATGTTTTAAAATATTTCTGAGTATATGTTTTTATATGTCCTCTACCCAAACTATTTCTAAAAATTTCCAAAAGAGCAAGGATTTTTGGGTGGCACAAATCTCAGACACACTGTATATACTTTTCTCAAAAATAAAGAGATCTCTCTCTTTACAACAAATCATTTAAATGAGTACAAATAGATAAGTAATAGTTGTTGCCTAAGTGTCCCAATAAAAGAAGTAATGCTTCACTTTCGAGTCCAGAATTCAAAAATCTACTGCTTGTGTGTGACGAAGTTTCCATTTCCCTTCTCAAACCCAACGAGCAGCTTAGGTTCCGATGTTTTAAAAGCTTGTGAATGAAAGCACTTGGTATTCTTGGGGTCAAGTACACTTCATCTATCCAACTAACAAAGTAACAGATATATTACAAGTTTAAACTTAGAGCTGTAAAGAAGGTCAACAACAGCAATAGTCACAGCTGTCTGATTATATACAGTGAATGTCATTCGAAATGGATAATTAATTGTTCAGCACGTTAGTCAAGGACTGAATTGTTCTACGCCTTCCTCTAATTATAAATCTACACTTGGAAAGTCTAAGCTGAAAACGTCTGTGATGTATGTTATACGTGGTTAGATAAAGTCATCTTCTATATGTAAAGCAGCGGTTTTTAAATGTTTGTTTGGTAGTTTATTAATTGATGTGTAATCTCGATAATTTGATATTTGATCTACCTCAAGCACGTTCTTAGTTAAGTAATAGTAGTTAATAAATATGAGGGAATCGGAACAGTAAGCGTGCACCTTCTTGTGTCTATAAGTTAAATATTCTATTGGTGATTCATGGAAATACACTGAAATATGTTCGATTTGATGAAAATAAATTTAAAAAATATACCAAATATGCCCTTCTTTTTAGAAGTGAAACTTCTACAGCGAGGGTCGTTTGGACGATTTACATCTTATCAAATTTTCAAATTATTAGAACATAAATCTATTATAAACAGCCTCTGTTCACTTTGAGGTTATGTTTTCTCTATATCGTGATAGGATAAAGGAAAATGGACGAAGGCTTCGTGTTTAGCCCGTAGAAATTCATCTGAAAATATACCTCATATTCCGCTGAGTAATTGAAACCTGAATATTATAAAAATATTATTTTATCCATTTTGAGGTTATGTTCTCTTAAAATCCTGACCTCGTAGAGCGAAACGGGTAATGACATTGTGTTTAGCGCGTCAACATCCTATGGATTTAGCTATCTAGATCCGATTTACTTGTATAATATACTCACGACAAAAATTCTAGTATTTCTTGCTAATCTTAGAAATAAAATAATGTTTGCGCCATTTATATATTTTTTTATTGTTACTATTGGTTTTTGAAGATTGTGGACTGCAGGACAAGGCTTTTTTTACTCAATATCGTATTGTTGTCCAGTTATTAGGGCACGGATATAAGCAGAAGTGGCCTTGTTCGCACTTTTAGGTTAAGTTTTCTCAGAATTGTGACGTGATGGTGTGCAATACGACTAACGACATCGTGTTCAGCTCGTCAAAAAAATCACCTATTTTGTATGTCTGTGTTATATTTTACTACTTTTAATCGTATTATTTCGTATACTAGCAATGTACGTTCATCTACCGTTATGAATTGTAAAATTTTAAATTCATTTTTGATGTTAAGAAACCTCACATTTTTCATAGCTGTCAGTTTCATTACATAACTAGTGATGTAACGAATTTTTACGTAACTGATTATTGAATTTAGAGAAAAAAATTTAAGGCTAGGAACCAAAACATAGTTATTTTTTTAATTTATTTGCATATATACATTAACAACAAATTACTACAATTACTAAAACTTATCCTACACCAATAAATTAAAAACTAGAGTTTCAAATACAGTGACAATAAATCAAACTTTTGCAAACAAAAACTTCCCATCATCAGTATTTCTAATAAAATTTTCAGTGTTCTCTTGTCAAAATGATAGATTTTCTAACGCGATAACCTGAAGATTTTCTCCTTAAAATATTAATATGGTATATTTTTTTTATTCTGCATTTAACATTGAATAGGTAGTCCATATTGTAGATGCTTTATAATGTTCGCCTATTCAAAGTACGCTAAAAGAATTTTTTCACAATCTTTTTTACTACTATTTGTTGACACCAATTTTCAAATTTCTTATATACTTCTTCATATCTGCGTTTTGAACTACCATATCTTATTGAATGTACTGCTAAATTAGCTGATCCTTGACAGTGTCACAAAATCAGAAATGTCCGAAATGGGGGATATTGTAATTTTAGTGAGGGTATCACTACCCTGCTTTGTTAGTTTGTATTGTGCTAGAATCATGCGTATACGAAGGGTGATATTTGTGTGTGTATGTAAACATTCTACGAGAAACGGTCGAGATCCTGTGTTTGAATGCTAATTGTATAATTTTAAATATCTGTTGATAGTTTTTTTGTTCACGGGAAAGTGTTTCGTATCAAGTGTTTCATTATGTCCGAATTAAATAACAAGAGAAAAGTACCTGAAGATGGAAATGAATCGTCTAATGAGACGATGCACCCATTGCACTTCGACTAAGAATATAAAAAGACGGGTAAACTTCCAAAAATTCCTAATAATGGTAGTAATTTACGTATCTCCCAATAACACTATACAATAAATTATACGATTTCTGCATAGAATTTACTAGAATATACAGTTGATGGTTCTATTTTCTTGGGGAACAATTTAGATAAAATTCCCATGATACTATGTGGTGACTTCAATGTTAACTTTGCTGAACAAGAAGCACAACCGTTAATCAATTTTCTCAGGGATAATTTAGAAATAAATAAATAATAACCCTAACGAAACAACAACGAGATCAGGAACTGCCATTGGTGCAGTACTTCGACAAACTTCAGTCTAGAGTTCTTATGTCATATTTTACGTATCACAAACCTATCGTGTCATTTTTAATTCTGATGGAACAGGAACAGGAGCAGAATAAAAGTTTATTTTCAGTGAATATCAATTAAAGTTTAAAGTGTGTCGAGTTCGGTGAAAGATGCATGTTTCGTGGCTCCTACGGGATATTGAGATAAATCCGGATAAAGCGGCAACAAAACGCAGAAATTGTACTGAATTGAAACGTGAACATTTCGGCACTGATTGATATAAATTAGCGCGCGTATGGCTATTTCATATAGTTGATATTTGATTAAATTATGTTGATTGAATAAAGCAACACAAAATAGTGTATATAAACAACGCGAGAAAAGTGTACTGCTTGAGTGCTGGACTGTAAAATATATACCTGGATTCATCCTTTCTTGAAGTGGGTGATATAAAATAAGCAACAGCCAGCAAGATGTGTGAATGAAACAGATAAGTTTTTGTTTATATAGCATTAGCATTGGTTTATTTATTAAATTTCAAACAAGAATTGGAGATCAAAATTGAAAAGATATTAAACATAATATATAGGTAATAAACATAATATATAGGTGATGAAATGGAAAAACTGCCCAAAATTGAAACCGATTGTTTCAAGGAAACGACATACAGGGTGAGCAAACTATCCCTTCCGACCTCTTTTCTCATAACGCACAAAAAAAATATTGTTACCGCGATATAGGGCACTTCCCAGCAACTCCACCGTAGATGGATATTTACTTGTGGAGTGGTTAATAAATAAAAAAAGAAAGGAAAACGGGGGAAAAAATACAAAAATAAAATTAAAACAAAGCTGCCAGATTCAGAGACACAAGAAGCAGAAAACTTAGAAGAAGAAAAATAAAAAGATGACGGTAGATGGAAACTTAGAAGAAGCATGGAAACTGAAGAGAAGCATTTCGCAAACAACTGCAGCACAGCCCAGCCGATGATGACAAATGGAAACTTAATAGAAGCATGGAAACTTAAAAGAAGCATCTCTCAAACACCTACATTTTCCATCCTATATTCCCACCCCATGCGTCATGCGGCTCTCGCTGCTGACAACAAGCATGTCCAATGTCCAACCCGGTGTATGCAGCCGGTATATAAAATATCCGAGATTTGGTTCGGCACGCGGTTTGGCCGTCCGTTGGGCGTGTTCGACGGACGGCCAAGCTGCGTGTTGGAACGGACCCTCATGGATGCCAGGAATTGGCAGCAATGCCCACCATACGCTGGCAAATCAATCAAAATCAATCAATCAGTCAATTTATTTTCATGATACCTTACTCTTATTACCTATATATATAACTACAATACATAATTTTCGCATAGAAGTTTCACCTCCTGTACGTTAATGTGCAAGAATAGTGGTTACGACCCGTCTTAAACCGTGTGTGTTTTTCAATCTATTTGCAGTTTATTTTGCAATTATGTTGTTTGTTCACGGTTAGAATAAAATAGCATCAAATGGATAACTTTTAAAAGACGTAACATTTCAAAAATAACATAGGGGTGAAAATTAAAGAGCACACAATTAAACATATCTGACATCCCTTACAAGAAATTTGCACATTCATCCATTTTCACATAAAATAGAAGAACCAAAGATCCATAAGGTCGCAAACCAATACATGCATGTCAAAAATTAGCCCTTTTGTGCGTTTCGGCATAAAAACTTTAATAACTTTTAAAGAAATAATCGAATCGTAAATAAAATGTTCAACTTAATAAAAAAATCATTGTGAAAAAGAAGAACGCATCTCTCGGTGAGAGGCATAGTTGTTGGCTACAGTCTGATTTTGTCCTTATGCAAATCAGGATATTGCAGAGGTTCTAGATCGTAATAATTACATTTTTGAAAATGATATTTGCAAATTTCGCTGATGGAAAAAAAGTATCTTTTGCTATTTTCAGAGGATCTAATCAAGCTAATTTTCAAAGAAATATGTTTTTTATTTATCAGGAGTTATGTTATAATTTTAAACTTAACAGAACAAGTTAAGGAAATATATTTTGTTGCTTACAAATATTGAAAACTGTACTCTATACAGTTTTCAACTTTTATGAATCGATGGAGCGTACCGAATTTCGAACCACAGTAATATAGAAATGTCATCAAACGGGGACATTTAAATAACATTAATAATTTCAAAATTTAATGTTTAATTCTCTGATTTTATTGCAAAAAATACTATGATCCAAAAATGTGTGTTCTTCACTCGTGGTTATTGTCCATACAACAGTAGGAACTCGTGAAGAAACATCCACGTTTTGCAAGTTACTGTGCAAAGAACTATTACAAACATTTTGTGCATATTTTACTTAATTTTATATGTCTTACATGAACAATATTCGTGACAGGTAGTGAAATAAAGACTACGTTCCTCTATAACAAGAATTTTATAATTATCGACCTAAATTAGATATAGAACGTTAAGTACAATGAACTATTACAAAGTTCATCCGTCTACATTTAACATCAAATATACGTTTGTAGGAATTATCCTGAGAACATAAACTTTACGGGAAAATTAGGGATACCCGGAATAATTCTTGCTCTTAAATATAGTATATTGAAAATTGTTCGTAACTTGTCTTGCATATCGACGCAAATTGCAGTTGCATATTCATGAGGTACTCTCCTGTAAGATATGTTCACTGCAGGGAATTCCGGAAAATTGATAGGAGCTGTACTGTTCTAGGTACAACGAATCCTAGCTGCTGGCTGTGTTCTGTTCCTTCTCTTAAGATGTGTTGTCAAGGAAAATGCTACATTAGCTTCAAGCTGCATTCCCGGAACAGCTTATGGACTTTGGAATTTATAATTCACTTATAATATATAGAGAGAATTATAAATTTTGAAGACCTCGAGCCCCCAGTAATAAACAAAAATTCAAATTTACATTATTACAACATATTTTACATGATCATCAAAATCGATTAAGTGAAGAAGTTTCAGGTTTTGTCTCAACAGCACGAAATATTCTGCGAATTTCAAAACAGTTCAGAACGTTCATATTAAATTTTTTGTATCCGGGTAGTCACAACAATCAAATTAAATAATAGTTAAAGAATTCAATATGAGTCAGCTAAAAATTAAGAAACAAAATTTCATATAGTCGATCGGTTAATTTGATCTTATTACCTAGTATCTATACTGAAGTCGGTGATAAATACGTTTGAATTCGATTCATTTTTACATCAACCTCAACATTTACACCCTTGAAGAGGTAGTTTTCACAAAACAATATTGAATAAAATACTCGAATACCAACACTCAACGCGCGTTTTGTCATGTTCGTAGAATAAATATAGTTTTATACTAAGATATTGTCATGGTTGAACGATTTAAACCAATCCTATCACCCCTATCCAAATCTCTGTTCAACGAACCATCAGTTAATAACCAATAAATCAAACTATTTGTGGTGGGTCCTTTGTCACTATTCATATTATTTTTACATTTTCAATTTATTCATAAGTTTTCAAGAGCATTCAGCCGTCTATTATTTGTTATATTTTTAATTCGCCTTAGGTTACTGATATCTATTCTATGATTGTCGTCAAAGGGTATGTTGGGCAACTAGACTTTTCAGTTCGTCAATACTTTTGGAAGGTCTATCTCAATATGTCCTTTGAATCTTGTTCAAATCAGGCCTTTCGTTTGTCCAATGTACTTCAATACAATCCTTACAACGAATTTCGTAAATTTCCAAACTTTGACTTAATTCTAATGTAACCTTTCGGTTGTCTAATAGTTGTTACAATTGATTTCTCGATGTATGAACAACTGCCATACCGAAGTTTTTAAATCACGGGTGAATCGTGGTTCATAAGGAAATGATTCAAGTTATATTTCATTGGATTTCCTTAAATTCACATTCCCTAATTATTTTATCAACTCAACTTACATGGCATTCATTTCTCTTAGCTATAGCCAAGGTTTTGCTTGAATTAATACATCTTTCAATATCTTCTAATAATTTTTTTTCTAGATTTCTCATAGGTCGTTTTAATATTACGGGTTAAGTTTATTAATTGCCTTTTGAAATGTCTCTTTCTTATGAATCATGCCGAACAATGGGCTCATTTGGCTTCTTTTTTTACATTTTCTGAAAAATCTTTTAATTCTGGAGCGAAATGCAAAAGAAAACAATTTTCTAAAGTTTCTATAGGCCTTAAAACTAACCAAAAACATCAACACGTGGCGCTTTCGTGTTATAACCACGTGACGTCAAAGGTTTCATCGAGGCGAGAGATGCAGCCGCTTGTCCAGATGTGACGCTTGTCTGTACATAAATCCAGTAGTACAAAGTACTGTTTGCATCATAAATAGTGCAAATACCGAAGTAAAACATTTTGTCTAAGTATTATAAATTATAATAAATATCTAGCTATACGCCGTCAAAGGGAACAAAGAGAAGTCAATGCTCCCTTATTCAGAATCCGATATAAAAATCTTAGGCCGCCACCACCTAGAGAGTGAGAGGCGACCAGACAGTCGGAGAGGGCAGTACTCCGTGTCCACGAACATGTTTTCGGTAACATAACCGGTCAAAATTCTACAAAACCACGTCAAACGACAAAAAATTATTAATTTTAATACACAGGAATAATTTCCTGTGTATTAAAATTGAAACATTAAAAAGTGTATTCGCTTTTTAATGTTTCAAAAAGTTTTATTAAAACACTACACTTGTTTCAGCTTATTATTACGAAACACGTGTAGAGTTGTAATAAAACTTTTTGAAACATTAAGAATGTATTAATAAGAAAATTTACACTGGACTTTCTCGTCTTGTGTGTTTAACACCTGTGAAACTCTCGTAACCTGAAAAAAAATATTTAAATAAAATTTTTGTAAAGCCGTCGTCGTCATAATACTAAAACAGTGTGTTTCATTTCTGAAATCTCCATTTGCTTTACCGTGAAAGAAAGTCGGCTCGACGCTAGCTAAGCCGCCTTGGGGTCAACAAGCAAACATCCAGTTCAACTTAAGGTGGTTCACTATTGCTCAAATCATCCCTCAGGTCGTCTCCCTACAAAATTTCAACCCCATAGGAGCAAAAGTAAGCTTCTTGCTTCTTGATAAAGTAAGTATCAGAAGCACAGACGTAAATTTTCTAAAATCGCGAAAATTCACCCCTGGAGGGGCTCTACATCCCTCAGGACGACCACCATTACCTCCCAAACCATCTATGGTGAGCACGCCGCCTCGACGTAGGACAAATTCTGTTTATTAGCCATTCTAGAGGGTGCGAAATTTAGAAAAACGTACTCCAACAGAGAACAATATTTGTTCAAATTTTAATATTTTTCTTTCGTGTATAAATACTCCTCTCATTTCAGCACACTGGTGATTTGTGTTAAAACATTCCATCGCCGTAATTAAATCTACCTCTGGCAAATTACACGAATCTGGTTTTATATATCCGGATTCGCACATAGTACTTTTACTATGTGTGATCATGGAATTCAGCGATATAGGACTTGGAACCTTTGACGTCAGCGATTCGAGCGCATCAGCTTATGAAAAATTTGATTTTAAATCAGTATATTTCTGAAGCTACTTATCGGATCGACCTCAAATTTTCAGTATAATAACTATTTGATAATGACTTCACATAATTGTAAAAAAAAATGCAATATGAAATTTAACTAAATGACTCCATTGCAGAGAAAGACTTGGGTATGCATCCATATAAGATGCAATCATATCAGTTTCTTTTATCAGACCACTCCAGACGTCTTACGTGCTGCAAGAAGTTGATATTTTTTTTTATGAAGCGTGGTGTCGTCCTTCGAGGTACGTCAGTTCTACGGATGTGCAGCACTGATAATCCGCTTTCTGTTGAATCTCCAGTACAACCTCAAAAAGAGAAGAAAAGCAAGATAATAATTGGGCCCGTTTTCTCCAATACCTTCACCGTTAATGTTAAGAGGTACAGAAACAACAATTTGTCTGTATTTGTTCAACGAGATGATGGACTTCAGCATGATTGTTTTCAGAGGGACGGAACAACAGTACATACGGCAGTAGAAGATATAGGTCTTTTCCGCGAGGTTTCTGACAACCCGCTAATAAGTTTACGTACACAAATTGAGTTTACTCCAAGGTCACCTTGTTTGATAACTCTAGACCAATTTATTATCCTTTGCTTGAAAAATATCAGTTGTAGAGTTCCTGTACCTAGTTTGCAAGAACTGGAACAAAGAATTGTTGAAGAATGTGCAACTACAACGCCATTAATAATGAACATGGTGGGGGATATTTTCAACACTTTCTTTAAATTCGCGATTTTGTTCAAAAAAACGTTAATAGCCTTTTATTTTATTTAATATAATTTTTCTTTTTTTATCTCTTTTTATCTCTAGAAGAACATATGCACATTATTACAGACGATGTCAATGTGGGACGGAATTCGAAAAACTTTTACATAATCTTACAAAGGGACGACATAAGCTAAAACAGCAGTTTCTAATTGACAATCTTTGACCGAGATCATTTTTGATATCACAGTAGACTCAAATATTGTTTAATTTATATATGAGATAACAGCGTAGAAACTTGTAGTGTCATTTCATTTGTTTCCTTTAGGAAACCTACAGTCATGTGTCCAAAATTAGTAGAATAGTAGTTCTTCCAATTTTTTTCATAAGTACCAATACTTCCACTTTGATTCATGGTTCTACAAAAGTGGGATACACTACTATCATTTCCTAGATTATATTATCCAACTTTAGTTTATGAATAGAGTGCAGTATCTGCATTTGTTCATTTTAATCTAATGTTTATATTTTATGTTTTGTATACTTTAGTGTAAAATTGTAAAACTATTTCTTAGTGAGGTTTCCAAACTTATGTGCTTGGTATCTTTTATATAATATAAACATAAAGAGGAAACATTTATGTTGTACTAAACATTTGCTTGTTTCTATGTCGTCAGCGTATAAATAAACATTTATTTTTAATGTGTTTTTAGCAAATAAATCTATTTATAACGTAGGAATACATACCATAATCTAGACAACAAACAAAACTATAGGAACCAGTTTGCCGGTATTAAGCACGAGCTGTATGAGAGTTATCCATTACGCAGTTAAGTTTTTTAAGAGGCGCAGGTAAATGTAATTATTTTTCCATAATTATTATATTAGGAAGCGCCTGCTAATTTTAAGAATTAGTAGTAGTTACAGTCAGACGGGGCCGACTCGGGCACCTATTTGCTTAACTTTTTAAGGCATATTCACTTTTACATGGTGCCACTATTTTCACCGAATTTCTCAAAAAAAAAGAAAGTCTTCAATTTGACCCGTGCATGAAATTGAATTGAAATTGCTAGTTAATAATTTTTGGATAAGTTGATACTGAACGATTGGTATCAAAAGTTAAATATTACAACTGACGGATTCAATAGGGTTATACCATAGTTGCATAACTTTTACATTTTTACACGAAGCACTAAAAAGAATTTAGTTTTTTTTTCTTTTGAAATAATTTAACTTCCTTTATAATAGTCACTAAAAATAATGAAATAATTTCACCAACCGACGTTCAGCTAATACGGGTACGGGTAATAAGGTACAAACCTTATTACCTACAATGTGTTACACTTGAAATGGTAACCTCCCAATAACCTTTTATTTTTCATTGAATTACAAAAAAAGTTTTTTACAAATTTAGTCTTTAATCCTATTTTAAAAGTTTTAGCCTAAGTAAAAATTAGACTAGATTTTGATCAAAGACAATATGAGAAAATTAAAAATAAACATATTAGGGATTGAAAAAGTTTATTCAGGGAAGTTGTTCAGAATCACCTTAAAACTCAATTTCCAAGTTTGGTTGAAAAAAAATTCACCCCAAAAAATCAACAGTAAAATTTATTTTAATATCAATATTCTCACTTCAAAAAACAGTAAATTAAATAATATTATAACAGAAAAAAGTATTGTAACATTCTGGTTAAATAAAAGTTTTCTCTACTAAATTACTATTTAATAAAACACATTGTTCTATTCCTTTTCTATTGTTATTTAATATTGCATAATTCATCCGCTGTAATCTAACAAGCTTGGGTTATTCTGTTACGAAGTTCTTCTGTATACGTTAGCTTTAATAGCTAGTTGAATTGGCAGGGGTTGTGTTTTGGTCGTTAAAAAAGATTTCTGTAATATTTGGCAGGGAGATATCCTCTAACTTTCTTATAAGCTTCTTAAATTTATCCCACTCTATATTATCTTCTAGAAGCAGCCGGTAGTAATGGTAGAACTTATGGCTAATGCCATTTTTGAAGAGTTTCCTGAACTTTTCTATATTAAAGGAATCCCCATACTCTCCGAATAAGTTCTGTAATTCATAGTAATATGACGTGATGAATTCCTGGGGCTGTTGCTTTCTATCAAAGAGACGTTTTTCCAAGATCCTCTTTTTGTCAACTGCAACTTTTTTTTGGAAATCGTCTTTAATTTCCGCCCATGACTTTGCTCCGTTATCCTCCGACCTTTTGTAACGTTAGAACCATAAATCTGCTGCCCCGTCTAGGAATGATTCCATGTACGAAATTTTGCAGGCATCATCATATTTGCTGCGGCTGTTCTTTCATAAGACTTATGAAACATGTCGCATTGGCTTTGCACGGGTTAAAAGTTGGAGGACATAAGAATTTTGGTGTCGCTGGTGTTGCTGGTGTTCTTGGGTTTGTCAGATTATTTGACAATGTTGCGTCCGTTATGGCTCTTTTGTGTCCTGCGACATTTACTTCTCGTACCCCCGGTGGAATGTTTGAGGAGACATCGTTTGTGTCCACAGAAAGGTCACTTCTTTTTGGAGTGTTTTTTGTTTCTTCCTCCAACTCCTCAGAGTCCGAATTTGGGGTTGCTCCCGTATTCTTTTTGACTGGGTACTGAAGTGGGTGATCTTGATACTTTTCGTGACCGAGCAAAGGGATCTCCAACGTTGAATAGTTCTGTGTTACGATGTGGAGGGTTAAATGGTGTTTCCTTTTCTTGCTTCTCAGTTGCTATTAGCTTAAGAGTTGCCCTTGTTGCAATTTTTCTCTCCCTAATCATACTACCATTATTTTAAATAAGTATGGATATATTCTTATCACTGATAAAGAAAAATACGTATCAATTACTCGTTTGTGCATATACACAAGAATGTATTGAAGATAATAATAAAGTAATTATTGCTGCCCTTTAATTGAACTAATTTTACCACTATTTTCTACGTATTCTATTTTTTAATGTAAAATTTAATAGGTACCCTAGTTTCTTTAATCATCGTCATCACCAAATAACCTTTTAAATTTTAGAGAAATTCTTTTATTAAACTCTATGTCCGGTGTAGGCGTCTTTGAACGTATGGTGGTATATATTTAAGACGCCGTAACTTGAAAACAAATAAATATCTGTTTACAACTCTTAGGTTTTTCAGTCATACACTTATGTGTAGTATACACTCGCCGAATTTGGTATTTCCTGACTCACCCTGTATATTCTAAATTTGAAAAATTAATGAAAGAGTCTGCACACATACATACACACAAATACTTATTCTTCGGTATTTAATTACATCCTGTTATGAATTGATTTTCTATACATTTTTTTTCTTCCATTATTATATTATACGTGTACTGTGTGATAATCATACTTATCTCTGTATGCTCTTTTGAATAAAAGCAAGTATTCTTAGCAGTATGTTAGTGAATAAAATATGTTATTTTATTTTCAAACGTTTAGAAAAAAAATTCACATGATATCGAAATACCGATTTGAATACTTAGGTTTATATTTAGATGAGTATACAAAAGTATGTGACATTATGCACAATATGCACATATCAATGTTTTAAAATGTGTACTTTATTTTATAAACCTTAGAAAAAAATCTTAAACTTCAATTTACTTGAAACTCGGTAGAACATGTGCGAATGAATGAGGATTCCATTTAACAAATTCCAGTAAATTTTAGGCATTTTACAAAGACGCGAGTAAGCACCCTCACAATCTCTATTTAAATTGATTCAACATCAGTTTCAGTCGCCGAAAATACATTACCAGCAATCGTATTGGTGAAAAGTATCATCTAAGTGTGAAGTAACGCTCTCAAAATAGGGCACAAATGTTTTGGAAATTGAACTGGAGTCTCTAGGGCGGCATTAGTTGATAAGTGGAACATACATACTTCACTGTTCTTTGCGAGAGGGTTCCCTTTCCTCCTGTGTCCCCGCACTCTATTTTCTAAATTTCACATCGCTTTGATTGTTGCGCGTGCTTAACACTTTAATATGCTAAAGTGCGTTCGAATCTAAATTGTAACTGGGTACAGGCAAATTGAAATTTAAATTACGTCCTCGTTTGGCAAACAAGTTAATTTCATTAGGATTTAAGGCAATGCTGTTTTTACCCGAGAGTCTAGAGATACTTACCACCTGAACATTTTCATGTAAAGTACTCTCATAGACGTATCACTTTGGAATTTAGAGAATAGATGCTAATAAAATGTGTCGTGTATTTATATAAAAGAAATATTTATATTAGCAGAAATACATGAATTAAAAGGCAACTTTAAAGAAGAATTATGCATATTGCAACGAAAATAGTTGCTGTAAGCTGGACAACATATAGAGTCGGATCTAGTTTAAAATGACCGATGCATGATTTAATATTGCGCATACGTTTTCACTATCTCTTGCACACAAACTTAAAGCAATAGCCTAAAGACATTGTCAATGTATGTCTACCAAGATTCTTTCCCACTTCTTTTGAGACGGAAATATGAAATGTACTCTGAGGAGTGAGAAACCTAGTCATAAGCTCAGTGATACTCAAACTTTGCGATTTAACGACGAATATTATTTATTTCCGTGAACTAACACCACTCTAAATATGAAAAACGTCTTTATATGAAATATTTCAGGTATTTTTAGTGGTAAATAGTGGATATTCATCCGTCAAACGAACAATGTCAAACCACTAAGTCTTACAATTTTCTAGTACGTACATATTACACGTTTTAGAATAGAACGAACATAGGATCGCGTAGCTGAATCGGTAAGATACTCGAGCAGCAGCAATAAATGTAAATGGTGTGGTTTCGAGTTCGATCCTCACTTCTACTATTTCTTTTTTTAATAAGCTCTTAAGTATTCTTAATCAATTCATGTGGCGAATTTTATTAGTTAAGATCGAGATGATATTTTATGAAATTGTCTTATGATGTACAGGAAAGGTGTATAGAAAAAAGTTAGTGCTGTCACTTTAAATCTCTATATATATTAAATAAAGAAGACTTTAGTACAGATGCCGATTTTCGAATATTACACGCATATATTGTAATTACATGATTTTTGAAAGGAGTGCATAATTAATAGAAAGAAATCCAAGGTATTCCAAAGCGGAGCCTGCGAAAGTGACGTGTTCCAACCTCAACTTTTCCTGGTTCAAAAATCAAAGTAATTTAATAAAAACTGGCGTTTCCATTTTACATCTTAAGAATTTGGGTTTGTTGTCCTTAAACTCGTATAAGTGTAAAATTTGTAACGTCACGCGCACACTACCTATATAAATCATTAAGTCACACTCGCCAACGCAACGTACAAATGTTGAGAGTATCATAAATAGTGTGGGTGGCGCAGAAAAAATCTTTAGTGAGCGGCACATTCTTTTTCGATATCCCTATATAAGGTGGTCACTTTCGTTACAGACTCTGTACCGATCTAGTTGAGAATATCCCAAGCTAGAATAATTTTTCGTCATGATGGGTGGCATTATAGCTAATGCAAAAGATTAAAACGTACAATTTTGGTACGACATGAGTAATATGACAACATGTGTGACGAAGATAGTAAATGGGACGGAAGACCATACTTTTTAATTTAATTCGACAGTGTCATTAGAGAAAAGATATTTAGCTGAAATGTTCCTAATGCGGCAACATATAATCTACAAATAGAAGAAATTATATTAAATAGAAAAGTTGATGAATATATTTTTCATGGATTTCTTTAACCGAAATCAAAACAATTAATTTATAATTACTATAAATTTAATTAAGCCCAATGAGAGGAAAACATCTTTCAGTTGAAATTATTACTTTGTGGCTAAGAAAAGAAGGTTTTCCTCGTTGTTTAAATATTGCCCAAGTGTTCAAGTGTGGGCCATCCTACGAGCGACGTGGTTAGCGTCACTGGTGTGGCTAGCACAGTAAAGATACGGAGAGCTAAAGGGCATGGAGTTCAAGGCTTGGGCGCCATTGATTACTGAGTGTAAACAAGGAAAATTGAAGATAAAGATAAACCAAAGACAAAAGTTACATATGTACAATAGAACTATATTACAAAATATTATATTATAAAAACAATGAGCTATCACAGCATCAGCGATACTGTATAGCAAAATATCACCAAAATATGTACAAGGTAAACTATATTACAAGGTACACTATATTACATATTGCTCAACAGCAAGATAAACTTGAGGTGTTTACGAGATAAAAAACTATATTACAAAAGATACATCTCGTAACTTTACCTCAATACAAAAAAATCATATATTACAAAAGATATGACCATTTACGAGATTTAAACCGAACTATAATACAAAGGTATCTCGCAAACGATCCGACAAACAAACTATATTACACATTAGGTATACTAAAATATTTTACAAAGATAAGATAATAAAACTTAGCTAATAGAAGGTATGCTATTTCACTCGAACCTGATATTTATTTGAGCCTACCAGTATATAGCCTCCCCGCTACGTAATGCCAAATACTCAAAACCGGGACACCCCAAGTTATATAACCATAAAAAAATAATACTAGAACTCATCTCTAGCAAATAAAATACGGGACACCCCAAGTTATATAACCACAAAAGATAATACACATCTCACCGCGCCCCGAACATCCGAATTCCTTTAAATAAATAATCCACATAAGTGATGCGACTTGACGAGTCAAATCTAGGAAATATCAGATCACACGACGCGTATTATGTGCAAATAACTGACGTGTCTAACCATTGAGACACATCTAAAACAAAAGTACTTTGACACAGCGAATTTGCGATACTGGCAAAATTCAAAAAAATATCATGTTATCAAACAACTACGATTACGTTAAACGTTGAATACAAGAAATCGATACTACGAAGAAATATTTGTTACAGCGAATTTAAGATATAAATAACTACGACGAAATATTTGTAACAACGGATTTAAGATATGAGTGACTACGAATTAATGTGTAGCACTAGATATGCGAAAATAATCCCTTTTACAGGTAATAATCAAAGGTACTTATCTTTTATTATAATATCCTGATGAGGGAAATTACTAGGTATGCCCCTGTCCTCCGATGATAATAGATTATAACCGGTGGGTAGTTAAATGGTTCATGATCTCCATTTTGCTCTAGCGGGATGTCACATGTCGTACCATTCCACTTTGAAGGTTATGAAATCGTAGAGGCGTGCTATGCTCGAATAACATAAATAATTTGTTCGCCCAGGTTTTCGTATGCTTGATAGAAAATCTTAAATAGATGTCGTGTCGAAAATTTCATAATAAAGGTAAACATAGTATTCTTATCCCAAAAAGTTCTCAAGAAAACGTATATAAAAACGTAGTATCAACATAGAACGTAGATAATTTTGCTTAAAGCAAAGGTGTAACATTAAGATCACTTCGACGTTGAAATGAAATTTGTAATTATATAGAAAACAAAAGAAAGAAAGAACCTAAAACAATATGTTTAAATTTTAGATGGTATTTAACAATATATAATTATTTAACTATTACCTTATACGTCTATAAGGTTCCTCTCTACCAATATCCCCGTCAGGGTCTTACAAAATTTCTATTACGTCCACCTCGAAGGACGGCTCGAGTGAAAGAGAGCGAATTTAGTCTAACGCGGTGTATTGTGACATATGTTTCGGACCGACAGTAATGCGGCTCCGCCCCAAAAAGTAGTTCTCTTTATTTTAGTGAAATATTAATTAGCCAAATGATCTATATTGTTACTGATAGTTCTACGTTTCATGTGACTATCCGACTTTATTATAAATACTCGACTCAACTTCATTTTTCAGTCAGTTTGATCTATTTATTTAATTTAATTTGAATATTATCGAGCGTGCGCTGTTTAATATACTGATGCGTAAGCATAAGCTACTACCAACCTCTCATCTGTCCAGACATGTTCGTTATAGTACCAGAGCATAGGAGAGTAAAATGTTTGATTATTAACATTTTTCTAATAATTCTTAGAAAATGTAACGAAGGATGCTATTGCGCATTCCGCACGTTACAACTTATAAAATTCATCGTTACAACTAAGTTAGTCTTTTCAGTTCTTTAACATCATCATAGACATTAATCATTTTTAACTTTCAATACTGAAAAATTGTAGCACTTTAGTGTCACTTTCTTCAACATTTATTATTGTTGTTTTGGTCAATTGATCGATTTCGACATCTACATCTCACATTTTATTCTTCATGTTTTTAATATGGTCATGTGCTTGCATTTCAGTCAAGTGACTAAAATTACTTCCGCTAAGACGCATAGACGCATAATATTAATATCTTGATATTTACCAATCAACTTGCCTCTTTACTTCGTTCCAGATCAGTTCAGAAGATTAAACATTGTTTGAATAAAAAGCCATGTCTGAAAATCCAAATCTTATTCCTCTTGCTGCAATCGTTACCTAATACAACGTATATGACATTATTAATTTGCATTCAAGTAGCAATGCCTGTCATAATCCTAAAAATAGTTATTTGAAATGAAACTCCTTAAACAGGACCCTATCAATAATGTTATAACAAGCGAAATATATCATTTGTGAACAACAACTTTCTTATCCATATTCGTTCGTCCTTTTGTTCAGAAGTTTGACTAGTTCAACTTCAATCTTGCTAGACGGTCGTAATATTCTTGACAATCGCAAATCCCACAGATCAGAAACACCAATGTGTGTTTACCGATATCCCATTTGAAACAACTTTCAATATTTACTATAAATACCAGCGGAGTAAGATATCAATGTTTATATATAGAACATTTTATATATCCGGAATCTTTTGTTTCCTTTGGTACTGCACATAATTATGCAAACAATATGGCAGTTTAAATAAACAGTTTCAATATCCCGAGGTATTTTTATAAATCAAAAGAGCTGCAGTGGACAGAATGAAATAATTCTAAATGACGAAACATAAACCATTTAGCTTACTTAGTACAGGCAAATTAACAATTTAGGGTAACAAAAATTAATAAAAGGATCATCTGTGGGATTTAAGTAAGTAATAACCTGGAGAATGATATGATGCATTCTTTGCACTTCCAGGTTCCGGGAAAATTGAAAAAATAAAATGGAAAAACTTTTTTATTTATTTTTTTTTCCTCTAGCGGCCAAAATAATGAAAATGGAGAGAGAAGTTCCCAACAAAAATTGTAGCTCGTCTTTTTCTCTACAAAAAAGGTCTTCACAAATTTTTGTCTTCTTGAGTTTCGTACGACCGGGCTCATCGATCGATAATTCTTCTCTGAGCCCCTAAAAAAAATGAAAATAATGTGTAGAGAAAAGTCTCAGCTTTAATATGGAACTAATCACAAAATTCATAAAAAAATGTATTAAGGAGAGGAAGTGTCAGAAGATGGCTTAGTAAACTTTGTACAGTTGATCCACAGATTTATTCATATCTTTGCCGGGAGTCGTTAGAATGATAATTCATTTTGCTTCTATATTCTTATATAATGATATATTAATCCAATTAACATGTTATTGCAATTACTTTTGTTGGAAAAATATGCCTTGACAGTCTTAATTTTTGGAGTTATATAAATGCGCGCAGTACTTTTTGAATTTGTCTACATTATTCATACAAGTTCAGAAAATGCACAATTATACAGTAAAACATATATAACTTATTTGTTTCTTAACATCCTTCAATGACATTTTCACGAATATAGATTAAAGTGCGTGGAATCGAATCCATGCAGTGAAAAAGCACCCATTGTTACGGGAGAAATAGGCAGGATGCATAAAACTCAAAGATGTAAATAAATCAACTGCATAAAGTTTACTAAGCCATCTTCTAACACTTTTTTCTCTATGATAACATTTTTTATTAATTTTGTGATTAGTTCCTCATTTAAGCTGAGACTTTTCTCTACATTTTACGTTGCTCTCATTTTTTTAGCGGCTCTGAATAGTAATAATTATCGATCGATATATCCGGTCGTACGAAACTCCCAGAGAATTCTCATTTTCCGCGCATTTCAGAGCGGCTCAAAACTATAAGCGGAAAACTGGATTTATCTCGTAAACGGCTTAAGTAAAACAAACATTGGTAAAGACTTATTTTGTAGAGAAAGAGACGAGCTACAAATTTTGTTGACAACTTTTTCTGTATTTTCATTATTTTAGTCGTTAGAGCAAAAAAACCGAAAATCAAAAAGTTTTTCCAAATTTTTTTGAATTTTCCCGGAACTTTGAAGTGTAAAGAATGCATCATTCCACTCTACTGGTTATTAACTACTTAAACCCCAGAGATGATTCGTTTATTAATTTTTGCGAGGTTTTTACAACAATTTGCCTTCATTGCCAGTAGTAACTGTAGTATTTACAATGATATAAATTTCGCATCCACGTAGTGGAGTGGAAGTATAGTAATCGCAAAAAAATTTCAAAATTTTATTATTGAAATAGGTTCAGAATGTCATAAAACGTCGAGATTTTAAATTTGAGGGGAAAAAAATTATGCCTCTCTGTAACTTTTTCTGCCCGCACATTTTCTCTGGAACTGTTTAAGATATTGACTTGAAATTTTATACACGTATGTACTATAACGAGATTCGAAAATAGATTGTTTTTGAACTTATCTGGTCAAGGGTTGGGGGGTAAATAGAGGAAAATAAGTAAGGCAAGCTGGTAAGAGTAGAAAACTTTGGGATTTGGTGTATAGAGGGTGTCCCAGAATTGAGTTTCCGCACGGAAACTTCCGATTCCTGAGTTCATATTGGGTCCGTATAATCCAACTTACCTTAGTCCAAAAATGCATCCCTGAGGAAGTACATGCCCTTAAATTAAGACAGAAAAAAATATTTTTTTCCAATAATTTCCATTATATTGAAGATTAAAATTATAAATTTTGATGGGGGCTGTATCTCTGTAAGTACTCTATGTGAACTTGACAACAGCTAAATATCTTTTGCTTCTAAATTTATTTTTTTCATAATAATGTTCGATTGGCTATATCTTTTTAATCGCCCTGTAAAATTACGGAATACTTGAATATTTTTCCAGAGCATTGAAAGGGCAGCAATAAATTACTCTTAAAATTTTTAATCGAATTACAAGAAATTATCATTTTTTCCTCCAATTGTATTTAACATTTATTTACAATTCTGGAATAAAATGTTGTAATAACAGAAAAGTGCAGTTTATTCTAAAAAATATATTAATAACAAATACTCCACCTGTTTCAGTACAATTACAATACGCAATAACAAATACCACATATTTTTAAAACGCATTAGAAATCCGAAAATTTTGCGCTACCGAAACTTACTAGATGATAACATTTTAAATTAAATTCCTAACTTATAAATATAGGGCTGTTTGACAGGAAAATATCCAAGTTTTCTTCTGTGGTGCATTTTAGAATCCCTCTACCCCACTTATAAGTAATAAAATGTAAATATTTCATTAGATTAGGGCTGTGCCATCCCAAAACCTATCTGTTGTAAAATTAAATTAAGAACACTTATATCTCAATTCTGTGTTATGGATTATATGTTTATTACATTTTATGTACTTCTCATCAATTTACTAATATATATCGTTTAGAACATTGTTTGAATGAATGAAGAATTTAATTACATTTAATTAATTTGGTTTATACCTAACTTTAAAATTCTTGATTATTCTCTATACGGACCCAAATTTATACAATTAAATTTCGAGTCCTACTGCGTGGGTGTACTACACTTAATATTATTTAATGAAAATTCCTAATGACCTAAGAACTCAATTTCCTGGTAGTGACAAGACATCTCCTTTTATTAAGTATAAAACTCTCAAAATTATGAATTAGCTTATATTAAATTTATATTGAAATTTGTAAAATTAATTACTCTATTAGGGCAGTTAGAAGGGGAGTTGAGTTTAACATTTGGAGTTAATTTATCATATTAATGGCCATTTACATTGTGGCCGTTTATCTATAACCATAGCTCGAATACCTAGATCGAATCCCTGAAAAACTGTATTTAAAGACAAACAAACATTTAAAATGCATGCCGTTTGGTCTAGGTAAGTATACTTATACATATAAAGTATTTCGAGCATATTACGTTGCATTTTCGTTTATGATTTTTATTAAATGGAAACTGAAATGATCTCATAGTCCTATCTTTATATTAGATTTACTATTACTCCTGAATTTCACAATACAAACCTCTGATTATTGTTACTAATGTGTTAAACAATTAAACTTATTAGAAACTGTTGAGCCAAATGAAAGTAAGATATAATCAATAAAAAGTTGATGGGAAATGGTTTCAATTGTCTAAAAAAGTAATTTTCACAACAGGTTTATAAAACCATTAATATATGATTGATATATTGGCATGAATTAATGAATGTTGTGACAACTTTTAACCTATGCTTAGCTGTAACTGAGCATGTATTAATTAAACATTTATTGAAATTTGTCGTGATATTTTATATGTACAAAAAAATTCAAAAATCCAATATAGTCTTTATTTTCACTATATTATGGGTTTACAAAGATGTCAACGTATTTGACATAAAATTTTACACTTGTAAAAACAACACTAATAAAGTATATATAAAATTCTTTCTCATGCTAGGCTTTTAGAAAAACATTAACAAACATCACTACACATAATTGATATTCAGGAATCCACCACTTTAATTTTTATCAAGCGAAAACTGACACCTACTCTTATGTCAAATTTCGGAGTTTGTCAACCAATCACGTGACAGCTGACATAACTGTGACGTCACTGCTAGTGCTCTATTACCTGTTAATGGCAGGCAGTGTGCGTCCGTGTGGTATCCCCTAACCCCTCATCTTTATTGGCACGCGATTTTTTGTATTCTTCAAGATGTGCATAAACAAAATTTAACAATCGCAAAAATGTTATATGATTTGCCATCAGAAGTCACCATTTTTCCTATCCCATTTACTACATGAATTCGGAGTATATTAGTAACTGAAAATTATAAAAATGAAAAAAATATTTACCTAATAGAGAAATTATATACTTATTTCTTTAAGTTTGGTATAACTCGATGTCGCGTAAAAGTGCTTTTTTTAAATCTTGAAAGTATCCCACACACTAAAGAGTAAACTTTATTTATCCACGCTCTTACTGAATGCCACAGAACAATATCATTTCAAATATAAATTTGCTAAATTGCTCAAAAAAAGATCTGGTCTGGAAAGTTGAAAATCATTTTTGGGAATGTAAAGAGAGGTGTGGAGTAACTTGCCGTTGTAGAAAGGCTGGGTTTAATTGCTCTCAACCTTGTTCTGGTTGCAATGCTACTTAAAACGCTGTTTTGAAGATATTGATGAAGATAATAATACCGAAGATTCATGAAATGTCGAATCAATATAATTCATGTTGTGTTTGGTAATGTGTAATCACCGTTCTCAAATAGCCAAAGTACTATATTTTCATTTTTTTAATGACTACATGATTGTAAAGATTATGTCACATATTCTAAATCTGCCATTTGAAATATTAAACTTGTAATTTAAAATTCGCCATTAAGAACCTCGAGATCCCTTGGAGTCTAACATTGTCATGCAGTTATTACGATTGTTACATGAATTTGAAGTTTAGGTCTGTCATTTTAAATCTGCCATTTTGGATATTTAAAGTTTAATATCAAAATCGTAATCAACGACCATGAAATATGATTATTTTTGTCATTTTATCACTTCAATAGTCTGAATTATTACAGTTTGAAAATATTTTTTTACATAGTATAGTCTCTTTTCAATCCAGTACTTACTTGAGATGCAGTGACTCAGTTTCATGCTATTTTGCTTTTAAACAAGGTTCTTAGTTTTTTACTTTATTTTGTCTTCTTCCTTGTGACTTTGATCTGCATAATTATGTCTACAGTTTTTCTTTTTAAGCTATATACTTGTTAATACTGTTTATACTTACATTTTTGTACTACTGACTTGCCAAAAATTATTTTGTATTCTTGGTCAAATAAAGATTCTGTTCTGATCTGTTCTGCTCCGTTTCGATTCGGTCCGTACCATCATATTCTATTCTAAAATATGGATTTTTTTTAAATTTTAATTTACACACAATTTTAATGGGTAAACTTTTCAATTATGGCTCTTTCATCCAAATGCAATTGAGTATTATACCATGAGTGTAGTTACGGGCTAGGTATACTGAGTAAGAATTGCAACATCGCGTGTATCAGTCAGCAATGAATAACTACAACTCTCTCGTACTACATGAATGTACATACCTAGCCCGCCGTTACACACACGATATGTTTTTATTTGTCTATTTTTATGTGGGTGATTCCATCTGTTTAATCTTTTCCCGATATATTATACTTATTTATTGTCCTATATTTTAAAATATTTTAATTTCTTAAAGTGTAATACAGAAAATTTTTAAGTTTTAATATATATAGGGTGTCGCAGCCTTGTGTTGTCAAGGTATCCTGGCTCTTCTATAAAGGATAACGAAAATTTTCAAAAACAGGGTTGTAGAGGGCATAGAGATGTTGGACAGTCTATAAAAGAAGAATTTAAATATTTAATAATATACCTAGTGTTCGATTTAATAAACATAAGTTTATGACGTCACGCCTAAAGGGATCACACTGTACATTTTGAAATATTCTCAAACTATACCCCTTTATGCTCCCTACTACCCTGTATTTGAACATGATATCTTCTATAGAAGAACCAGTATATTTGGATGACACAAGAATGAGATACCTTGTACGTTATAGATCTGTCTCACAAATCAATCATTATTATTTTACTGTTCTCAAGTACAAAATGAAGAGTATATTTCATTCGATCGGCACATTTTGAAAATCGGTAATATCGCTAGTAGAGAAAGAATTTTCATATCACTGTGTTGGTGATCGAAATCTGAACAACTTTCAAAATGTCCGTCCGTCTGTGTGTCTGTTCGTCTGTCCGTTCGTCTGTCCTTCCGTCGCGTTTCTTGTAAGCACAATAACTTAAGAGCGAGAAGTGTGACTGTATTGAAATTTGGGCAGTAAGTCAGTGTTTGCTACAGGAAGAAAATCGATCAATAAATAAAAAAATTATTAATTATTTAAATTTAAAAAAACATATATTTCCTTATGTTTTGTAATTAAACAAAAAATTTATAAAACTACTGTTATTTACAAGAAGAACTACGAAGACAACCAATGTGCAACAATTATTATATAAAAAGTGCAGCAAGTCGGCGAAGAATATAACGGTTAGCTTGTTTTACTTCCAGATCCACGTAGTGGAGTGAAAGTAGGTATGGTAATCGTAAATAAAAAAAATATATATTTTTTTTGCTGAAATATGCTTAGAATTTAATATATATACCGATTGCACCCAGGGATGAGTGAAATGAAATTGTATATGATCGTGTATGTAACACATATAAAAGCAACGCAAAATTTCCAGGCTGTGTCTCCATGATATTTGAACAAATTGACGTTTGTCTTCTTTCATACAAATTTATATTATATGATTCAAGGACAGATTTTTGCAATTACGAGTAAAATTTTAGAATTCATATAATGCCAATGAAAAATTAAATTTGTATTTAAATATGCTTTAAACAGCACTCGTTCAAATAAATTAAATCTCTCTTAATACAAATAATTAAATATTTTTGCATTTACTTCACTTTTATGGAAATCGTAATTAACCACTTTGTTAATGTGAAAATATTTTATATAGTCAACTGTTTTTTGCGTGAACTTAATCTCATTGCAAAGATGTTTTGGATTTCGACAAAAACACGATACCTACACAACAGTGTTAAAGGTTGTAATGATATTAGTGGTTCAAAGGAAAAGCACACGCTGACTGTTCTGATTTTACTTGATCAAAGCGAATCCTTTGATTTGGTAAATACAAATATATTGACTACTGAGCTAAAATCTATTGGAATGCAGCATACTGCTATGCAGTGGGTTAGGAATAGTTTATGAAATAAATTACAATTAGTTAAAGTAGGCACAGAGAATTATCCGTGCATGCAGCAGATGTTAACTGGTGTACCTCAGGGTAGTGTACTGAGACTAATTCTGTTGAAGCTCCTTGGCAAAAAACCTAAAGTTTTCCAGTTTTGCTCATAAATTAATGCAAAACTGACACAAAAATTGGAGCAGAATTATATCTGGACCCCCCAGTTTTACCCGCTCCTGGATTAAATTTCGTAAATAATTATCATTTTGCTTTAAAAACACAGGCTGTCCTATAAAATGCAGTCAAATAACTGCGTAAGTTACCATTTGTTTAATTTTGGACCTTTCGAAGATCCATAAAAAACCCTTTTCAGGACTCAAGCAATATGTATGTGTATGTTGAAAAGTGCATACTTTCCGACGCTTGTTTGTAGGAGCTATTGTTGTTATCTTTGATAGTTTTACCACTTGGTGAAATTTGGCCTATGGAAATCATATAAATATAAGTTACATTACTATTTATGAAACGTATGTTTTGATATGATTATGCTTCATTTTATTATGTATAGTTAATTGTAGGTAGCAAATATTGGTTTTCTTTATACCAAACATATTAAAACAGATTACAAATATTTTAATGAACAAATCATAGAATTACCTCTAATTTTCCAATCAAGTAGAACTACCTTTTCTAAACAAGGTAGAAAAATGAACGAAACGTACATGTGAAATATAATAAGACATTTTCCGAACCATTGAATTCTATAAGTGGAGTGCCTCACCGGATACTCTTAGGACCTTGTTGTCCTCCATATATAAGTAATAAAATGTAAATATTTCATTAGATTAGGGGTGTGCCATCCCAAAACCTATCTGTTGTAAAATTAAATTAAGAACACTTATATCTCAATTCTATGTTATGGATTATATGTTTATTACATTTTATATACTTCTCATCAATTTACTAATATATATCGTTTAGAACATTGTTTGAATGAATGAAGAATTTAATTACATTTAATTAATTTGGTTTATACCTAACTTTAAAATTCTTGATTATTCTCTATACGGACCCAAATTTATACAATTAAATTTCGAGTCCTACTGCGTGGGTGTACTACACTTAATATTATTTAATGAAAATTCCTAATGACCTAAGAACTCAATTTCCTGGTAGTGACAAGACATCTCCTTTTATTAAGTATAAAACTCTCAAAATTATGAATTAGCTTATATTAAATTTATATTGAAATTTGTAAAATTAATTACTCTATTAGGGCAGCTAGAAGGGGAGTTGAGTTTAACATTTAGAGTTAATTTATCATATTAATGGCCATTTATATTGTGGCCGTTTATCTATAACCATAGCTCGAATACCTAGATCAAATCCCTGAAAAACTGTATTTAAAGACAAACAAATATTTAAAATGCATGCCGTTTGGTCTAGCTGTTTTCAAAACACAAATTACCTGTTAATGGCAGGCAGTGTGCGTCCGTGTGGTATCCCCTAACCCCTCATCTTTATTGGCACCCGATTTTTTGTATTCTTTAAGGTGTGCATAAACAAAATTTAACAGGTTTGTAGGAGCTATTGTTGTTATCTTTGATAGTTTTACCACTTGGTGAAATTTGGCCTATGGAAATCATATAAATATAAGTTACATTACTATTTATGAAACGTATGTTTTGATATGATTATGCTTCATTTTATTATGTATAGTTAATTGTAAGTAGCAAATATTGGTTTTCTTTATACCAAACATATTAAAACAGATTACAAATATTTTAATGAACAAATCATAGAATTACCTCTAATTTTCCAATCAAGTAGAACTACCTTTTCTAAACAAGGTAGAAAAATGAACGAAACGTACATGTGAAATATAATAAGACATTTTCCGAACCATTGAATTCTATAAGTGGAGTGCCTCACCGGATACTCTTAGGACCTTGTTGTCCTCCATATATATAATTCAAATCCAGCATAACACGTTGCCAATGAAACTCCTATGCAGGTGACACCCAAATATATTTCTCCTACCATAAATATGATGTAATTAGAGCTAACCAAAAGCTTGTCGATCCAGATGCTTAGAATTGGTAAATATTCAAGTAGATAACGACATTCTTGTACTCACAGATGTTTTCTAAAAATCTAGGTCTTCACATGGACCCTAATCTGCGTTACAGTAGTCAGGTATTAAAGACTGCATATTCGAATTTAAGACTAATTTATATCAACTGTAAGATACTTGACAAGAAAATAAAAACACTATTATGTGAAACGTAGTACCCTCACATTTAAATTACTATGGCGTAGTTTATCGCCCATATCTAATTACACATGATTGGCGTTTGCAACGAGTACAAAATTCATGTACTCGTCTCATTTTCGGACTAAGGGGGTATCTGGTGGTGTCCCATGAAATTAGAGTTAAGATTACCTATCTATATAACAAGATTTCTACTACTCTATTCTGCTCTATTAACTAAAACTATTGCGAACAAATTTCCATCATATTTATATGACAAAATAAGTTTCAGAACTGATGTTTATGAATTAAACACTGCTTTTAGATTAATCAAACAATATGTTATAAATACTCTACATATGTTTCGGCTTATTAGGTCTTTATCAAGAGTATTACATAGTGTAATACTGTGCACACGCTTGCGTTCTCTTCGCTTGTCTGCCAAGACATACATACATTCGTTTGCCGCAAGGAGCTTTTACACAGGTAAATACACATTTACGCTGTGTCCTGTCTCGCAGTAGAAAGAGCTTTTTAGAGCGGGTTATAAGAAAGAGGCCCGAGAGGATATTTTGCACACCCCGTATATTAGTTTGTTTTTGTAGTAATTACATTCAACTGCCGCTTTTCAATTCCGGGTAATTTTCTATTTCATTACGTATATTTAATACCTTTTCAATTTTACTTTTAATTTTTAACTTTTTCCAATTTTAATAAAGAAATAAACAAATAAATAAACTTTTACACTAATAAACTTATGGTACAGATTAAACAAAACTTATCTCTCTTCATCCACAGTTGACTGTCTATATTGCCTTATAAACACATATGTTGCTCTTATCCACTTGAAAAAGGACCCAGATATAAATTCAGATATAGACACTGCACTAATAAAGACACTTGTTGACTCTGGTTTTGATACTATTAACACACACTTTACAGTAATTCTTCAATTATTAACTCGGTGTGTACTTTGTTCTTTTATTATACTTTATTTTACGCAGAATTTCTTAATCTACCAATGACATAAATTTTATCGAATTTAACGGAGTTTTAATCGGTTCTTTTCGCGCTTTCTTTAAGAGCATCAAACTGCACATCTGCTCTAGACTAGCATAAAGCTGACTCTGTAAATATTATTTTAATGTCTAAAAATGTGCTGTAAATAATATCAATTAATTATTTCACCTAATTTGATGAGATATATCTAGTATAATGAAACATATTCTTTACAGGATTTTGCAAACAGCGGAAAAAAAAACATCTATGAGAACTAAAAGAAAAACTATCATTATTCATTACTATAAGCAAACAAATAATAAATAATTTACTTTTAAACATATCTAGTATAATTTTTATATTTGATTAATATTTAATGTGCCAGACCATGTAATAAATATACTATAAAATTTCTGTGTGCCTTGTGTCGGAATATTAAATTTAATTTAATTAGTATTATTTTGTTCTTATCTTGCTGAATTTAATAAAGTGTAGTTTTAGGTTTTTGTATGTCCTTAATGGGTCCTAGGCTGTATGGAATACAGAATTTTCCTGTAACTTTTTACAGTATAGTTACAATACAACCTATTTTAATAAGCTAAACAGTCCTAATTGCTTCCTTGGTATCTGTTATATGTGTTTATATGAGTTTATTAAATAAAGTTTGGTTATTATTTTTATTTATTATTATTATTATTTCTATTTTACTAGATTCTAACGTATTCGATTACATATCTCACATAGTAGTGGTAGGAGGTAAGAAAATCGTAAAAGCCATTTTAAAAATTGTTCAACTTTGCGTCGCGTAACGACGCGACGGGGTGCTTTAAACCTTTTTCTGCGTTGTATAAAGGCTCTGTAAATCCATTTCTGTATTATGCTAGGCCGATTCAATCTGTCAACTGAAAATATTCAACGTATGATATTTTGTGTTATATATTTTTCAGTCATGCATCGAAGTCGCGAAGTCCCTCAATGTACTCGTTTTAGGTAACGGAACGAGACATCACTTTTCTTGCATGTACATCGAAGGTTGCCGTCACAGACATCTGATTGCATACTGCAACACTTTTTGCAAGTAGGTGGATTATAAAAAATAAAGTCATATTCTAGTAAGTAAATAGTATATATACAGCATGTACACTCAGAGAAATTTGGCGTTTTAAAAAGCACAACAAATCACTTTGATATTAATCAATTGCAATATTTAATTCAAGTCGTCAAAACTCAACATTTCAAGTTCGTATATTAATACTTTTATACTAATTATTTAACAAATTGCTGATTTAGTCACTTCAAAATATAGGACATTTCCTTTCCTTGAATATTTAAAATGACTTCCCGTTAAAATAATTAGCCGCCACATGGTATATATGTTTTCAAAAGAATCAATAATGAAATAAAATCATATTACTTAATTACAAAATAATGTTTTACTTGCCTGATTATATTAATAACTTATTAATAACTCATTCATATAAATGAAAGTTGATCATTTTCATTTTAAGGGAGGCTCATTTGTCTTTATATGCGATAAATAACATTTTTAAAGTAAATCACAATTGAATCAAAGTTATAGTACTTTATTACAAAAGGAAGTCTTACTGGCATCTTGCGTGTTTATATTTTAACATTTCATTCTTATAAATCAAAAGTGAAGCCTTTACATTTTATAGGAGATTAAACATTTCCATGGGATTTATTAACATTGTTAAATGGTCCATCACCAAGTCTTCGATCACGGGATCACGTGAATGTATTATCCAATGAGGGAACTACATGAAGATGATGCCTGCAAACGTTTTTATTGTTTTGTGCCAATAACCGCGACGACCGATATTTCCTACTTTGTGTGCAGCAGTGCTCTGGTGTAAACTGAAGAAACGTTAAAACGCAGCAGGTGTAATAAATAACTAACAGTTTTAATATTTTTCGGTGATAATTTAGGCTTCAATAGCATAATGAGTTTCACAAAGACTTTTAGTTCCAAGAGCTTCTGCAGAGTGTGCAAACGTACAAAATCACAAATAAAAAGAGATTGCATACAGATTGATGAGAATAAATTATAATCTGAACCCAAAAAAAAAATAAGTCCCAAGAAACTGGATTGCAGGAAAATTGTACTTTTAACAGAATACCCTCGTTCCATGACTTTAATAATTTTGTTTTCGACGTTATGCATGCATTCTTTGGAGGCGTCTGCCATTATGACGTTTGCAACTTTTTTTTTCATTAATACAAGAAAATATAATTTCTGTGGATACCCTAAATAGTCTCAAGAATCTTTTTCAATATGGTGACTGACAATTGTTTTACGATTTAGTAAGTAAAATTAATCAATTCTGGAACATTATTATAGAGTTTAGATGTAATATATTCACATCTTAGGTATTAAATGCCTTGTATACGTCAAAATGTAACCTATTTACCTTTAACTAAATATACTAAGAAGCCTATCAAGTAACTGAACTCTAGCAGTGTCTACTGATTCTTTAAGAATTTCAAGTGCTAATAACATCTTGCATGAAAGCAAAATACATTTGATCGAGTACAAGCTCAAGTGATCTACGTTTGTTTGTCCCGAAGAGTGTGAGAAAAGAAAAAGAACCTGTTGTGAACGCTTGGCAAAGCGCTCACGTAATGCTAGTTTTGTGCATACGACAGCCGGTTACCAAGTTCAAACTATTCTTTTTATTTATTTCACTTTATGTGGATAGTAAAAGACGCATAAAATTTTAAGTTAGTGTAATTATTTACTCACGTTTTATGTTAAGCTTCCAATAAATTTTCAAAGTTTTTTATGCACTACGACTAATTTAAAATGAAGTTCAAAGGGTTTCATAAACATTAAAATGTTTGTAGTTAGCAGGGCAGCAATGCAGTTAAACGGTTCCAGCATTACGAATTACTATGCACATTTGTCCGTGTTATTTTATTATCTTTCGTGAAAAAATATACGAGGCATAAAACTAAATTTGTGTTTTCGTAATATACGTAGATTGTAGGACATTATTTTATGTAGTAATATTATTCAGCACAATGGAAAGAAAAACATTTTTAATTGTAATCTCTCTGGAGCTTGAATTATATCTGATAAAGTTCTCGAGGTCACGAATATTGTTGTTGCTAAATCATGGAAGGTGAGAAATAACTTTTACGCTCCTAAATATGAAAAAGATTTACCCGAGTCAGTTTAACATTTTTTGTTTTAGCCTTTAGGTCCTGTTGTGTTTTATTAAATGCAAAAGTGACTTTAGTACAAATTGAACAGGCGATATGGGCATATGAGTTTCAATACACGATTATGAAAATCTATGCTACCACGATAACCTGATATTGTTTAAAACAGTTCTGTTTATATCAAAAGGAAAGATTACACTTTTTCAAGCAAATTGTTTTTAAAAATACTTTTTGACCGATTACCAACAACAAATATCGATACCTTTTTTTCGTAAAGTTGATATATAATTTTTCTTACATTGAAAACTCACCAATGTCTCGTCTCTTGACGCTCTAAAAGTCTCCTGAAACATTTTTAATATTTCAGAATATTTCCAGTTATTCGTAGCAATTGTACCTTTAACTCCAGAAATGTTGATTTACCTGAGTCAAATGTGGCAGTTAGATCAAAAAACAGACTAGCTACATTTTTACCTTTATTAAGCTAGTTGCAGATTTCTTGAACAAATTCTAAAGTTGCTGGCTGAGAAATTGAGTTCGGTCGGCGACGCAGGCAGGCGCCTTTTTAAGTACCTTCTACAATATATCGAATAAAATCGGTTAAAACTGTGAGAAATCGTGCGATATTGCGTTGAATTAAAGCGTGGACAACTCTGCACTAATCGATATAAATTAGCATAAGTGTGGCTATTTCATATAGCTGATATTTGATTATAGCATCACAAACGTATATATACAACATGAAAAGGGGATAAACATATGTGCTAAAACACAGTAAACACGTGCACACACCGACACAATGCTAGATAGCAAAGGGGGTCATGTCATAAACTTATATAAATTACCCCGCAACAACAAACTATAGGGACGCAGTGACAGATACGTGAAGTGAAGTGCAAGAAATCAATCCAAGGAGCGCAAACCAGGCGATTACAGAAAGCTAAGCTATACTAATTTAATTTAATAACTTAATGTATTGGCTTAATGTATTAAATCTATTGACTTTCTTAACTTAATTGAACAACTCAAAATCTGATATTAAATAGTCGAGAGTCGGATGAAAATCAAAATAGTTGGTGTCTGCTGAATATACAGGGCGTTTCAAATGTTGTCCTAGATCTCTTTTGCTTTTGTGTTTTGCTGGCTGATCGGTATACAGGATGTCTTCAAGTGTTCTCTCGGCTGCTCTTTCTGCTGCCTTTGCAGATTTTATTTTCCTGTTTTGCATTACCTAGACAGATCGGTATACAGGGGGGTCTTCAAATGTTCTCTAGGGGCTCTTCCTTGTACTTTCACCGTAGACGGCTCTGTACCTAAACGGTTAACAAATAAAATTATCTTGCGGCGAGCTGATTTGTGTCTTGGCAAGCGGTTGAGGTGAACGCACTGACGCATGACGCTGAAGCGAAAATGTGGATTCTTGGTGAAACATATGAAACTATAGCTTGGCGCAAGCGGGCAGGAGGAGGTATACACCGCTTGACTCGGAAACAGAAGAAACAGAAAACTCAGAAGAAAAATTATAAGAAGCATGGAAACTTAAAAGCAACGACTCACAAACACTTACACTCCCCAATCAATAATGATAGATCGAAGCATGGAAACAAAATTCTAACAAAGAAATATTAAAGGTGTAGAGAACAAAGAAAGGAAGACATTCTTCAAATGTAGCGAAGAAGATCTCGAGACAGCGGACATTAAAAGCTTAAAATATTCCACATTCAGCGCTTATCAACAAATTAAGAGGTAATACTCCAGCTAACAGAAAATGGGAATTTGAGTCCCAAACTTTTTTGAGTGATAGAGGGGAAAATTTCACATCAAAGACGTATATGAAGTTTTTTTATACGATCAAAAATGTAGGCTCCAGATTTTTTTGTTTAACGCATGAGAATGGAACGTGGCGACACATAAGTAGGGCGTGCGAAGCGTGCGCGGTCTCAGATGCGTTACGCTAAATCTGTTGTAACTTTTGTATTAAATCAAATCAAAATATACTTTTTTGTTCAGAAGAAAGAGTTCTCATTAACAAAGTAAATAAGCGTAAGTCCATAACATATATAGTTTACACAGTGAACCTACATTATATGAATAGAAAACATAGATTACATATAAATTTTAATACAATAATTATAATCGTTAATATAAAAAGTCTAAAAATACGATAAGATAAGGTAAATGCCTAATTAGAATGTGCCATTATAGTACTCGTCTAAATTATAATAGGGTTTAACAATTAAAAGGCTTTTAACCGCCTTTCTGAAATTTGTATTTGAGCTCATTTCTTTAATATTATTTGGTAAGTGATTGAACATCTTATAGCCATTGTAAATAATTGAGTCTTTGACTAGAGTGGATCTGGGAATTGGCAGAGTAACGTTATTGACTTGCCGAGTTACATATTGTGTGGAGGAATTATTTATAATATTACTTTTATGCTTATGAACTAAAGAAACTGTTTCTAGAATGTAAATTGATATCACAGTGAGAAATCCATATGTCAAGAACAGTGGCTTACATGATTCACGAATTCTAGTTTTGTGTAGGTAGCGAATAGCACGTTTTTGAAGTACCAGTATTGTTTGTAAAAGATATTTACTGCATGCGCCCCAGAAGGCAATGCCGTACCTTAAGTGTGATTCGATTAGTGAAAAATAAGCAGTCTTAGCAGCTGCATAACCCAGTTCATTTGTGATCACTCTTATAGCGTAGGATCCGGATGCTAGTTTGCTACTAAGTATTTTAATGTGTTCGTTGAATTTTAACTTGCAGTCAATATTTAGTCCAAGAAGTTTTGAGCAGGGTTTATTTTCAAGAAAATGGTTACCTACGGAGATGTCAGTTAAATTGCAGTGAAATGTAGTTATGTTTGCTTTGTTAATGTTGAATGAAAGTAAATTGGAGTCACACCACTCTTTGACCTTATTTATATCGGCCGACACCGTTTGCTGAAGGACAATATCATCTTTATTGTGCCACAGTATGGTGGTGTCGTCAGCAAATAAAGTGAATTTTCCTTCAATATTAATTTTTGTCAGGTCGTTGATATATAATAAAAAAAGAATTGGACCAAGAACGGAACCTTGGGGTACCCCAAACTTTATATTTAGTTTATTAGAATAATTTGTATTTCTAACTATTTGGCTACGGTTTGATAGGTATGATTGAAACCACTTTAGGGTAGTGCCTCGAAAACCATAATGCTCAAGCTTTCGTAACAATATTTCATGCTGGACAAATCAAAGGCTTTCGATAAGTCGCAGAAAATTGCCGCCGCTGCCTCCCCGTTATTGATTTCGGTATAAATCTGACTTAAAAATGAGAACATTGCGTCATTTGTACTTTTTTCCTTTTGAAATCCGAACTGTTGATCACTTAGTAGGTTGCAGGAGGACAAAAATTCTACAACCATTTTTTTAACAAATTTTTCGAGAATTTTTGCTAATGTGGGGATTAGTGAAATGGGTCGGAACTTAGACGGATTATTTACCTCTCCGCCCTTATAGAGTGGAATAACTACCAAAGTTTTTAAATTGAGCTCAATAAAGCTTAAATGATACAAGAAACACGTGTCTATTGGATTATCATATATTTAAATATGAAATGAATGTATGTAGGAATAGTTCATGTACGAAGTCGGTAAAAGCTCTACCATTTTTACAATTTTTAAGATAAAAACCTGTAAATATTGTCTAAATATTATTTGTGGCATTATCTTATTTTTTTTCTTCTTTAATTCTTTGGGACTTCCTACCACATATATTTTTTCTTTTTAAGCGGTGCTTTGGGAATCTACAAAATATCACAATTAACCAGTATGTTACTGGTAAATAACCTCTATGGCTGTGACCTTTACGTCAAAGGATCAGTTAGAGGTTGCTTTTTTTAAATAAATAACACAAATAAGTATAAAAACTTGAAATTAAATATTTCGCCGACGTTTCGGAAATCTAATCTGTTTCCCTTTTTCAAGGCTTTTTTGAAAAATCTGTTTTGCTGTGTATGTTACACAGCTCTAAGAATGTTTGTTATATTCAATATTCATAGATACTTGCTATTTACATAGAACTGTTGATATAATTAACAGTTTCTTTAGTTTTTATACAATGTTAAGTTTGTGAAGTTCTTCTTTTAACATTGGCAACCAATACCTCTACAGATATCTACGGAACAATTCGACACGCATCTATCCTCATTCAATAATATTATCGCTGATTCTTTAATTTTTCTTTTTTTGCTATCTGCCTCTTTTGTTAAAATTTTTGCCGAGTCCCAGTTTATTCTATGTCCGTTCTCCCAAGCGTGTTCGCAGATCTTGGACCTCTGAGTTTCATTTTTTCTGATATAATTTTGATGTGCGTCCAATCTTACACTAGATGGTCTGGATGACTCATCCACCTAATATTTGTTGCACTCACACGGAATACTATAAATTCAGGTTTTTGAATTTTGCTCGTGGTTCCTCGGTTTCGTCTTTGTCAGAATAGATCTTAAAGTGTTGTTTGTTTGAAATATCGTCCTAATATCAAATCTATCACCGATGCGGCGCAACTTTTCGGATAATTCGCATACATAAGGAATTAACGCTGTGTAACGTTTTTCGGGTTTTTGTCGTATCTGATTGTTATTTTCAATATTTATGAAGGTTTTATCGACAGAACCCACAGGGTATTGGTTATTTATAAGAACTTCTTTTATAAACTGCTTCTCATTGTTTAGTATTTCATTATTAGAAGAAATGATTTTGACCCTATCATACAAACATTTTACAACACCCCTCTTAACGTGCATCGAATGATTTGAGTTGAAATTTAAATATCTGTTGGTATATGTTGGTTTTCTATAAACACTTGTTTCAATTGTACCATTTAGTCTTTTAATTAAAACATAAAAACGGTAATTCATTTCTAGTTTCCTTTTCTAAAGTGAATTAAATAGAAGATTATTTATTATTTAAATGTTCCAAAAAACTGTCTAGTAACTCAATACCGCGAGGCCAGATTGCAAAGATATCATCTACGTACCAGATAACTGGTTTGTATGCACAATTTTGAACATGTCTAGTCTCAAAATCCTCCATAAATATATTGCTTAAAATCGGTGGCAATGGAGAACCCATTAATTCGCCATGCCACAATATGGAAAAATTTTTGCTTAAAATTGTTAATCCATTATCTGGAAATACTGACTCGTATATAAAAAATAGTAAACATTTTATGGAAAAAGTTTATGAAAACAATGTTCATAATACACATCTGATGGTTAGTTTTGACGTAGTTAGTCTGTTCACTAGCGTCCCAGTAGACAACACATTAAAAATGATCAAAGACAAATTGTTACATGAAAATAATTAGGAAGCTAGAACTAAATTGACCGTAAATACCATAATGGAACTTTTAACTATGTGTATAAAAACAACTTATTTTCAATTGAAAAATGATTTCTATCAGCAGGATTTCGGTATGGCAATGGGTTGTGGCAGGAAGTCCCAAAGAATTGAAGAAGAAAAAAAACTGTAACTTTCACATATTACTCTTGACGTAAAGTATAAAAAGATCCGATAGATAAGTATGCCAAATAATTTTTTAAATAAAAGTTATTAACATTTATTTTACCCCTAGTTTCATGAATTTTGAATCAAAGAATTTTTTTAAATTTTCGTAAAATAAAAAGGATTGATTTAATTTTAAGGTGAGTCTTCTTAAAGCATCTTAAAATATACATTTCAAGCTTTAAAAGTCACACCTACAGAAATCTAATAACGCGGTTTAAACCAGTTTAAGTTAGTTATACATATCAAATTTTATCACTCTCTCAAAATTTTGAAAATTTGGAAGTGTACACCTTCAAAATTAAATGTTTGAGACTATTTTTACTCGTCGGCTCTTTTTATACATTACTTCAAGAGTAATATATGAAAGTTCCAGGTTTCTACATTAAAAATTGTAGAAATGGATTTCATCGCAAATCTCTATGTTCCGACTTCATACATATACTATTTCTACATACATTCATGTTTATATTTGATTTGATTTTATATAATAATCCAATACTCACATGTTTCTTCTTTCATTTAAACTTGTTGAGCTCAATTCCATTAATTAGTTCAAAAGTTACAACAAATTTAGTATAGCGTGTCCGAGACCGCGCACACTTCGCGCGCCGTACTTATGTGTCGCCTTGTTCCATTCTCGTGCGTTAAACGAAAAAAAACCGGGGGCCTCATTTTTGATGGTACAAAAAAACTTCATATACGTTTTTGATATGAAATTTTCCCCTCTATCGCTTAGTGCTATTAGATTTTTTATGTTTTTTTATTTTTCGAGTTATTGACCAGAAATCAAATTTCGATTTTTTTAGGGGTCGCCGGCACCTTACAGCTGTAAACTTCTTTTCTGGTATTCTACACCAAAAGAAATAATTATCCTGAAAAATTCTGCCATATAACATTTAGTGACCCCTTAAAACCCCTGACAACTGGGCTATTATACACTTTGTAACAAAAATTACATGTTTTGCATTATCAATCAAATATGACAATTAAAAGATATCAAAGAAATGAAAACTCGGCTGTCCCAAGCAGAAACACAGTAATTGACAAATTTTTAAAAATTGAGTTTTCTAAAGTACTGGACTTACTGTGTCCCAACACGTCTTGTGGAACACTTATAATTAACGAAATAATGAACATTTAAGAGTTATTATGTGCACAAAACACAGTAAGTGACTCTGAATGAGTAGCTGTACCGGAACAAAACACAGTGTCAGCCAAATACCATTGGAAAACACAGTAAGTACTTTGGAATTACTGTGTTTTTGCATGGTCTGAGTAGTTACTTTGTTTTGAAAATGGTGGTCAGATCACCCCTTCCATAATTACCACCATTTACTGTGTCAAGTGCAATGATGGGCATCATTCGATTCAGTTATTTAAGAGATCTTCATTTCTAATTAAAGACCTACGTGTGTCTCAATTGTCAATTTCCTACGCCCAAACACACATACTGTATATCTAATGTTTACTTTTTAAGTATCTACCAGTTACAAATACAGTAAATGCAGTTACTGTGTTTTGTATATAAATAATTATGCATGTACAGGTTGCGAAGCTACTTAAAAACAAAGTATAGGCTGCTAATCAAACATTTTTAAATATATTTTTACTCTGATAATGGAGAATGACACATCAAGTCATTTACGAAACTTCTGTGAAAATATATGTTAATATCTCTTCAAATGTTGTGAGGCTAACATAATTCATTAAAAATTAATTTTCCCGATATTTAGCTCGACTACAATTACTGTGTTTCTACTTGGGACAGCCGAACTTTTGAGTGGTCAATTATTGATTGATTTTCCCTAATCTACATATCCTGAGTATCTAATTTTTAGAACATCTGCAATCATTATTTACTACTTCAAAAGCAACAATAGAAAAGCAACGTATTGAAAAAAGTCATTGAGATAATATTTTTGTAATACACACCGGGTTCATATGTATATTCATGGATAGTCGTTAGCAGATTTCGTCCCGTATTATGTACACAGAACTTGCAAATATCATGTTGTTTTAGCGGTTTGCGAATATACAACGTGCTAATATTTGGTCAAAACTTATCAGGAACGCATAATAATGAATATCCGTTATCAATTTAGCAAATTGCTCTACACACTCCAACGAAGTCAAATTTTACGCGAAACTTTGTTAACTGTTATTATTTTACAGTAACCTCACGATATATTACTACTAGTTATCCTATTAAGTGGTTAATAGTTGTGCCACTAACGTTGTTTATTAGTTGTTATGTAGGCACGTATAACTACAATGTTGCGGTTATAGTAATAGCTGCAAGTTGCATTCTCTGCACTGCTAGTTACTTGATGCACGTTTAATGTTAGCAAAGCGTGGATTCTGCAGAAGCCCTGAACTTTAATTAGAAAGAAAGGACGCTTTGGCTGTTTTTAGAATATTTCAATATAATTCAGGATAATTTTCCACGGCTACATATTAGAGCTCACCTAACGAATTTAAATGATTGGATTTTATCTACAACAAAGACTGTCTCCCTAAAGGGGCTAATTAAGAATATTTTATTAGCTAATACTTTATTTTGAAAATCGACCCCCCTTGCCATCCTAGAATCAGACGTTTCTGACTAAAGCCGAATTAAGGACTCAGTATATATAGTGTTCTATCTTCTGATATCTATTTTATTTTTTATACGTTCGAAATTACTTTTTGAAAGTAAATTGAAATGATTTTATTGAGCGCCAAACAGTTTCTTAAAAGCTGTTAATATTATAGACTATAGAACACCATTAGCATGACCATCTACAATCTATAGAATGACTCTTACTCAGGGTCCAACGAAGTCGGTTCAATAAATGCTCATCGATCAAGATAACAATCTAAATAAATCAAACTCAGTATTGAACGAACAAAGTATTAATTTATTAACAAATTTGAACTTGGAATGTAATTAACAAATTTAAATAAAAAAATCTAACTTAACTAAAATGATAAATATGGCCTTTATTTAAAATAAATATGTACCATGGATTTCTGATATAGTAAAGCTTTACCTTGTCTTTCTTTCGACTCGAGTAATGTTATATTATAACCTCTAACTGGTTATTATGATCCTTGAAATATTATGTCACTTGACTGACTTTTTAACCTCTCAAGGTTTCTTCTTCTTCTTTACTGGATTGACGTTTGTTTCTAACCTCCAATTTATTTTCAAGATTTTCTTGAAGTATTTCTATCACTTGCTTGACGTTTGAAATTTCTTCACCATATAAATTTGCTAACTGGATTAACAAATACTTCCCTCTTCTAAATCTGCTTTCCGGATAATCTACTTCGTAATACTTTCAAAGTATACTCACTTCTTATATTTAATCAACTTTTACAATTTATTCTTGATATCAATATATCTGGATTGTAATATCCTAACCTTCAACTTATTCACCACTTTTATTTTCAATTTATTATTTATTCTTGGATGAATATATTTCGCAGCTCGCTGTTCAGCGGTGTGTGATCAACTGATTTGTTATTTTTAGTCGTTTCAATGGGTTAATTTCCAATATTTCAATTGTTTTTTTCTATTTTGATCTAATATTTCAAAATTTAATTTTAATTTAAAATTTAAACTATTCAGTTTTGTTTGTTCTTTATCTTAATTGAATACTGTTTTTAATTCTTTAATTTTCCTGATAAGTTTCTTATTCTACCTTTCAGGATTAAGTGAATATTTGTAATTACTCGAAATATATTGACATTTTACATATACTTTTTAAAATCTACTTATAACTACAATTAACAATTCCAATCTCAAATAAATACTAATTCATACATTTAGATGAATAGCAATGATAAACACAAAATGCTAGTAGTTAAAAACGTACTGCAGTTTCCATACTGACAGAATACTTATATTATAAACTAAAACAAGAAATTGATACGCCAACAAACATTTAACATCATACTATTAGTCCTTTCTTTCTGCATGATGTGAAATATCATTTACAAAACACCTTTCTGCAATGATATTTGAAAATATCTGAAAACTTAAAATGTCATTCAGTGTTTTGTAATATATGGACTTACTATTTCTAAAATAATCACGCTGCAAAGCAACTACTGGTATTACTCTTCAATTCAATATTCATTTTGTGTAGATTTATAGTGTTTCTACACAATTTATGATTTTCAGCCCTAATTTTTGACATGAATGTCAGATTTTATAAAATTTACTTTTTTGTTTTCCAATTTCATTCTAAATCATTTTAAATGAGACTGTGAGTCTCTACAAGTTCATGTTTTATTATATACTATTTAGAATAACCTTGTTAAACTAAAATAACTTCATTTTATGTTTATTTAAATATTTTGTTCGTGTTCAATATCAAGTTTCATTCTCTGCATCTTACTCGATGAGAATAAGTGAACTTGAATCAATTAAATAAACCACAGATACTCCTGCTTCTGTATGATCCGTTAAAGTAAAACTGTTATGATTAATTCCTAAAATACATACAAATTTGTGAATTTTATTTATGATTTCAAACACGACACTTAGGTAGTGTTCCACAGTGTGGATATACAGCAATAGGTATATATTTACCATCAAAGATTTAAAATATTCGGATATCAAAAAATATGAAAAAAGTTCATATAAGCATGGGCCCGGAAATCCTTACTAAGGGCGCTGCGGGCCGGTAATACGGCCCGCAGCGGTTTCGAGAAATTTGAACCTTAAAAAAATGTTCTAGTCTTCGTGCGTAAATAGAGTTTTTTCAATGAATTCATGATTTTCTTCACATTTTCGCAAGTGCCATGAACAGAAGGTCATCTTTTAATCTGCAGTTGCAAAAATTCACACTGTATTTTCACATCCACGGATTGGAAGTACAGTAGTGTCGCGATAATTCGGATCATTTAAAATCAGGCTTATCCGGATTATCAAATAAAGCTTTTAAAATTGCAAAAAGATAAATAAAAGGCTGGATTTAACAAAAGTAAGCACTGTACTTATAAAAAAACAGGACAAATAAAAAAGTGAATCCTATATCATGAAAACGAAATATTAAAAATATATAACTACATATGAATGTACATACATAGTTAACATTTTCATCACTTTCTTCTATATTCATTTTATCGGCTTCATTAGAATTGTGTGGTACCCTCTTTTACAATTTTCTGCACCGACTGAAAAAAGTGAGTTTACTCTGATGACTTGTGTGTTGTTGGTTTAAAAATCAATTTCATTGAGATTTTGTAGCATCATAATCTTTTAAAGGAAAGTCATTCTCTGTAGCCCACTGTAAAGCTTTTTAAGCTTTTGACAGCATCTTCATTTTTAACTCTGACCGTAGTGGCAATTTCCATCACATCATCATCAGAGTCAGCACTGATGAATTAAATTTTCTTGTTCAATCAATTTGTCATCACTATCAATCCAATCGATAGCTTCACCGCCGTCTATGGGAACATTCCCTATGCTATGAGGCATTGATGAATCCGTATTAATTTCTTCTGCTAGTATCTTTTGTTGCATAGCACTTAAAGGGATTAAATCCTCGGGGTCATCTGCTAAGTCATTCTCATATTTTGGTTTTAAAATCGTTTTCCAGCATTTTCCTAAGGAGCTGGCTGATACGTTTTCCCAAGCATTGTGAAGCAAGTATGCAGCATGTTTTAAGATCTTAAGGCACTTTACAAGATCAAAGAAGAGTCACCTGAATGAATTCGGATTACAGAATCTAGTAAAATCCGAATTATAGAGTACTTCAAGAGGACAAAAAGACAATCCGGATTACCGCGGGATCGAAATATCGCGGCACTACTGTATAGTAATCGTTAAAAAAATTTCAATTTTTTTCTTTTGTTGAAATGTCAAGAAACGTCGAAATTTTAAATTTGAGCGAAAAAAAAATTCTGTCCGTCTGTCGGTCGGTCTGTTGGTCTGCCTGTCCGCACGTTTTCTCTGGAACGGCTTAAGACATCGACTTGAAATTTCATACAGGTATGTATTAAAACGAGATTTGGAACAGGATTGTTTTTTGACCATATTCGGTGAAGGGTTGGGGTGATAAATAGGGGTAAATAAGGGAAAATAAATAAAGCAAGCTGGTAAGAGTACAGAAACTTGAGATTTGGTGTATATACTAGAAGCCAAGACCTCAATTTTTTTATGATATTCTACATACCCCCACTCCATTATTAAAAGTGCTGATAAAATAAAACTGAGATCTTCACTTAAAATGTGACACATGGGGGTTAAATAGGGATAAATAGGAAAAAATAAGTAAAGCAAGCTGGTAAGAGTACGGAAACTTGGGATTTGGTGTATACATTAGAAGTAAACGCCTTCGATTTTTATGATACTCTCCCCCCACCACCCCACTCCTTTATGATCAAATAAAATTGAGATATTTACTTGAAAGGTACATGTATGTATTATAACCACATCTGTGATTAAATTATATTTTGTGATGTGTCCGGTGAAGAGTTCGAGGGTAAGTAGGGGTAAATAGGGGAAGGTATGTAAAGCAAGCTGGTAAGAGTACAGAAACTTGGATTTGGTGTAAATACTAGAAGCCAAAACCTCATATTTTTTATAACATTTTTCTACCCCTCCGCCACCCCCCACTCTATTATTAATAGGGCTAATAAAATTAAATTGAGATATTCATGAGAAATATGGTACACGTATGCATTATAACGACATCTGGAACTAAAATATATTTAAAATCCTTTCGTTGAAGGTGTAATAACTGGGATTTTATTCACCGAATTACATGATTTAATCAGACATTACCATTGGCAGAGTACGGAGTGTCCCAATTACTTTTGCAGACTCCGTCGATATTATAGTATATCCATCGAAATCAAAACTGTGCTTACCCTTTTTCTTCTCGGTGTTTATATACTTTTGGTGTCCCTCAACCAGGTTACTTCACAAACAAACTTTATTGCATATGGAATGAACTTAATTTCATGACAAGCAAATAAAACACGTGATTTCTCAAAACACTTAAACCACTATATTTTCATAAGAAAATGAAAGCAAATGAAAATGACAATCACAAACATTTAAATACGAGTAAATAAATTAACAAACAGTAATTACACTATATTAAGAAAAGAAATGGTCCGCGGCAATTTCAAATCTTTAGCTAAATCGCGACCGAATATTCTTAGTTCAATTTTATTACAACACATTAATTTTCTACTTATTAAAACCGGCAAAATACTGAAATGTACTTAAACTTTAAAAGTGAAAAAGGTTCGCAAAACGATAATTTACAATACCCTGTAGGTAGATGATGACCGAACCGACTTTAAGCCAAGAGTGACGATGTTATCTCAATAGAAAAAAGACGTTTCAAAAGTGGGCAGTAAACTTTAAACCCTCGACCAATTAAAACCTTCTGTAGTTTAAACCCCCTATTTGAAATTACCTAACGGACCATGGTATTTATCATATGGCCTATCTGAACATTTTTATTACCACTAAAATAGATGAAAAAAAACCCTTTTGTTCCTGACTTTGCTTTTGTATGGGGGAAAAATCTGCCTTACGTGGTCTATCTATCTTATGGTCTATTATATATGTTCCTGGAAGCCTCTATCAAATGCTTTAGTTTTGAAAATCTAACTAGAACCCCCCGGTGAGCTCGTATTTAAACAAGTGTCCATAACTTCAAGTAAGAAAAGCGAATTGGACATAAAATAATTTGGATGGTTATTTATTGTTTACAAGTGGCTAACGTCGACTACCTAATAAAGAGTAAAGTTAACAAAGCACGTTACCTGGGCTCTGAGATAACTCAGTTTGAAACATAAAACAGATGTATCTATGACCGGTATTTTACGATAGTTTACTAAAGTCTCGACACTTAAAATGTTACCAAGATCGGAATACGGTTATTCTGTTGCGACGGGGCCGGACTTGGCTCCCTTAATTTGACTTTTGTTACAAAGGCGTGGGACTTGCATGTAAGATCTGGATGTGGAAATAATGATTCCTTATGCAGCGGTTTTTTTGTTTGTAGAAACTTCTTACCACTGATCAACTTACTTGGCTTTTTAATACTTAATTAGTCATTATTCGTTTCTGGTATTGAATTGTCCTTAATGTCTTAAAAGTTAAAGTTGTCATTACGTCTTTAATAAGAGGATTTTAACTTTTATTTAATATGAGCTACGCTTTCGAAGAACTGGCCGATACTCATTTACTATACGGCCGAGCCTGGGGTATTGATGCTGAAGCGAGAAGATTGTACGAAGAAGCTTTCCTAAATAGAAGAGTACCTTGCGAAAGGCGTTTTGTAAGACAAGGAAAATTCTGGTCCAGATCGTTATGTTAGGACTCCAGAAACAGAAGAAGCAATATTAAATGCTGTGAATACGTATCCCCAAATCAGTAAGAGAAGGCTACTGTTACAGAAACCATCGTCTGTTTGGAGGGTGATAGAAGTTCTGAATTTATTCAAAGAAATTTGTTTACGAGCGAGACGGGGTTTACGCGGGATGGTGTTGTCAACTTTCACAACAATCACATATGGGCATAAGATCATGCTTTCTTCGAATCCAGGCACCAAGAAAAATTTTCCATCAACGCAACGTTTGGGCAGGTATACTTGGCAATAGATTATTAGGACCATTTGTTTTGCCTAATAGATTGGATGGGTTAAATTATTTAGATTTTTTAAGAAATAATTTAAGAGATCTTCTAGAGGATATGCCATATGAGACCAGAAAGACAATGTGGTTCATGCACGATGGTGCAAATAGTTGTTTGAAATTATATTTAAATGCAGCTTATTTTAATAGATGGATTGGCAGAGACGGACCAGTAGCCTAGCCCCCCCCCCCCCAATCCCCCGACTTAAATCCTCTTGACCATTTTGTCAGGGGTTATTTGAAAAAAAAGTCTTGTCTACTCAATTCCTGTGACAAATCTTGAAGAGTTACGTGAACATGTAGCAATGGGGTGCGAAATTAGCAGCAGTAATTCACCTTATTTACAGAGCTGTTTATTTATGGTTTATTTATTGCCAAAAATATGTAGTTACTTTTACTAGTGGAAGCAACAGTACTTTGACATGTGTTCTGATACGTTAACAGTGCAGTGAGTGAAATGCGTCGTTTCATTTTACAGCAATATAAACTGTGTCTTATTGCCAAAATCACTATATGCTGTTAATACATGTACCTAATATTTTTACAACCACTCTTTAATTTTCTCCATTGTCCTAAATCTGATGTTTCTAGTTTGGGCGTTATATGATCTGTTAAGATCTGCACCGCTCTTGTCAATGTTGATAACCAAAATTCTGGAAAAACCTTTTTTTTAAACTTGTGTACTGTAATTATGACAAATTTTCATTAAAAGACAGACTTTAATTATGACAAAATATAAATACACAGCTAACACAGGAAACCAATTTTGTTTTGTAATGACTTTGTTGCTGTTTTCATATTACAGAATATACAATGCTATGTAATAATTATATAACATTCTCTGGAACAACATTTATTCTTAAAAGCAAAATTGTCACAAATAGATCTTAATATAACCGTTTTGTAAGATGATAAGAAATAACTATAAAATAATTCGAATGTATATTTATAACGGTGCTAAAAATGCTGCTGAACGATACTAAAAAGTCGTTAAAAAACGATTTAGTTTTATAACCTGCAATATTTTATAACTTAGTCACGAAAACATTTATAAAATAATTTCTTAACTCCATTATAAGATATTTTATAATTTTGGTGTAGAAACGTTTTAATGATAAATTTATAAAATAATTCAGTTGCAGACAACGAAATAGTATTTTCTGGAACTCTGATATAATCGATCGGCATTTAGAAGCATTAATAAAATAATATTAAAACAAAATAATCGTAGGACATTTATTTAAATTATAAAACAAATTTCCTGGTTGGGATGCTAGTTCGCCTACAGTATATTAGATTGTAAACATAAGCAGTTTAATGTTGTATTTACATATTTACAAAAAAACACCTCACTCACATTTTAATAATTTGCTTATACTAATATTCAAGTGGCAACTAATAACAATCCACATTCACAAACTTTTGAGCACATTGAATACTGGTGGCATTCGATATATTTTCTATTATCAATGTGAACCCTAAATTGGATATTATTGATTGTATGCATACATATCAATGGCACCGAACTGGTAACCCGAACACCTCTACTTTGAAATATGATTGTCGGGATTACATTTTCCCGACACATTCCATTACATATTGGATAAGGTAATATGGGCCTTTTCCACCAACCGATATAAACCCCGTTTAAAAATTTAATATCCTATCTTGACGTTACGTTTTTATCAGTTGCCATAGTATCGTGATACGTCAGCTTAATTGAAACGTGGATAACACATAACTCATTTTATTTCTTTTTTAAATATCTTAATTAATGAGCTGTGTTAACTATGAACCTTTAGAAATTAGTAAGACCTAAATGATTTTCGTTGTGGTTGACGTTAAATACACGGCCATTCGATTCATATTATATGCGAGTGTATGAATTTAAGATTCTTATTGAATATTAGATATTTTCAGCTATACTTACAAGGTATACAACAAACGTGATAGGTATGTGCGGTTTTAACTTGGGGGATGCACGTTGCTAATCTTGCGTAAAACATGTTTGTTACGATCTAATAATTAAGTAATGTACACGGGGTAACATTGACATGAGGCCTCAGATATTACGAATCCTAGGTAGGTAATTGAGATAGGAGAGCCAATAAAAAGACACGCTAAAAGAGAATGAGTGTTTATTATAAAATATAAAAAAAATCACAGAACACACACACTTACGGTGCACAAAATTATGTAATGTAATAATAGCAAAACGTAAATGGATATATGTAACTAAATACATTCTTAACAAAAAATGTTACGACTGAAATTGTTGAACTGTGCAGCCCACAATTCTAGAATAAAAAATTCACAGATTTCGCAATCCCTACAGTCATCGGGACATTGGAAATGATAACACCATACAGAAAACATAAACTTTTTCAACTTTTTCCGGACTCGGCTTCGCCTTGTCCGGCAATATACGATCCACTACACCGCTGTATTTCCACCTTCAATGAAAACTGGTAACTTGACCCCCTGTGATATATGCAACCCATATTACATTTGTGTATATCAGCCGTTGCATATACGCAGTCTCACTCAACCGCGACACCGCTGTATTTCCAATTTAAATGAAAACTGGTAACTTGACCCCCTGTGATATATGCAATCCATATTACATTTGCGTATATCAGCCGTTGCATACGATAGTCTCAGTTGACCGCGACACCTCTGTCTTTTGACCTTGAGCAAAAACTGGTAACTCTATCCCATATACGAAAACAAACATTTCAATGTTAAAAATAATGAGAATTAAAGGCTATCTACAATTTCGAAGAAACATACAAAACAGTTTCTTAGACACGCTTTTGTAGTAATTTTAATTTAACATACATAATACATACGTATGTACATACATAAAATTGTCTATAAAGTAACAGTTAAGAGTCAATTTAATATCTCTTGTACGCTCCTATGGAAGCTATTATTGCTGACCTGTGTAAAAAATAATGTAATAACACCAAGCTATTATTATTTTTGCTCACTTTTTTAAAGAGAAATTTTCAGTGACCTCTTGGCATTTACAACAAGAAATGCAGTTCTGTTGAAGCTGTGACACCATAAGTTTGATACTTACTTTACGCGAGAGCCGTTGTATACTCAATTTTGGTTGTAAATGCGTTTTAGTGTAGGATCTTCTGTTTGTCTTTCCATCTCCATGAAAGTTTTTTGTATTTTTCATATTTTAAAAGGTTTACGTTAAAACATATTTTTTTAAAGTTTGACATCACCTTGTTTTCTGTTCGACGCACAGTGGACTTGATAACTTTTAAAATACTTTTCTACTATTAAAAACCTACCGAAAGTCAAAAGCTAACTTAAGGGTAATTTTTTTTCGAGCTTTTACCGCTATTGTCTTCCTAGTAATTGGGCCGCAACGATTGTAGTTAGTTAATCACTTATTTTTGTTTCAGGTACAATGCTTCTAGTATGGACTGTCCTAATTGTCCAGATAGTTCGGTGTTATGGTCTACAAGCAAACAATTGCGGCTTTAACTCAATGTGTACGTGCTCTCCCGACCAACATGATCTTAGTGCCAGAACTATTCACAGCGTCAGTTGCCTGTCAGTGCCGTTTTACAAGTTTCCAAGTAAGTAGGAGTTGTAAGTGTCACCGCTACCATTATGGAAACCATGCTTTGTCAAATACATACATTAGTTGCCGGGGTTGAATAACTGAATATGCCGTATAATGAATTAGTCAATTTTGCGTAATATGGAATTACAGAATTTGTCCATTTAATTTTAATTACAGAGTTTACCATGAGAGAAATGTACTAAAGAGAGTTTCTTTTTGAATTAAAGTAATATGAAGTTTACCTAAAATTAACTAATGATTTAAGGAAATATTTGTTAAGGAATCATTAATTTGACGTGTACCTTGGGACTTTTCAGTCAATTTTCAATATTCCTTGTTCTTTTACGTTTCATTTTATTATCAACCATAGTCAGAGAAAATTTGTATTACTATTATTTTATCTTTCTATATTATTTTTACATTTTAGATGTTTTACGTTTCACTGTTTGTAGAAAAATTTAATAACAAAAGTTGTCTCAGACAATAGTTAATAATAAATCAAAAGGTAGGAAAACGTAAAAAATCCCAAGATATACACGTTGAATAGAATATTTCCAGATTTCTTGTTCACTTACGTTCGTTCTATCACTTTTGAAATTACAGCCATCATAAAACTATGACCCTCATATTTTTAACAGCCTGGGTATTAGGGTAGCTCAATAATCAACTTTAATTTTTTTGTCTCATCCCTCAGTTTTGTTCGAAATATAAACAAAGAATGCTTCTCCAAATTAGAGTAAAATCGGTTGATATTACTACGTACCTCCAAAATCATATAGTTTTCCATGTAATTCTTATGGGTAAAAGAAAGTTGTTTATAAATTTGCGATAGAATCTTCAACATTAAGTGAAGTACGAATCGCACATAAGTCCCCTTTTCAGAATAGGGCAGAGAGTAGGAATTCAGAATTCTCTTATAAATGAAACACTGATAAAACCCTTTTATAAGACCCCAAAATAACCAACGAGGGCAAAAGTATCGCGCGGTTTTGACATTTGTTATTATTTATTTGCGATTTCTTGCACAAAGTATATTGTTATTAAATAGCCACATTCTAGTTTGTGTCAATATTTTAATGATTTTTAAATTGTTTGAACAATTATATTTCTCTAGAAATGTATGAAATTTCAACCATTATCTAATTTCCCAAATTAGTGGTTTCGTTGCTAGAAAACATTTTTCTATGAAATGTGCCTAGAACATTATTATAATTCTATGACCAATTATTTCCACACACTAAAGTACAAATATAGTCTTTAGTCTTTAAAGGAGAACATCATATTTTTTCCTTTAAAGAGACTTGGATGGGAAATCTAAATGTGGAAGTAGTGTGATGCCTTAGGCAGTGGTTTTCACAAACGATTTAACTTTTCTTCTACTTTGCTAATATTTCAAATACACAACATTTCTTAAACAATCATCTGTTGTTTATCGATGTAATATTATTTATTTTTTAAGTTTTATCAGAGTAAATGAAAAATTTCTAATAGTTAGAAGTCTCTATAGTGAAGTCGATTTAGTCAAAAAAATAGTGAGGTTTGGAAATTTCTTAAGATGGATGCAGATCCTACGGAAATTGTTTGTCATGGCGAGTATAACAAAACCTTAAAATCTCTATTTCCAAAAATGGGTGGAACCGTGCTTTTTTGGCCGAAAAGGGATATTTCGGACATTTTAATGGTCAAATTGCAGTTTTAATTTTTTTTTGGCCACCTAAACAATTAGTTAAGGAACGACAATAGTATCCTTTTATTCTCATTATTAAGGAAACCTCCAGTTTAAATTTGGGAAAGATACATTCATCCCTCCTCCTGATATAGATATCCATACACGAAAAAAATAGAAAAAATTAAGTTTCGGCTATCTTCATCAGATCTCAACCGATTTGGCTGCAATTTAGAATGGAAGCAGTCTTTATCACACAAAAACTGTTTACCAAATTTCAGCCTAAAATATTAAACGGTTGGGCTGAAATTGCAGTTTCAGTCAAATTTTCTGAGATTTTCAAATCGAAATATCTTCGGACCTGAAAGTCGGATTAAAATTTGCTTTGTGGCGAAAAGCAGGCTATTTTGTGTAGTTTTACGTGATATAAGATTCATTTTTTTACATTTAATCGTTTTTCAGCCATTTGTGCTATATACAATGTGTCCACGGAAAAGCGACATTATATGGCAGCTTAAAAATGAACTACCCAGGTCCAATCTTGGTTCGACATGTGAAGTAGACAAATGTTGTTTCTTAGATTTTAACGGGTGTTAAATGAAGTGTTGGTGTGTTTCCGGTGTAGTTGGTAGGCTCTTGATGGAGCCATGGTTATCTGAACGACGTTTCGGCGGAATCTGCCATCATCAGGTTCTCGCTGAAAGCTACCTACTTCTGCTACTGCTGCCGCTGCCGCTGCTGCTGCAGCTGCTACTGCTGCACCTCGTTTCTATATCAGGAGGGGGGATGGTCGGATCTGCCCCAAATTTGAACTGGAGGTTCCTTCAATAATGATAATAAAAGGATACAATGTTCGTTCCTTAACTAATTGTATAAGTGATCAAAAAAAATTAAAACTGCAAATTTAACCCTTAAAATGTCTGAAATGCCCCCTTTTGGCCAAAGAAACATGGCTTCGCCCCTTTTTGGAAACAGAGATTTTACGGTTTTGTTAAACTTGCCATGACAAATAATTTCCGCAAGGCCTGCATCCATCCTAAAAAAAAACTAGATGTATTCTAAAAAAGATGCTAATTAAGAATAATAAAATCGTTGTAGCAAATACTGTATGCGACAGTATTTGCTACAACGATTTTATTTCCACCCCTTAGGAAACCTCCCTTAGAATCCGTGGGTTCAAAAATTATAACAAGGGATAACTAACACACCTTGTTTAATAATTTACTGAAAACTTCACCATATTTTGATCAACTAAAATACACTTTTACTGACTAAAATAATATATCACCACCAAATTATCTAACCTTAATTTATTTCAAGACTTCCTTCCGCGTATTTACATTGGCGTATATACTCTACAAAAGGCATCTAGAAATCTTATAGCAACTTAAATACATTTCTAGCAAAGTGTTGAACCTAGCGTGCGGCAATCCAAAATAATGTAAAAATATCGACTTTCTTCTATAAGTTTCTAGCTTCTAGAAAACGTACTACTAGTGTCTCAAATATGGCGTGCATGAATCTAGTTGTCGAGACTGTGGTACAGTTGCGTACCATACTACTTAATTCCGACTATTACTCATGAGCTATCAGCGCCAGCCCCTAGGGAGCGTTACGCGTAACATAATTGTTTAAATAAATTACAATTATTTAACTACCGTTAAAAACGTTAAATTATTGACAGAAACTAGAATCTGACTAATTAATAATTTGTGCATAGAAAATTGCCAATATACAATATTAAACGTCAAAAATGCGCGATATTCTATTTTGGCCCATATGTGGTCATTTTTCGGAACTCCATAAGAGGGTTTCATCTAGGATTAATTTTTAAAAAGTTATTAATTAGTATTCTCTGGACAATCCCGGGGAGGAGATTGTGCGATTTTTATTTCACTACAGTTTCTGTCGCCCATTTACAAAAAACCGTATTTTACACACAAAAATTACATGAGAAACATTATGGTCTCAAGGGTACATGTTGACATCTTTTTTTTTGAGATTTCGAACAAATCTGAGAGGCGAGGCAAAAGATAAATCGAAATTTATTTTTCGCAAGTATGAATTTGAACTAAGTACCTGACTGTACATAGATACATACAATTTTTTAAAATATAATTATAAATCGACTATGGGAAGAGATATGGCGATGTAACTAATATACCAGTGATCAGTTGGAAAGAAAGTGTTTTTGAAAATAAACATTTACCAAATCAGAATAATAACACTATCAAGAGGAAGCTGAAATAGGAAATATTCCTCGCCAATTTAATAGTCAATTATGCATGTTTCGTCAACTATGTTGGAAAGTTAGATTCCCAGGGCTGCGCTGTGGCCTGCGGACGAATTTACTCCTAGTTAACAAAACGACGAAATGTCAGAATCATATGCTCAGTTGACGTACGATCCACAAGTGAAATTACTAAATTAATTGTGTCAGTCAATTGGAAATAAAATGTTCGTTAGTGTTTTATTAATTGATCTATTAACGCTCCATAAGTTTCATCAATAGATTATTATTATAAATGAAGTATTTTTTAAAGCTCACTACCACCGAGTAATAGAAAGGAGTCATGTATAAATGTTGGTGGTATTTAAAATATTTATACGGGGTGTTTCGTGAGTGACCATAGCCATACGCTAGTAAAAAGTACAGTACCATGAGCTGATTTCAAACTTTCCTTTATTATATCCTTAGTGCTCTTTGTTTCCGATATACAGCGCTTTTTGTATTTTTTGACATAGTTTCGATCGGTCATATTTTTAAATTGGCTTCACCAAATCGAACTAAATTTAGTAGGCCTGTTTCACAAATATTGTTCTTCATAATTCAGTACTACAATCGAAAAAGATATAAGGCAAGAGCTCAATTTTTTTTCTTTTGGCATTTGCCTAAAACTATCATCCTCTATATGGATTTGGCAATTTTTAATGCCGAATTTAAGAATACTATAAAAACGTATTCAACAATGCAATTAGTTTATTTGGCACACTTTTAGTGCTTCGAGAATTAACAACTGACTTTCATAATAAATCAATTCAAAAAATATTTGGAAGCTTTCCGGCTACAAAAACATTTTGCGATAAAAAATTATATACTACTCTCTGTTAGAATTTGCCACGGCGTTTGCCAAGATAGTAATAGGTAAGAATGTCAACAAACATTACAAAAATTGAATTAATTCTGTTCGCAGCTATTGATATACAGTGTGTCCCACTTAAGGACTAGCCACCCTCGTAAACTTTTCATTTATGAACCGATTTTTGTGTCTTTTTTTTGTTATGTAGATTTCCAAAAAAGGGATTAGAAACATGTTCTATTGCTTCCGGAGCTCAAATTCACGGCCAACTACGAGCATTGTTTAAGTGCGAAATATTGAGGACTACTATTACGGATTTTTTTTTAGAAGATTAGAACGGATTCTTATTCAGGACCACCTAAATACCTACTGTACCAATTTTTGTCGTGATAGTAATACAGGGTGGCCCAAAACATTAAAAATGGTTTTTTTTAAATAACGAAGTTTAAAATAAAAGAATACGTTACTTTTGTATTATCTAAATTATTTATTGATACAATAATTATTATTTAAATTTTTATTTAATTCGAAACTTTATAAACAGTTACCATAAGCTTGTAAAAAAATTAGATTTTAAATTTTTTAAGAACCTGAGCGGTTTGTGTTATTAAAACTTAGTAGGCGTGGAAAACAAGAAATGTTAGTTGGAAACTGCCTGACACTGTCACTGTTTAACTTGCATTTTAGTTCTTTGATAAACAACTAAAACAACTTAGTTATTACGTATTATTATAAAGAATAATAATGGCTCGTCGTTCTTAACAAGAAAAAGTGAGAATTGTGCGATTAGTTGGCGAAGGAACACGAAGTTTTCGTGGAGCTGCTGCAGAATTTAATATGAGACAGCCTGGCCGTGAATTTGAGTTCCGGAAGCAATAGAACATGTTTCTAATCGCTTTTTGCGAAATCTACATAAAAAAACACAAAAATCGGTTCATAAATAAAAATTTTATAGGAGTCCTTAAGTGGGACACACTGTACTATATGTATAACTGCTGCTCGAAGGCTACTGTCTTCTTTACCCGACGAAAAAGACCACGGCTAGTGCTGATTAGCAAGTAAAAGGGAGTGCTAAACACCCTATTGTCTCACATACCCTTGTGTTTATTAGACGCAACCAAAAGACTGCTAGAGAAGCCGCTAAAACCATGATTATGAGTAGCTGTACCAGCGGCTAGTGATGAATCCCACAAAATATGGCTACAGAAAAGTATTACTCACATTAAACGCAATAGGGGAGGTGGTGGAATTGGCGGGCACGTCAGAGGAAATCACCGAACAAGACCATCTTGCATACTGGTAATATCTGATGTAAAAACACTTCGGTACGGTGGAGTGAAATGTTAAAAGCACAGGAGAGTACGTTCAGGGTACCTGCATATCTGTTATGCATATACAGAAGTTACCTGAGTGAACGGATGCTACTACATGACACCAGGGTGGGCTTTCGACAGAAGCAGTAATATCGGAGGCAGCAAGGGTGTCTAGGACCGGACCTCTGAGATGTGACATATGATGGAATACTGAAAATGGAACTGCCGAAAGGGAAGCATCTAGATGGGTACGTCAATGGCATTGCGGCAGGCATCGTGACTTGAGATGGCAAGCAGGCCCAGAGGAAACTAGACCAAGTCATCGTGGAATACTGCGTAGAATATCATGAACTGCAGCTAGCAGTAAATAAAAAGGAAATGGTAATATTGACGAATAGCAGAATTCTCACAATATTGGCCATGATCATTGAGACATGCTTCAACTACGAGCTTACTGAGAACAAATCCAGCAATTAACTGATAAAGCAGCAACAACGACAGCTGCATTTAGCATATTAGACGGACTCAGAGCGAGCAACCATAAGCTGCTAATATTTAGGAGCCAACGCATCCTACGTTACGGGGCCGAGATCTGGGCGAATGCATTACGGACCGAAAAATACCAAAATCGTCTGACTATAGACAGCTCAAAAGAGCGTTAAGGATGACGGTAATAGCAGGAGCACATCCAAGTGATTGATTTGCACAAGGATGTAAGAATACTCTTCTCTAGGAAGACGGGAATAGACACAAACTCAGCGAAGAAAGAAGAACGGTCTCGTGTTGCTTAACACAGTTCCTGACGGGGTATGACTTTTTCCTACTCTATGTATATAATATGAGGAAAATGAAGAATTCAGGGTGCGTCTACTGTGAGATGGGACACGAGGTCAATGCACACAATGTTCTCTTTATCCGATAGATGGACTCACGAAATATATCTGGAAATGGCAGTGGGTTTCCAAATGACCCGACAGACTCGGCAACATCGTGAACAATATCCTGCGAGGAAAGCATCGTTGGAACACATTGTCAAGAATCTATCTGACAAAGAAGAAACGAGAGTAGCAGTAAACCCGACAAGATCTACATCAATAGTATTTTGAACTCAATTCTGAACCCATGACGACACTTGTGGATGGGAGACGACGGGAAATAGTGTACAAAAATAAAATGAAAAATGGCGTCATAAGGAAGTGCAGAGTAGACTAAAGTAGCCGCTAAAGAGCGGCTCTGATCTAATATCTCTTCGGGTACGTCAGGAGAGCGAATTAGTCCAGTTAGCTAACGCACTAGCTGCGCCCAGTCATTAAAAGGAATCGCTACCTTTAGCTTAATTTGTCTCTGATCTTTTCAGTTATTCGTATCTGATTTGTAGTAATAGAGGGTTAAGTGGAAGAGTGTCGTGTGGACAAACTTCGCCTTCTGAAGTAAAGACATTTATTATTATTATTTATAATTAATAACATTATTCTTGGATATTATCACGATTAACCACGTTGACTCAATGATATTTACATCGCGACATTTATTTTATAACGGCGTTAACATTGTCTTTATTGTTTCGATCACCAAGAGTGATATGGTCTACATTCCCGAGTTGTTCGCAGTTACAAAGGTGGTCAACCGCAGTTCCTATATATTTTATTGAAATGTCCTGGAAATGTGCCATTGCTGAATTTTGCTCTGGAAATACTTTCAGTAAAATTACTACTTATTTAATAATTTTTGTGCCACAGTGAACAAGAAATAGTTTCGTGAAATGAAAAGCATGACGTGTTCGTATTTTGTTCGCATTTCTGCCACTCCAGCTACCACTTGCATTTTAGTTTCGTAGAGAACCTTTTCACGTGGATTACAGTTATTAATCCTCTTTATATGCTCTAGCCAAACAATTTCATCTAGAATTTTACTCTATACAATTCTATTTTGTGATCCAAACATAAGTTATTTTAATGTAATGTAAATATAATTTAACAAAATTTAAACACAAAATCAACACGTAAGGCAATGTAGATTGTATTATTCAGGCGAGAAGAATAACACAGGCATAAAACATGGCTGTTAATATTGTGATTTTTACGTATAGAATGTAATGTATTACTCATTAGTGAGAGAATATTCAAACAGTCATTAGCAAGAGAATATAAATATAGCTTTATTTGGTTGGTCAGTTCCTGACTGACTTTTTAAATTAGCAATCAGGTTTCCATATTTAGAAATATCAATATTTTTGTAAACCTTTAAAATTACCTTCACCATTGAATACTTTTCCACATTGAAGAAGCTGAACACTTTTTGCGTACGCTAAGAAAATAATCCAGCATTTACACTACGCTTCATTTGCACCAGTATTACTTCTGCATTTTGCCCAATCGTTATATTTGCTGAATTCCTTGTCATAATAAACAGCTAGGAATTTCATAGCTAGTAAGATTGAACACACCTCATTTGCTTCTTTCCTAACTCCTTCCGAGACATACCAATTTTCATCCATTTTTCACGACTAATTATTATTTTTTAACCTTTATTTGTTGTTTATGGGTATAAACTAGTAGACAATAAATAACAATCAACAACTACAGCAACCATTCCATGACCTCCCCAATTCCAATGTTTACAAATTTTAAAATTGATTTGTCAAATTTAAAAAAATATTCAAATAAAATGTCATTAAAAGAAAGTGTTGGCTAAAACTTTGTATTGCACACGTGTGTAATTGCACATTAGTTACTTAAGAAAATTAACCACTCGCGGTCTCGTGGCTTATACATTTAGTATAAGTAGGTCGCCCCTCCCCGGCGGAGTTGTATTTAAGTGGTGGGGGGTAAAAATGTACCCCCAAAAGGGGTATTTTTGCGGTTTTACGGTTACATCTCGTAAAGGACTCACAATATCGAAAACATTGTCCTGTGGAAAGTTGTAGAGCCTTAACTTCTGCATTGAATGAGCCAGACACAAATTTTTTGGACCTCCCGTTCCCATACTAGTGCTCATCAAAGTTGGACAAATTTTACATATCTATGAAAATGTGTTATTTACACTACATTAAACAGTACTAAAGCACTCCATTGTACTAGTTTTGTACTTAGTAAATGTATAAAATATTAAAAGTGTAGAATATATGAAAAGATAATATTAAAAAATGGTTTCATATAGAATATGATGAGATCCATTCAACTGATATAAAAATGGGGACAGGAGGAAACACACAACAAAAATTGTAGTTAAAGGTATGAAGATGAAAATGGGAAAAAATAGGTAGGTACACAAATTTCACAGACGTCGACATTTGATTCTCGTTAGGCCACTCGCCTCGTCAATGTCTGTAATTTCCGATACGGAGTCCATCTCCCCATCACTCGGCTCCCCAAAGTCTGTGATTTCCGATACCGAAACGCAATCCAGGTCTTCGTCAACATCTGGTTCGTCAATTGCATCTGGTTGGAGGGAGTTAGTGCAGGAGTTCCTCTAGCAGTTGGCACAAATCAATGAGCAATTAATCCCAGCCTTCCGACACCCACAGCCATCTGCACACCCGTTGTTGTATTTGCAGAAAATTGTGGAGAAAAGAGACTGTGGAGCTGGTTCCTTAGAGGTAGGAACGGGGTCAAGGCCAAACTTTGAAGCCCGCCATCCCCAGAGGAGCGGCTCCATCTAGTGTCCTAACGATATTTGTACTTGTAGGTAAGTTCTAAAGCAATGTTGACGGGTTGCTTCGGATGTTCGTGGTAGGGATGCCAGGTTGAATTTGAATTTCACTAGGGCTTTGGAAAACAGATCGAATCGCAATTTATCTAAAGTATCTCCTACCCTACCTCCATAGAGGATTGTTAAAAATCGCAGACCAGCTTCGGCAATAGCTTCGGCTTAAGGGTCGTGCTCGAAGAAAAGTTTGATTTCTTCGAGAAGACATTAATTTCAACCAACAACCTTCTTCTTACCCTGCCTGAAGGGTGCTAAAGTTGTGTCACATCCATTTATGACGTGGAGAAATATGAGTGGCCTTCTGATGTTGTCTGCCAGTTTGAAGCTGTTGGGACCAAATACTTTTTGAGAAATATATGTTTGCTGATGGTGTAGCTAGGGCATTGAGCATGGCGAGAAGGTCCATATCTCACCAACTACCACAACCTTATCATGCTCCTGTGATACCTCAAGGGCCGTGGCAACAATCAGGGGGTCAAAAAAACTCATTTTGAATCTCATCGAACGCAGAATTTATTCCTCTAAAACTTCTGTATGGGCCACTTTATTGAAAGAAGGGTTAGTTTAGATGATAGAAAAGCAGAGGTTAAAACGAACATTTTTCATAAATATGTAAAATTTGTCCAACTTTGATGAGCACTAGTATGGGAACGAGTGGTCCAAAAAATATGCGTCTCATACAATGCAGAATTTAATGCCCTACAACTTTTAATACGACAATGTTTTCGATATTGTGGTTCCTTTACGAGATATAACCATGAAATACCCCTTTGTGGTACATTTTTACTCCCCACCACTTAAACACAACTCCGCCGGGAGGGAGAGCCTAGGTTAGTTATATGGGGCAACAAATGAAGCCATTAAAACAATGAAACCTTTTGTAGTAATTATTTTCGATACGTCTAATTATTTGGTTTTACACTACTAGCGTATAATAAGAGTTAGAAATAAACATGAATGACTGAAAAAAATATATATTTCGCAGTAAGACGCAAAATTTTATAATTTCATATAACTTTTAATCCACAATACTTCTTTTTAATACCTTTCTTCCCTCTTTGTAGTTTTTCACATTTTTGCAAATATATAGTGTATAAATTTTGAAAAATAGTACTTTCCATAAAAGCCGGCGTTTTTACAAAGGACGACTTTTCCTCGTAAGCTTAAAAATAAAAAAGTGTTCCCGCTGAACACAATCCGTGGACACAAGTATGTTGTATAATACCTGATACCTGACAGGTTTATTTAAACCAAATGTAATTATTCCTATTTCTGCTCCACCTTTAATCACAGTTCTTTATTTACTGCATCATTTAAAAAAAAATCTACTCGTTATTGTACTATATTGTATTACCCAGTGCAAAATCGTGATATCAAGGGATGTTTTCAGTTCTATTTTATAGACGCGCTTTTCATACTTCTGCTCATTCGCTAAAAAAGTTAACTTCTGATTTAATTAAATTTCATGTACTCCACCTATATCATTTTTTACGACGTAGAAATTTTTGAGCGCAGTAACTATTCTCTTGAATCCTGTTTTATACCACAGTCAAAGCAATTATTAATGAAACGAATAAATAGTTCCGATTGCTCAGTGACTAAAAAAAGTCATGACATACCAATTCATTTTTAATCCATGTTGCTCGATTATAAAAATGCATATGATTTTTAACGCAGACAATGTTCTGAATTCATTTTTCAATAGAGAACAGATGTTGGGAACAAAACTAGGTCCTGGTTTTCTTTTTACTTTCGGAATTAAACAACTTTTGTCCCATAAAAACAGAACAAAAATTAGAGAACAAACAAATTAGAACCAGATAATCAACAAATATACAGGTAAAAATATGGATAACAAAGTCAAAAATGAAATGCATTAATAACGAGAAACGACAACAAAACTATCGGGAGAAAATAAAAATATTAGTGTAGGTATAGCGAATAGTAATTTGAAACGTTTGAAAATAGTAGTAATGAATACTACTTGTCAAGGTAGTTGTTTCCCCATACATTTAATATATTGAATATACATACAAGTGCAATAATCAGGCCTGTCGAGGGGGGGGGGGGTGTTTCTCCCCGGGCTCAGCGATTTTAAGGGGGCCCGGGTTTCGTCCGAAGTTGAAGATTTGGCGGTTAGCATTTGCATTAGGTAAAACGAGAGAGGTATACTTATAAATGATTATTGTGATGTAAATAATAACGAGTTCCGAATGACCTATATTGTTTATAATAAGATAGAGAAAGGGAATATCATCCTCCGTTCTCTAAATTTTTGGTTGGGATAAATATAGAAACGTAGGGAATATCACCTCTCCGCTCTTCAAAATTGCGATTAAGACACATATTCAACATTGAGGAATATTACCCTCTCGCATTTCAAAATGTCGACCGAGATAAATATTCAATTCTAAGGAATGTTACTCCCTGCTCTTTAAAATTTCGTTCAATCCTCCTAAGGAATACTCCCCCCACCCACCCTTTTTATAGAGATAAATAGTTTATTATTATGAATGCCACCCCCCGCTCTTCGAAATTTATCTTGAAGATTGGTGGGAGTCGTATGTTATTGTAGATGAACCTAGTATCGTTTGGTCTGAAGGACACGACAAGGAGTGTATGTAATTTAGGCCGGAGCCGTGTCGCCACTACGATACTGATCAACTCTACTCGCAAGGGGGATTCAAGATACCCTTCAGACTCCCCAAGACGAGAATAGACAAAATTATACTGACCTCGATTGTTACAGTCTGCTCTCTCCTTCGAACTCTTATGTTGGTCAGTGCACTTTTAATGAATACAGCTTATAATTAGCACTATCTCAGAAACACTTCTTAATAATTAAGACCATCGATGGACTCTATGAGTATTCGGACGACAAGTACACAGACTTGGCGGGATCAAAGGTGACCCGCGGAAAGTAATTGCCCAACTCACGCCACAGAATCGCCCGTCGGTCACAAATCTTATAATTAGTGGATCAATAAGAAATCGAATTCAAAATATATTCTCATTTATTGAAATAATTCATAAAATGTAAAAAATATAAATATTCAATACTTAGCTAATGTGTATAAGACAAACATCAAAGAGCACCACCACTCGGAAAGCCGTTACCTCCCGTAGGAGTGTAACTTATCTAGCGTCGAGAGAACTATGACAATCGACTGTACAAAAAGATTCAGACTCCCAATTAGTAATATTTGTAAAATATATGCAAAACTTTTTGAAAATTATTCACTTTGAATTTGGCACTAATATTATCGAAATTATTATCAAGATGGTTAAAGAAGCTATCTATATGTATCCGATGGTTTTCCTGCTTTTATAAACGTACTAACGGCATCGAACACAAATATACTTTTTTTCCGTCGACTCGCCTTCGACCGATTAGTATGGCGTTGTCCGCCTGAGCCGGGATAAAAAGTATTTTGTGTTCGTCGGAATCGACCTCCGACTTTGAATTCTTTGACTATTTTTCTGTACATTTTTGGGGTTTTGTATGAGGATTATGCTCCAACCTTTTGAGGAACATTAAATGAGGGTTTTGGTTTTTATTGGAAAAAAGGCCCCATTGATTATTTCCTAAATTTTGACGTTTAAAGTAGCTACTCGCTACATGCTGACTGAGGATTGCTACTTGTAAAACAACAAATTCGTTGTACTTTCGAAAAACCAAATTTGTGGTACCTACTTTCGAAAAATTCATCTCGAGGAGCGGTTTTTTGCTTTAATTGCGTCTTGTTATGGTAATTTTGTAAACATAATTTTTTTGAGATTTAAAAAAAATTAAATTCGTGGTATTTCCGAAAAATTTGTTGTGCGGAGCAGTTTTTTTTTTTGTCTTGCGTGATTTTATTCGTTGTACTTTCGAAAAACCAATTTCAGAGTACTTTCGAAAAGTTCGTCGGGCGGAGCGGTTTTCCGCTCCGCGCAACTTGAAATTTTTTGTAAGTCAATTTTTGGAGTACTTTTGAAAATTCGAACGACGGAGCCCAAAGGCGGTTGACCGTCGTCCTCGAGATGAAAAATTTTTCTAATTCAATATTTTGGTCATTTTTAGTAAAATAATTTTTTACGTAGATTTCGATTTAATATTAGGCCAAAGGTGTTTAGAAGTCTTTTTAATGGTTTTAATATTATTTTTTCATGGGATTTTTGTCGGATTTTACTTTTATAGTAAATTGGATATTTTTTCAAATGGATCGTTTTACTTGGTTCAATAACTACAACCCCCCGGGCCCCGATTTTTTCTCGACGACCCTGACAATATTTTTAAGTTTATGATGTCAACATGGTGAAACACTCATCAGTGTAAAATAAAATGTTTATAAGTAGCTCCATCCTATCTATGATTCGAACTCAGTACCCTTGGATTTCGAATATAAAAGTTAACTGTCAATGTTAATGTTTCAATATAATGTCTCTAGTTGAACATAACATTTCGATGGTTGAATATTATATCATTGTAAAATATATGTATACTGGGAAAGTTTCAGTTACAAAACATATAAAGTAAGAAGACATTTTTTGAAATTTAGATAATGAATAACTTTCTTATTTGCTGATCGATGTTGTTCTAAAGCTATAGGGTTCTTCTACTAGCTGACTAACAAAATTTCAGTATAATCAGACTTTTCTTTCTTAAGTTAACGCGCTTACCAGAAACACAACAGACTTATGAACGACGGATATTTTGAATGTTGTTTAGAGTTCGATTACTTACAGAATGATATGAAATTCTTTTCTCTAAGAGCAATTTCGACGGCTTTAAAAACGTTCAAAACACATGTCTTCGTTGAAGTATCTGAAAATTCGCAATAAAACGTGCGCACAAAAATGTTACAGACGGGGACCGACCGACAGGCAAACAAATTTTCTCTCGCTCAAAGAAATCTCAACAGCTCGTGACATTCTAAACTTATTTCAACAAATAGAAAAACTGATTTTTTTTACGATTATTATACTTCCACTCCACTACGTGGAAATAATTTTAATTTAGTATTAGTCAGCGGTTCTCAAAATGTTCGCACTTACAATTTTTTCTACATCTGTTTTTCTGAGAGTGGACATCGCTTAAAATTAATTCGATTGTTTGATCACCTTTATGTATTTATTAAAATTGAATTTTAATTAACAGTTAAAATATCGGTAGTCTATTTCCAAAAATCTTTTTTATATTATTCTCTACTCAACATTGACGAACATAGCTCATGTTTTTTTAAAGCAACAAAAGGTAAATCAAATTATGGAAATCAAAATATATGTACTTTAAGATATACCTACACTACACACACTTAGCTGGTTTCTATATTATTAATGTTAATATTGAATTTTAAACATTAACCAAGGACAGTTATCCCTAACTCTTTATTTCTAGTTAAGTTATCCCTAACTCTTTATTTTTAGTTAAAGGGAAAAGGAAGCAACTCATCATCATTACCGACGGTAATGGCAATTTGGCTTCTCAAGAAAACGAGTATGAACCACCGAATTAATTAAAACTTATTATCTCTAAGTCAATTTAAAGTCTACGTTGCTATATGATTTTCAAGTATATTTTGTATTCCTGCCACTAAAAAATACATAACATATTTTGACGGAAAACTTCTCTGAATACACGTTTCTAAACAAATGCGGTATCAGCTTTTAAAGGCAAGGAATTACATGCTGTATTAGAGGCATTATAAATTATTTAAACAATGCCTTAACAGATTAACGTTAAATTAGAAGCTCCCTCGCTCATTAATCTTGGATTTACTTTTTTAATGACAAAGAACGTTGATGGTGCATGTTTCAGTGATTAAAAATGATCGAAAATTACATGTGACGGGACCCGGTAGACATTATGAAAAATTAATCATTTCCTCTCACAAATTCCACTCATCAACGTTAAGTGTGAATCTGTAGAAAGACATAACGATGATAATTATTGTAAAAGCTCAATTTCAGTAAAGCGGCCGTAGATTTAAATCACAGTGAATTATTCGTGAGCTACATTTTCGTTATTATACTTATTAAAATATAAAGTTTTAAATAGATTTCCAGGGAAAAGTAATCAATGACTTCGTAGTGCTATAAGCTTATTTATCTATTGTAATTCGACGGGTACTTAACCCGGCTTTTCAATAACCACTAGAACATCAAAACCCAACAATCAATATAGGATTATAAATATACTCACACCAAGCTATTATAAATACATCTTTTCAGAAAATCCTTAAATTATTGATATTAAGTTATGCTATTTTAAACATTTATTTTTCGGAGGTGTATCTTCGTGGATTGATTAATTGATTTTACAGAGTGCCACAGAGGATATGTTTTTACTGATTTGTTTGGATTTGAAATATTTCCTGATATTCTAAAAACCCGAGGAGTTGTACCTGTTTTCAAGAAGAGTAACCCAGATTATTTAGAAAATCGTCCATCTGATACAATATTTACTTAGTATAAGAACGATTGTATGTACAGGGTTATTCACTATATTTTGACCCCCCCCCCATTTAATTTCTGTTGTTATTGAAAAAGAAAAAAGTTTTGTATAATAGTTGTAGGATATTACCTATATTTTATTTAAACGCGATTTAAACAAAAAACAATTTCATATGTAGGTCACGTGATACGAAATAAATAGATGTTTTTTTTTTAAACACCCTACATATTGTATGGGTATATCTTAAATACTTCTGGACATATTTGACATTTAAAATGCAAATAAGCTGCTTTATTGCAAGAAGAGTGAGCCATGCGTGTCAAAACACAAGTACAATAAAAATAACAAGGTAGGCCACGAAAATAATTATTTTATTGTTTATTCAATTCAGACATAATGCCTTTCTGATGAGCTCCAGAATAAGGGCGGAAAACGTTTCAAAGGCTAAGCATTTCCAAGAAACCGAATGATAGATTTCATGAAAATGTAATCCATTAGAGTGAAAAATTTTAAGGCAAGGTATAAAAATAAATTCATTTTAGGCCTTTCTTCGTATTTTTAACAAAATCTTCATGATCGTAGGGGGTTATGTAGATACTAGTTTAATCTGCATGGCCGTAGGGGACTATGTGGATGCTAGTGTTAGAATGAGAATTGTCAAATAAGAAACTAGACAAATTCATTTTAGGATTTTAATTTGCTAGCATAACCAGAATTCAGGTTATCGAAAAAATGTAAGTTTTTCTTTAAGTTATAGATAGTTATTTTTTCTGCTGTTTGCAAACTCCTATAAAGAATATGTTCCAATACAATTATAAGCAAACAAATAATAATTCATTTTTACACATAATATATTTTTACCTATTTTTCATATTTATGTTACGGTGATAAAAATAATACGTAATATACCTACAGAAGAAAAAAAACGTAAAACCCAGAAAATCATTCATATTTCTAAAGGAACTATAAAGTCACAAACTAACTTTATATTCCAAAATGTTGTAATAGGCTCTGCAATATCAAATATCCTGTATTGTTCCCAGGCGTAAAATTTTCTGACTGAAGATATAAAAAATAAATCATAAACATATTCCCTCTACTTTATCCACTGAATTTATGGTTCTAAAACATTACAACTTATGTTTAATATAATATGTGTGTTCACATTTATGTTCACATTTACGTATTAATTTCATCTTTGCCCTTTGTTATTTGCATTGCAAAGTTTTATTCAAATTAATTAATATTTCAAAATATAATATATCTTTTGTGAATGAGTGTAAATAAACTAAAACAAAAAGCACTAATGTCACATATTAATTAAACTTTATATTTTCAGAAACCGCTTGATCAAACAGCGCCAAACTCGTACTTAAGTCATGCAATTTTACTGTAAGATTTTCATTCATGAGATATTAACCCTCTGCGTTATCACCTTGATAAAAGGCAAGTAATGTGATCGTAAAAGTAAACGATAAAGATTTTAACTAATGTACCGGTTTTTTACCTTAATGACTCCGGTAAGTCTGATTGTAATAATAAAAATATTATAAAGTACACTTGAATTGGTCCCTAGAATTTTTTTCGCGTTGTATGCTTTTTCATAGATTTTAGATATACTTAACAAATTTGAAGATGGTGATGTTCATGGTAGAAATATATACAAGGTATGCTCGTCTGAGCTACCAGAATTTGACTTTTCTGCGCATGGAACCAACGGGAACCATATTGGAATGATATATCACAGTATATTGACAGAGAATCCTAATATTTTGTGATATTACACATATTTCAAGTTTTTATAATATTATCCCTCAACATTGTACCCCTGTAACCAGGTGTAAAAGTAGCCGTATTGGGGTGAGTAACTGCGTAATATCATTTTTGTGTTTGGTTTCTCTATGGTGTGATATTTGTGATGTTAAAAAAGAAACGATTATTTATAATAAACTTAAAACATGGTTGAGTGTAGTATAAACAGTTGCAAAAATAGGAGTGTAGCTTCAACTGAAAGAAATGTAATATTCTTTCGGTTCCCAAAAATTGAAGAATATCGAGAAAATGGTTAGAAATTTGTCCAGTAAAACCTGATCATTTCAAAAACGGTAATTATAAAAACTAATTATTTAATACATTGGCTTATTTACAATTACAAAATATGTATTAGTAAAAGATAACCTATTTACGATATAAAAGTCTGCATTTGTTATTTAACACAAATGTGGTCTGAAATAAAAAAAAAAAAATTACAGCTCGCATTTGTTCAATGCATTTTAAGAGGGCAGATTTTAAAGCGACTCCAGAGTAAGTATCTCAAAAAGGGTGAAAACTATTCTCCAACGAATATCGGTGTCCTTCTGCCTCATGCAGTACCTATAGAACATTTGGCAAGAATCATTCTCCAAGATATAACGTACAAAGCAAAAAGTAAAAATAAGTAAACATATTCATGCATATCGTTTAATTTCAAAGAAAAGTTAGTATGCAGTATGATACATAAATCTAGGATATCTAAAACTGTAGGAGTATTTAGATTTTATTCTGTAAAATTAGATTAATGACGCTTACGTCTCTTGTCAAGATACTCTATAATATACTCTATATGTTGTAAAAAGTCTCGGTATAATACTTATTTTATTTATTAAGTATAGTATGTTTATTTTGTTATAGAATAAAAGTATAAAATAAAACGAGTGTATGATTTCTTGTGTGACTATCCAGTATACCCTCACAAGGCGTCAATACAATTATATACACAAGTTATATCACCTGTGGTGTATGTATTTTCCATAAATATTGGTTAAAATTTACTATGACGATAGCATTTGTAACTAAAAAGATTAATGTTGTTGTACAAATAACTTTCTAACTCTTTATATTAAAAAATTGACATTTATCATATCATACTAAAAACTCATATAGTATTCATGAACCATTTGATAAATATTGATTATATAGAAGTATATATATATATATACGTTATTTTTTTTAGTATTGATAACTTAACCTATAAACTCTTTAAATCGCCGAACTAGATCATATAAAATATATACCTATATACTGCATCAAGGAAGTACCTTTTTACCATATTTTTTACAAAGAATGTCTTGCATATCCATAACTACACGGTAGTAAAAAAAAAACACTAAAATTTCAACGAAAATTTGCTACATCAATGTTGAAATGTATGTATGTACAATCTTACATTATTATACAAAACCATTCTAAAATTTTTCCAAATGAGTAATATTTCGTCAAATTTTAACCTTATTTCCAAAATGAAACATCTGTATTTAAATGGTATGTGGAATCATCTCCTTTTGTACAGAAGAATACACTATATTATTTGAAACTGCATATCTGTAATGTACTACCTATGCACGCCATATCTGAGACACTGGCAGTACGTTTTCTGGAAGCTTTTAGATGGATCTAGAACTTATACATTGTTCTAGAATACTGTACGGGAAAAGTTAAGGACCCTACTGGAATTTTCTAGATGTCGTTAGTTCTATATAAGGCGAGATCCAAGGCGGAAAGGAAGAAGTGGTAAAGTGACAAGTGAGGTTATAAATCCGAAGTAAATACAGAGTTAAAGATTATTTGAGTCATAAGCTGTATTTTAGTTAATTGAAAAGTATTCTGAGGTGTTAAGTAAAGTTATTAAAGAAAGTGTTAGTGTTTATCCCTTGTTATAATTTTTGGAAGCCACGGATCCTGAAGGTTGGTTTCAGGAGTGGAAATGCGCGGCAGTATTGATAGACGCGCCTTCGCCATAAGTACAAAATGAGAATTCATGGGATCTAACGTATTTTTACCGAGCTCTGAGAGCTGTCACGCGCTGTTCACCAGAGCCATTCATGCGTAAAATTATTAAAAATACAAGAAGTTTCCTGATCGACTTTAGAACGATTGAATACTAATGGAAATGTAGGATATTGTTCTTTTAAACTTGATAATACACTACCATAAACTTCAAATGGATTCACTGAACTGTTTATGAGTTAGAATAGTTCAAATTTTCTAACAAATGTAAATACACTCTTACGCAAATTACATACAACTGAAGTCGAGAAAACCGTTGGCAATCTCCTGAAAAATGCAACCAATAAGGATGGAACACGTCGCGATCACGATGCAATCACGCATATTTATTACTCCCAGCCTTTCATGAATACATTTATATTCGAAAATTAGAAATAGCATGAATGCGATAAAAAAAGAGCATAAGCTCTTTACTCCGGGAGTCTAGTAACTATGCAGAAGCATACAACGTGGATAAAAATTGTGGGTAGTGAACTGCTAAGGAAAAAAAAAGAAAAGAATGTTTATAGGCGAGGCGGTAAGTATATTTCTTTGACAAATTGAGGTAGCAATGTTTTTTAACAGCTTTGATTCATAGTTGGGAGTAACATATTAAAAATATACAAACTACAGAGGTACGGAACTATCTTTAATTATGCTAATTAGGTACCAAAATCAGGCGAAGGATGCAGTTTCACCAAGAAATGATGGATAACGTTGAGATTTATGGCAACTTTTTCATTCCGACCATAGCGACTTTTACCTGAATAGTTCTGTAAATCGACATAATTGTCGCTACTGGATTGATCAGAATCCTCACTGGATGGAAGAAAGTTATACCCAATACCCCCAAAAATTAAACGCACCATCATATATTATCATCGGACCCATTCTTTCTTAGAGAAAATTTAAATTCTAATCGTTATTTACAACTTTGGCACAAGCAAATTGGGCATTAAATTATTTATTTTCAAATCAGGAAAATTTTTAGTTTTTATACAATGTTAAGTTTGTGAAGTTCTTCTTTTAACATTGGCAACCAAGTTGTACAGACATCTACGGAACAATTCGACACGCATCTATCCTCATTCAATAATATTATCGCGGATTCTTTATTTATTTTCTTTTTGCTATCCGCAATAATATTATTGAATAAGGATAGATGCGTGTCGAATTGTTCTGTAGATGTCTGTACAACTTGGTTGCCAATTTTGAAAGAAGAACTTCACAAACTTAACATTGTATAAAAAACTAAAAAAACTGTTAACTATATCAATAGTTCTATGTAAATAGTACGTATCTATGGATATTGAATATAGCAAATATTCTTAAAGCTGTGTATTTATAATACACAGCAAAAAAGATTTTTCAAAAAAAGTCTTGAAAAAGGAAACAGAATAGATTTCCGAAACGTCAGCGAAATATTTAATTCCAAGTTTTTATACTTATTTTTTTTGTTTATTTAAAAAAAGCGACCTTTAACTGATCCTTTGACGTAAAAGTCACAGGCGTAGATGTTATCAGTGGCGGCTCGTCAGGGGAGGCAGGGGAGGCTGAGCCTCCCCTTGGAAGAACCACCATATCTTCAAAAGTAATATCTTAAGAAATTTCTATTAGGTATATCTCAATTTTCAATATTTTTTATTGTTTATTATTCATTAATTAATTTTAAGTTTATATATAACATTTTTGCATTTCCTTTCCACAAACATACCTATAACGTTACAGTCCGGATAGTCTTTGTATGCATATTTCCCGGTCGGCCGGTCTTTTACTGAATGAACACTGCGGTTCGCTGGAGGCTTATACGAAATAGCTTCCAACTTTACCGCATTTACTTATAACATGAACGACCTTGAATTGCTTTGCGCTGTGTAAAATAGCAACACTTGGAATAGCCAAGTATGAGGCTAGCCTCAGATCTTAGTTTTTATAGCGCATGTGCACAGGTCATTCAAGAGTCAGGTGATTCACAAAGAAAACGAACTGACGTCTGACAGTCTGACACTTGCGTTTAACCGGTTAAGAACAACTTGACGTATAAATACATACAACATTTGATAGGCGGGCTAGAAATAAGTGCTCTAGGTGAAAATATTCCCAACAACATGTCTTGTTGTCCAGACGTGGTGGATTATTTGTTATTAAATGGATTTACTACTCTTATTTATGACGAAAAGGTAAGAATTAAAAGAAATGCCAGGCCTACACCAGCAATGCTTTCGTTAGTTTTTAAAAGTGGTAAACAAAACAGAGGGTTTTGTGATAACAATTATAAAAAAGTCGAGTGGTTAACGGCATCAACAGTTAGAAACAAATTATATTGTTGGAGATGTTTATTATTTACTAATGATCAATCCTCAATTTGGGGCAGAGCCGGGTTTAATAATTTGCAAAATTTGTCGCGAGGTTTAGAAAGGCACGAAATATCCCAGGAGCACATTTCATCTTGCATTAAATTCGAAATGTTTGGTAAACAAAATATTGTAAATTTCTTGGATTCTGCACATAAGAGAGAAATAGAAAATGTTAACGAAAAGGTCATTTTTACTAGAAACAAAATGAGTCAAGACCGCCTTTCAAATGTATCGCTTATTTCAATAGAAAAACGTTTTTTGTCAGAATTGAGTAAACGCGATTCATTTTATGATGAAATAATCAACCATTTTGCTAGTTCCAAAAATCGCAGGTTACCACTCATTTATAAAAATATTCAGGCTTTAAAGCAGAGATTAATATAGGTAGTTGTTATTTTAGAAAAAATATTTATTTGTGTTATTTATTTTTTAGGAAATATTTTTTATAATTCTCCATAATATAGAGTTTCGCGGTTATATTTTTTTTATATAACTTCTTTCTCAAAACTATTTTAATTTCTATTAAAACTTATAATTTTACACGCCTGGCAGTGATAATGAATACAATTTTTTGTTTGTAGAAAAACACTTTAATTTTTTTACCAAAACTATTTTTATTTTTATTAAAAGTTATATAATTTAATTACAAGTGGGATAGTAGGACTCCTTTGGATACCGATACTCGAGTCGTAGGAACGAGAATTTCATGAGAATGATTTTTTCATCTCATCATATTTTCTATTTCCTTTTCATTCTATTCTTTTATTAGTTATATTCTCTCAAGTCGTGAATCGGTATCCTGGCGAACAACCCACGGCAAAAAAAATGTAACGCGCCGTTGTAATACCTCAGGGGTGGTGGGGAAATGTACAAATTGTAGTCATATTGCACATCAGTTGTCTTTCAGAATATCAAGCCTCCTCTGCAGACAATATCACGAGCCGCCACTGGAGGTTATTTACCAGTAACATACTGGTTAATTGTGATATTTTGTAGATTCCCCGAGCTCCGCTTGAAGAGAGAACATACATGTGGCAGGAAGTCCCAAAGAATTGAAGAAGGAAAAAAATTAAGATAATGCCACAAATAACATTTAGACAATAATATTAAACTGCTCAATATTTTGTAGTCACACTCCCACCAAACCCTATATCATTATAATTGATGAAAAAGTGTCTGTCTGAAAATGTCAAAATGTACAGGGTCATCAATTTAAAAGAACTGCCGATTACGTTATGTGTCGAAAAATAGAATAACTGCTGAAAATCAAAGTATATCACTGAAAAGAATAAAAATACTACAGATACTTTCGTTATGGGAATTTTTTAATCGAACTTATAATTTAGCCACAAATCAGGTGTTTCACACATTTGGCTAACCTTGTATATTTAGGTAATTAGGTTCAATTAACCGAACGACGTTCAAGATGTATGTCATAATTTTTGGTATAGCTTATCGAGGGTCAGTTTGAAAATCATAAAAAAGACCGACAAAGGAATAGTTCATAACACCAGCGATGTCATAAGCGCCGACCGACAATTTTTAGAATCACTTTTTCATTATTGTAGATATTGTTTCACTACTTAATATTAATTGATAGGCATGATGTGAATTATTTATTTATAATACATTAGTTACTTACAATAACTATTGTTAGTTTAATGAATAAATCGGAGCGAGCGTAGAGGTGTTTGCATATACTCGTATTTCGACACGCAAATGCAGCAACGTCGGGCGCGGTTAGTACTTAGATAGGTAAGCCTCTCCAGGTAAACACAGCGTTCTCGCTCTATCTAACGGCTTGCATATCGATAGAGAAGAGGTTCGGCAAAATTTCCAGGTTGGGGGTAACTCGTCTCCTGGCGTCGGTGATTGGCCTTGGTAGCGGAAATAGGCCGACGTGATTAAAAAAAATAATGAATAAATCCATAAATTAAAGAAAGTAAATATCATTTAACCTACGGATATGCTAACGGCAATAATAAGAATGAACCAAGAGCTGGTAGCGGACTTATAATGGTGAGCCAGGTAAACAATCGACTACTTTCATTTGAGGTAAGCGCATAACATATCTGGTTAACTATATTCGTATACGTGTATCGTTTTTAATATTCAAACACGGTATCGGTGATATTCTATCATAAACAATCTTTGTAATGATTTATTCTGGTAGCAATGCTTTACTATACTCTCTTTTTAGATGCAGTTCAATATTTTTCAAAGTGATATTTGATATAATTATTACCTAATAAATAGGAAAATGTAATAAATCAATTCATTTTAAAATGACCATAATAAGTGACAATTTGTTACATTTCTCCAATCCTCCTTTTGATAGTTTCAGAATTGATGAATATTTCGGAATAATAAAATAAATAGCCAGTGTACATTTGCCAGTTCAGCACAAATCCGGTATTAAAACCTTTTGTGCCATTTATTTAAAAAAGTAATTTAAACAACTGGTAAATTTGAATCGTTAAAATTTAAGTGCATGCAAATGGAACTACGCAGTAAACGGATATAACTGTAGGTAACTGTAATATATCGTGTTATTTTCACAGTATCTACGGCTACCAATTATTCCGCTAGGCTACATGTGAACACATAAGAAAATAATTTATGGGTATGTTTAAGCCTACATACCGAAATTTCACGGTGATTTTCAATTTTATATTTTCCAATTTAAGCGATCCTCCGGCACAGATATATACCATGTATGAAATTTATCGCTATATTTCCGCCAAAGCAAACGTGTTCGATCGTAATGTACGACCTATCTTCATATAATATGATGTATTAATTCTGGTTGACCCCTTCGTAGCCACCCTTGAAGTCGCATGGTTTTTGTGATATATTATGCCTGTCACAGTATAAAGGAAAACTTAAGGAAATCCATTTTTCATGTAGGTAATATCGAATTGTAATTGTTTCACACCAAATAAATGAAAATATATCACTTCTCTTCCAAGATAGCTGAAGACATAAATCATTGTATTATGGAATCTATAAAATGAACATAATGTACAGACAAAAATGTATGAAAGGTAAAGGCATGACAGTTGGCATTTTATGGAAAATATTTCAGTTTAAGGTTGCAAAATATTTAGTTTGTTATTTTTACTAAAAAATTTAACATAAAATTTGCGGTTTTGTAGTATAGGAACAAGACTAATAAAACAAAGACAAAAGTTTTACTTTCTTACCTCCATTTTTACCGCTTTCCTATAGACAAGTAGACAAAAAACACTATTATTTGAGCACAAGTCAACAAAAGTATCCAATTTCCTAGGTACACTTTGCTGAAAAGTTTCCATTTTGAGTAATTAGAAGATCCACAAATTTTCAGCCAAAGGTATTAAGGTTTTAGGTCTTTAGTAAACGTCTTTTGACCTTCGAAATATTTTTTCGATGCTGAAGTCGGATAAAGGGTCGCAAAATAAGGAATGACGCTCAGTAACTTTCTTTAAAGCCCAATCTTGTGAAGTTTTGGCCTCTGAATACCAGGGGGGGCTGGTTTGGAAATTCTAAAATCAATACATTTTTCGTTTTTGGCCAAAAAATGACAAACACGTATGCAAAAATAGAAATTTTGTTCTTGTAGTGCTTGTATCTCGGAGGGCATTTTTTCACTGCCCCAAAAAGTTTATTATTGAAGTCTATTTCAACAAGTGAAAAAAACTACATTTTGATTTGATTTTTGTCCAATTTGTTGGGGTGATTCATTACATTTTCAGCAGAGGGTCGCAAGATGACTCAGTGCCTTGACATGTTTTATTTTAATTTTTTTTGCATTGACTAAAGTAAAAGCTAACTACATTTTGAAACACGGAAAGAGCATCGGTTCTATTTTTATTTAGTAAATGAAAATAAGGAAATGAATGATGATATTTTAAATACAACATTATCACTTATCAATTTGTAATATTTTTTTAAATAATTCTATGGAATGCATTTTCGTAAATAACTCGTTTATTTTAAGTTTTTCGAAAAAACTCTATCTTAGATTTTTTGTCCAAAAAGGTCCATGCCTTATACTGGTTATAGAGGTCTATCGACGGAATAGTTAATTTTCTATTTTTATTAGGAAACTGTTCGGAATTTGTAGAATTTATCAAAAAAATCAAGTTTTCCAGGATTTGTAGATTCGCTTTTGTTTTGTCAAATTTCTCACAAACGTCAACTAATAAAACTAATCGAGCCCTACAATTGCCATTTTTGAAAATCAAAATCGGACCTTTGGTTCGGGAGTTATTAATTTCTTTGAAAAATCATACTCGGCCCTGGAAAACATACTTGCGGTCACCGGATTCGGACTGCCAGCAATAGGCTTGATTTGTGGCCGGGTACCTTTGATCCCACCAAGTCTCATCGAAATCGATCAATATTCTGAACAGTTATCGTGCTTCCTAGCCCGATTTCGAGAAAACCAGTTTTTTGCAAAAAAAATCAATTTTAATTTGTTTTTCGACATAGCCTCTGGTATACTTATTTGTAGAGCTTTGCCAGCGGCACCATTACTTTTTTTAAATGTCTCGATCCGACTACCCGTTATCGAGTTATTCAATTTTTCCCGAAAAACTCGAAACGTCTATATCGGGTACTTCCGGTTTCCGAACGGAGCCGAGCTTCCGGCGTTAAGGTTTTCTAAAGACCTCCTATTAACCACCCAAGTTTCATCGCAATCCGAAAACGGATTAGGGGGGCTGGGCGTGACAGACAGACAGACCGACTGACCGACGGACGGAATTTTCTAAATTCGCTCTCGAATCGATAGATATGACTTTCACATCGATCCGACGTTTTTTTCGGGTTTCGATGGTGCACCGAAAAAATGCTAAACGTATACTACATTTTTTTTCAAAATGTAGTAACAAGAATAAAATCAGATCTCTCGCGATATTTCAAACATTGTACTCGTCGAAAACCAAAACGTGAAGCAAATTATTTTACTCGGTCTTCTCAAATCATCCATAACTTTTCACGGTTAAATTCAATCAGCGTCAAACTTAATCAGCATCTTCCTGGAGGATGGACAAAAATGACGAGCCACGGCATACCGAACACCAAGACCAAGATATAAGACATTTTGGATTTCGGCCACAACTGTTCTACTCCACTTGATTTCAAATTTGGTCAGCATCTTCCTCTGAGATAAGGGATGCCAACCAAGTTCTAAATGAATTGGTGTTGACAGTGAAAAGTTATGGCCTATTCATGAATGGTCAGGCTCCATGAAGCACGGACAAAAAAAATGTAGAAAAACATTTAAGTAAATCTAAAATAACATTTGTCATCGTCTTTCTAGTCGATGTTGCGTAGCTGGATATTATCCAGCAGCTTTCTCGATCCCTGAGGAAGATGCTGACCAAATTTAAAACCTATTGGAGTTGGCCGCGACAAGATGTCCGTTAGGATAGGTACAATGGCCGCGGCTGCGACCATCCTACGTATCCTAACGGACATCATGTCCTACCTGTATATCCGCACCTATACCTGTACCTATAAACCTGTTTCGAAGCTGCTTAAGACCTGTTCAAACTTGTACAGACCTGTTTTAAAGCTGTTTAAGATATGTTCAAACTTGTACAGACCTGTTTTCAAACACCTTCAGCAGCCTCTGGGCACTTCTTCTCCTTCGCACAGCCATCCTCAGCCAACCCCAGTACCCGCGGTCGCTCCGGATGGTCATCGAGGTCTCCCCTTATCTATCTACTGACGAAAGTTGTCCAGAAGTTCCATAGCTGTATTACTTAGATGATCGTACCTTAATCCTGCAAAATAATAAAAATTTATACTTAAATTAAAATTCCCACTTTACCGCTCTCCGTTATATTTTGTTACCATCGATGCATTTTTCCTGATATATGTCTTAAAGTTTATAGATTACCTCGCTAGTTTCTGTGTTGTAATCGGTGTTGTGAACAAAGGTAAAAGCCATATTGAATTTACTTAAAAATCAGTTGTCAATCTACCCACAAAATCAAATGAGGATTAAACTTCGAACAAATTGGTTTAATAAGAAGGTTTAAATTTAATTAATACATATATGTATTGACTAAAAAGTTAATTTGTATCAAATAAAAATAATCATTACCAATCTATCTAATTAATTCTATACAAAACAAATCAGATCGACATATCACCCATGGTAAGGATGGGACACTTCCCTAGGGCGTTTGGTTTTAACTACATACGATAGAGTGAATGTAACAATCGACTGGCTCAAAAAAATAAAATCTGTTGAAGAATACGTTTACAAGTTTTGAAGAGTTGGAAGGATTGACGTTGACAGGAATAAATTTTAACTGAAATTTTCGGATCACGTATATAAGACTTTCTAGCTGTTGCAAACCCACTAACGTTATACCTGATAAAAATAACGAAATATCACCTCCTTTTCTAGATACCCTAAAATTTTACCATTCTGCATGATTAAAGCTGGACTCAGTAGCCATAGGATACTTTTCCTTAAAACCCAGCTTGGCCGATGAATACCGCTCTTACTACCGAATTATTTATTATTTGTTTGCTTATAGTAATGAAACACATTCTTTATAAGATTTTGCAAACAACGGAAGAAAAACTACCTATGAGACCTAAAAGAAAAACTATATGTAAGAAATATTAATGAAATCTTTGCATTCTTTCGATAACCTGACTGATTATGCTATCAAATCAAGAATCCTAAAATGAATTTGTCCAATTTCTTATTTGACATTCTCAATGTAACACTAGCATCCAACATGGTCCCCAGATTAAACCAGTATCTATATGACCCCCACGGTATGAAGATTGAGTTAAAAATCAGAACAAAGGCCTAAAATGAAATTTGTTTACGTACCTTGTCTTAAAAAATGTTTGAAAATTTTCATAAAATCTCTCATTCGGTTTCTTAGCCTTTGAAACGTTTTTCGACCTTATTCTGAGCTTATCAGAAAGGCACAAAGCCGCTCATAATGATGTTGGATTCTAGTGTTATAAGGAGAATGTCAAATAACAAATTGGACAAATTTATTTTAGGATTTTTGATTTGCTGTCATAACCAGAAGTAAGGTTATCGAAAGAATGCAAAGATTTCATTAATATTTTTTACATATGGTTTTTCTTTTAGTCCTCATAGATAGTTTTTTTTTCGCTGTTGCAAAATCCTATAAGGAATATGTTTCACAACGGTGGATGTTAAGAAAATATGTAGAATCTAATAGGGAAACCGCAGAAGCTATATGCGGTATATGCTACACGTGTCCTGTGTATGGGAAGGTATAAACATTTAAAGTGTCACAAATGTTCGGTCGCGACCGTTGGACGCAGGAGTTCGTTCGGTGTGTTTTTTATATGATTGTGTAGGTTGGACCGTTCTGCGTTTAGTTTATAAGTGAACTTAGTGTGAAAAACTAGTTTTCCGAGATATTTAGAGTAAGGGATACTTTCGTGTGTAGGGGTGACAGTCAATATGTAGTTATGTAGTATAGTAATATGTAAAAATGATAGTGTGATGAGCAGATAGTGAGTAAAATGTGAATAAGGGCGGTTGGGCGCTTTTCAGAGTTATTTGATAATTTGGGGTAGGGGGTTATGAATTTTCATCATGACGTTTATTTCCAATGCACTTCCTAAGGAATTAGCTAAGGGCATTTTTACGTCTTTGTATAAAGAATGGATTTTAAGTCCTTTTACAATAATTTTTACCTGAGGACTTTTGTTGGATTCTATAAAGACAACACCATAATCAACATCCGAGGACAATTGTGAAGAATCGGATTGTAGAAGTCTCGTACATTTTTACTCCAAGCTTACACCATCTAATTTAGAGAATCTTTGAAAGAAACTGTGCGATTACGTGCTGTCTCAACGTCTAGCGTCATCACTGAAAAATTAATAGTTCTTCCCGATCTCTAGCCCCAGATAGCCATTATCGGTACTTTTATTTTTCCTTGTTGCTTTCGAAACTGACGCTTGTATGAGAAATATTGATCACCGTACACAGTTAGACGGGGTATAAATAAATAAATAAAGGAAATCTTTGCAAAATAATTATTTTCAGATGCGCTATATGAATACACTTTAGAAATACTTGCCGAACTCGGAAGAGAAACTTTCCTGTTTACGCTTTTAATATTAATTGGTAAATCAAAGTTTACTTCGAAGTAATATTTTTGCTACGGCTTATTCGTACGGTAATTTAATTGAGTCTAATACGCTTTTGGAAACCTACATTATTGCGTTTTAAATAACCCTACCTAATTACCACCCTTAAATCGGGAAAGTTTGTTTAATGGGGGTACGTATTCATAATACTTTTTGAAAGGCGATTTAAATGTTAACTAATAATGTAATATTGCGAAATAATATGTCCTTTAACTTTTATAATTAAGTACGGATCCATTAAATGTAATAAAGCTGTGCTGAGTAAATCAATTCATTAAACTTTGGGCAAAAAGGATGTTTTTTAATTAATGGAAATAATTCCCTCCAACAGAGGGTATATTTTGCTCTTACTAAAGACATATACCGGATGTCACAACGCTTCTTTTCACAGAGATAATATGGCAAAAAATATACCCGAAAATAATTCTTAAACTGAAAAAACTATATTAGTTGATTGTGGATTAAAGCCCAAAAAATGTTGTTTACTCAAAAGAATGCCATGCTTTAATCTGTCGAAAGCTTTTGAGATTTCCGTAAAAATCTTGCCATTTGTTGGAAGTATTGCGACTTTTGTAATTGGGCGATATCCGTCATATACAGTAGTCGCCAGAGGCATGCAGAGTGTCATGTTATATACAAAGTCTTTTATTAGAATTTTATCTTTCACCTGCCACAGTTAAAACACCCTTGTCATGCTCACTTTACTTGATCAATTTAAATGCAATTGCTGACAATATTGATAAAAACTAATTACTATGTAGAAGCAACAGGAGAAGAAATATTTGCATTAAATCAGCAGTAAAGTATTAAAAATAGAGAGAATTAGTTTGGATAAAAGTTGTAGCTTTGTTACTTCCTAGAATATTGGTAATAACGAATTTTAGGGTTAGAAATAACAGTGTGGAGGATAATCGAGAAAAACTTATTTTGACCTTATTTTCGATATTTTTGTGAAAACCCAGAAACAGTGACCGAAATATATGGTGTCCAGGATGTGTGGGGCACACGGCCCCAAGTTCAATTGTTTAATTTCGCATATTCCCATCATAATTTGGAATCGTCGAAACCGAATTCATATTAATGTTTTATATCGGAACATCCGTTATCCGTACCCATGCTGTACCTGCTCTAAAGAAGTTTCATAACTTTGGGAAATGTATGCATGCTTGATGGCATAGCAGCCCATATTGAAGATAGATTCGGTGAATTAAATGCCGTAATTACGAGATTCAAATCCATTTTTCCAGTAATTTTATTAAATTCTTCTAACGTAGAATTGATTAGTTTAGCAGACGAAGTTATTCGCCATTACCCTCACGATGTATCCGATTTATTTTCCAGAGAAATGCTTATCTTCAGAAACCTATTCAAACATAAGCTTCAGATCACCGGAAAGTTGGGCAACCTTAAATATATTAGAATGCTTGATTTGGCAAAGTTAGCAATTTTGGACCCGATTTCATCAACCTCATATACAGAAGTTTGCACCGTTTTGATTTTATATTTAATGATTCATGCATTAGTAGCTCCAGAAGAGACGTCGTTTTCGAAATTAAAATTAATTAAAAACTACTTTATGAACTTTTTATTACACGAAAATTTAGCTATACTTTTCTTTGTTGAAAACGGAATGGCCCGAATAGACGGAGAGTTGGCTACGAAATACATACATCAGTAGGAAGGCTTCCTAATGTCGATATCAAAAGATCGAAATTGGCATTTTCACCGCATCGTTAACTGCATGGGCGAAATCGAAAATTCGAGCCAACAGACGTGAACGAAAAATAGCATTTTTTGGCATTTCGCGAATTCATTTTGTCAGACACGTCATTGGCACGTTAATAACCGAAAAACCCGGAAGAATAGGACGATTTTAAATATGAAAGCAAAATCGCTAGAACTGCACCTTGACATTAAAATTTAAACAATTTTTTTACAACTTTACCGACTTCTGGCAACGCAATAGTGAATTTTACAGACATTGAGTGGAGAAAATGCTCATCAGGCTCATTTACTCATTTACAAACCTTGCGTCAGTTATACAACATTTAAGAGACAGTTTCAACTGAAGGCTATCACCTACCTTAACGAAACGAAGTATCAACATTGTGTGTGTTAATTTTCATTTATAATTTTATCATTTTGTGCAGATGGACAACGTTGTAATAACAGTCAATAATTTATGTTGTAGGCGTCGAGATTGGAAGGATAAAGTGAGCCTAACTATGTATCAGTATTTAATTTAAAAAAATGGCATGTGTCCTCCTGACGTTACATAGAGACTCACAGATTGAAATATATGATTGTATTTAAAAAATACCAACTAGAAATAATGAAAATTGTATTATAACTTTAGAGGCTTCTCAAAGGAACGTTTATTACTAGGCTTCAAATACAATGTGATATAGGGCGAAGGCTGAGGCACTTCCTCTTAAAACTAATTAAGTTTTTTTAGACAATATTACATCTAATAGTTTGTTATTGGAGTTGGTCATAGCTAAGTCTTTCGCTTTGGAAAAGACGTTTTTAAAAAGATTTTAAAAAGTCAAAAGTTCACAACTCAAAGAAATTAACTTATTTATTTTATAGTGTTACAATTAAACACATGTGGCAAGTTCGAGAATGGATATAAATCTAATGAGCTCTATAGCAAAACTCCTATTTATAAGCTAGGTATTTATTGTCTAGTAAGCAGCATGCATGATGTGGCCATTAGGTAACGTCAGCATAATGTAGATAAGGATGCTCACATAACTCCTCCATCCCTAAGCTGAAAAAATAAAGGATTTTGTTTTTTCAGTATTTTTCGATGAATTCTCAGGGGGTGTGTCCTGGTTCTCTCGTTCGGCATCTTTCTTAAAGCTGAACAATGTGTGAAACATTTTTTGTTTCTTAGGGTAGATAAATTTAAGAAAGCAAATTAATGAAATAACAATAATTATAGATAAACATATATATAAGTCAGTATGATCACTTCTGTTAATATCACTAAGTGTCTTTAGTTCGTGTAAATGGGTTTCGTCAGCCATGCGTTTGATGTCTGCGAGTCGATTCACCTCTATTTGTTTGTAGGGGGTGACTTCTTTGTTGTTCTCCTTGGTGGACAATGTTCTCACTGGGAGGATTTCCAAGGGTGTTCCAGGGATGAAACCGGCAATGTTGTAGAATTCATGTCCATGGATAGATATACTACATTTTTGGGGTATATATATCAGATGGGGTTGGTCAATGATATTGTAACCATGTTCTCCGCATTGCTTTTCTATTGTCATCTTAGTGGCTGGTATGGCTAATACATAGGCGTTGTTTATTCGTTCCACAATGTCATTTTTTATGACGACGTCTGTAGTTTGGCAGGGTGCTGATCCAGCGCCGCTAAGTATTTGGGGTAGGCAATCTCCTTGTGATACGGTTTGTGTCACATGATACAAACACAGGTCCTCGATACGTGGGCATGGTAGTTCTTCATAGTGGTGATAAGTCGAGTTTACAAGGATAAATGGTTTTAGAGGGATTATGGTTTTATTTAGAGAGGGTATAGGGAATAAGTGGTAATAATCGTATAAACCTTCGCTCAAAATAGGGAAGTGAAATATGAAGCATATGGTTTGCTTTACATAATAAATTTCTGTTTTTATTAATTCGTAATAACTCTGAATGTTTTTAAATTCTGGGGTTCCCTCGATATACAGGGTATTCATTATCCTTGTCAGATCAATTAGATCATTAATAGGTAGAATAGCACTATGTATTGATTCTAGGTGTGCAAATAATATTGCATCTTGTATGTTGTCTAGTATGGTAATTAACGATAAACAATCTATAATCATATTGTCTAGAAAATTTTGCAATCTTAAAAATAGTGTAAATTTATTCAAGCTTTGTTCAATCGTTCTTATTCTAGTATTTATTTGATTTTGATTAATAGTGATTTTTTCGAATGTTGATATTGTTTCGTTCATGAAATTGTTTGTAATTGTTAAATAATTTTCTAAATCTGTATGCATCTCTTTCTGGTTTGACTCTAGGATGGATATAGCGTTGTCATATCGTTTTGCGTCGTCCGCGTCTAAGGTGCCAAAGGCCCATTTGGAAGCTTTTCCAATTATATTAAAAAGGCCTCTTTTTGTTCGTGTATTTCCTAACGGTTTCACGTTTTTCAGTTTATTTTCCGCTTGATTTAGTAGGTATTCTAGATGTTCATATATATTATTTAATTGCGGATATAGTTCGTCGTTTACATTTATAATGGGTTTTATTGTTTTCATATTTATTTTTATGCTTAATATGGGGGCATCAAAATTTGTTAAATCAATGTATTTTATAAATGAATGTTTTTGTGAAGTGGTTCGGGCTTTGCCTAACGAAAAAGGAAGGATAGGGTTAGAAATTTTATCTATCTTGATTTGTGCTTGTACTAGCGACGTCAGGTACAATATGGCTAGTAGTCCCAGCATCTGAAACAGGTGATTTTCCTTTTAGATTTCTGGCTGGTTTAAGCGTAGATTTATGGCGTGTGCCTTTTGTTGTTAATATTTTATTCTGTTGGTCTTGAACGACCATAACTGATTCGTAGGGAGTAGCGATTTTATTTCTAAGAGTTAATTTTGCATACGCGGTTTTATGCGTGGTAATCGGTTCTGGTTCATTTCTATTTTTGTTGACTTTCGAAAGGTCTTTACTCTTTTCGTTGTTCTCGTTAACCATTCTTTCTATTATTTGTAAGTTTGTACTGTGTTTGTTAACGTAATCATTAATAATGTCGTGTTCGGACATTTCGAATGCCGTTTTATTATCGAAATCTCCTTTTATAATTTGAAAAGGTGTAAATTTTGTTGCTGAATGCATGGAGTTATTATATCCTAAAATCGCGTAACTCATTAACGTTTCGATCGTTTGTGTCTTGTTTAGTCCCGTATTTAATATACGTAGTCCTTCTAGTATAGTAGAGTGAAATCGCTCTATAGGGGATTTACTACCGGGATTTCTTACAGTTGTAAAATGTAATTCGATACTATGTTTAGCACAAAATTCTTCAAATAAATGATTTTTAAATTCGGTTCCTAGGTCGCAAGTGATTTTTCTGGGGATACCGTAGTGTGACATGTATTTTAGTAAACCTTCGCAAACATGAGTAGCTGTAAGGCAAATAGGGTAAGCTTGTCCGAAACGGCTAAAACTATCTATTACAGTTAAAAATTTCTGTTTGCTCACAACAAATGTGTCTATGTACAAATGTTCAAAAGGACGATGTCCAATAGGGGTTGACTGAAATACAATTTTATGTGGATGTCGTTCATATTTTGTTTTCTGACAGGTGACACAAGTATTTATATAATTTATTACGTCATTGTTTAAATTAGGCCAATAATACAGATTTCGCAGGGCGAGGGTGATTTCGTTAATACCGCGGTGTACAGTTTTTTGTTCGTGGTGGTATTTGATTTTTTCTTGTTGCGATTCTGGTTTTTCGATATCGTCAACGTAGTTATTTGTCTGTACTAATTTGTAAGCAGTATGTTGAAAATGTCGCTGCAAAATGGGAATTATTTCTTGCATAATCCGTTCGTCAATTAGTATCCCGTATAGTGTTTTAGGTTTTACATATTCTTTAAAAGTTTTCACTACTTCGTTTTCAAACATGTCTTTATTTCTACTAGGAAAAACTATCTGATATCTAGTCTTTGTCCCGAATGGTTTTGCGAGTTTTACGTGGGTACAGGTATTATCTTTACTAGCTGTAATCATTAGTTGATTTTTAAATGTATTGATTGCATTTTCTGAAATGGGAATATTTAATATTGGGTTTTCGGTTGCAGAATGTATTGTTTCATTTGACGCCTGTGATCTAGGGGGGCAAATTTGCGTATCTGAGATTACATTAATTTTTGGAGTGTTCTGCACTGTTAAGTCGGCGGGGGAAACATCCTCGTCAGATCGAAATTCTAGATCAATTAAATCATCTAATGTTAATTCAGGGAAGTCGGTTTCTAATTTGTTTTGATCCGAATCGTCTATATTGCCGTCAATAGATTTGTTTTCTATTGGATGTATTTCAGGCTGAATTTCTATACGCGAGAGAGCGTCTGCTACTTTATTTTCTTTACCCTTTTTGTATATTATGTCATAGTCATATTCCATTAATTTTAGACGCCATCGCATAAGGCGACTGTTTGGCTCTTTCAAGTTATTAACCCACTGTAGAGGTTTGTGGTCTGTGACTCTGGTATTTTTTCGGCCAAATAGGATTGGACGCCAGTATTTTGTAAAATTTACGATGGATAATAACTCTTTTTCTATAGTACTATAGTTTATTTCCGCAGGGTTAAGGGTGCGACTAGCGTACGCTACTGGTTTATCATTACCTATAGTTCCTTGTGATAAAACCGCCCCGATTGCGTAGTTACTAGCATCGGTGGTGAGTATAAAAGGCTTGGTGAAGTCGGGGTATTGTAACAGTGGTTCGTTAGTAAGTATGTTTTTACAGGTCTCGAATGCTGATAAAAATTCAGGTGAATGAATTACTTTTTCGCCTTTTTTCAAACACTTCGTAAAGGGTTTTTTGATCTTTGCAAAATCCTTTATGAATTTTCTATAAAATCCAAGTAGTCCTAAAAATGATTTTATTTCACGTGCCGTCTTAGGAATAGGAAAGTTTTTGATGGCTCGGATTTTGTTGGGATTAGGTTTTATACCTTGTGGTGTAATAACATGTCCTAAAAATTCGACGTTCTGTTTTAAAAATTCCGACTTGTCTAATTGTATTTTTAATTTAGCCTCTCTCAATTTTGAAAATACTTGTTTTAGATTTTGAATATGTTCCTGAAGGGAAGTACTGAAAATAATTATGTCGTCCATGTAGACTAAACATATTTTGTTTTGAAGTTCTCGTAAAACATGGTCCATCACACGTTGAAACGTGGCTGGAGCATTTTTAAGGCCAAGCGGCATACGCAAATATTCGTAATGGCCATTTTCGACGTTGAATGCCGTTTTTTCGATGCTGTTTTGTTGCATCTCGATTTGGTGGAATCCGCTAGCTAAATCTAAAGTTGTAAAATAATTACACTTGCCTAATTTGTCAAGTATATCGTCGATGTTTGGTATTGGGTATCTGTCGTCTATTGTTTTTTCGTTTAGTCTCCTATAGTCGACTACAATACGCCATTTCTTTACTCCGGATGCGTCAGCCTTTTTTGGGACTATCCAAATCGGACTGGACCAGGGTGATTGACTTGGTCTAATAATGCCGTCTTTTAACATCTTGTTTATTTGTGTGTTTACTTCGGTTTTGTGATAGTGTGGAAACCGATAAGTTTTTACATGAATGGGGATTTCGTCGTTAGTTTTTATTTCGTGTTTTACTTTGTTGGTAAATGATAGTTTTTGATCAGCGTGATGAAAAATATCGGGAAATTTATTTATAAGTTTTAATATTTCTTCGCGTTCTTCCTCGTTCATATGACTGGTTCGAATTAAGTCATTTAAATTTTTATGTTGGCTTGTTTGATTAGAATAATCGGGTAATGCATCTTCAATATTATAAATTTCAAATTTTTCAGGATCATAAAGTGTGACATCAAAAGGTGTTCTAATTTCTACACATGAAGCCTGATCAGTATTATTTTGAATTTCAAATCTAGCACGAAAATTTTCTGCATAAGTTAAAGTTTCAGGAATGTATAGTCCGAAAAGATTTTGTTCGGGAACTAAAATATTTCCTTCACGTTTATTTACATAAAATAATTTATTAATAGTTTGATGGGGTGGTATTTCGATTTTTATATGCGTTTGCGTGTGTTCTTCTCGATATTTGAACGGTATTTGAACTTTATCATTGTATAAAACTTGTTCTGTAAAATGCATTTGTAAATCTAATTTTCTTAATTCGTCTAGGCCTATAATTCCGTCGAAGTAGTCTGAAAAAGGATATAACGTAAATTCTATTTCTTTGTCTGACTGTAATTCTTTAAAAGCTGGTATTTTTGCTTTGTACACAGCTTCGCGAGCTTGGTCTATCGATTGTAATAATGAGGGTGCTTTATACATGCAATTTGGAAAATATAATTCGGCTACAATTGGTCTCAACATGGAAACGTTACAACCGGTGTCGATTAATAATTTTAAATCGGGATTTGTCGTTTGTATGTATGGTAAAGCGTTTATATATGCATTAAATGTTATGTCTGTCTGTCTGTTTGAGGAAGTTTGAGAAAATTTGGATTCTCGAGATTTGGATCATAATTTGCATTATCTATAGGGTCTTCTCTATATTCTTGGTTATATGGGTTGTGGTATTGATCGGGTATTTGATATATTTCATTTTCAGCAATTGAATATTGATTATCGAAATTTTCGTTATTTTGTTCTTCAGAATAAAGGTAATTTGCATTTTCGGTATCGTATGTGACGTCGGATGGTTCGTCATTTATTGCGTGTAGCTCCTGAACAGTGTATTTTGGATTTTGGGTGCGTTGTACCCAAGGAAACTGTTGTCTCACTTGGCCAGAGGTTAATCTCGGCTGTTGGTGATTTTGATAGTTTCTGTTTGTGGGGAAACTTTGCCGCGATTGTATCGACATGGGTTCAGGTGCATGTTGCGGGGTTCTATTCTGATTTGGTCTGAACACATTTTGTTTTTGTTGGTTTCCAAAAACTTGGTTATTTGTGGGAAATCTAATATTCGTATTTGGTCTAGGCTGAATTGGTATAGGTTGACTAGGAAAATTTTGCTGTGGTGGAAATTGCAAAAATTGGTTTTGATAATTATATTTATATGGCATTTGTGTCTGGAATTTGTTAGTATTTTGTTGCGTTATTTGTGTTTTAACAGGTTGTCTGTTAATTGAATTTTGGGTCTGAATTTGAGTTTGTATAAAGTTTTCATTTTCAATATACAAATTTATGGCTTCTTCTAATGCTTTAGGATTTCTAGATCTAATAAAATCACAAGTTCGCATGTTTAAATTCCGTAAAAAGACTTTTAAACTTTGGGACTCATATTGATCTATATAAATTAATTTTTGTTGTTGGGTAATTTCTGTGACAGGTTTTGAGTTTAATTTAAAACATAATTTACTACGGTTTGTTTGAATCCGTCTAGCAAATTCAATAGGATTTTCGTTATGTTTTATCGTCATGGTAAATAATGTTTGTTCTAAAATGTCTAAAGATCGGTTGTCTCCGAAAGTACTTCTAAGATTTTCTTTAATTAGTGCCCATGAATTTAATTCTGGACGAGCGCCTATTAACATACGGGCCCTGTCTCTTAGTTTACCCGCTATTATGCGTTCGACACATTTATTTAATCCGCGATCTGTGGTATTTCCGTATAGGTCATAAAATTCGTCAACCGCATTTATAAATGGTTCTAATTCGAGTTCCGTACCATCATAAGGTGCTATTGAGTCTGCATACAATTTCAGAACATTAATATTTATGACATTTTCAGTAGCCATTTCTGGACTTTCTGTTTTTTCTGGTTCAGGTTTATCTAATGATAAAGAACTGAGTGAACAAAGTATTGAGTCTAATTGATTATTATCGTTCATGAGATGAAAAATATGATTTTACAGATGTTTTCTTATAAAAATTAAATTTGATTGTAAATGATAAAATTTTGACCAGATCTGATCAAGAATTGTTAATTTTTGAAATATAAAATAATGCCAAAAATTGTCACTTGTTTTATTTATGATGGTTCTTTGAAATTTGGAAACGGTTCACTTATTTTACGATGTGTGAAAATTAACAAAGTTTTCAAGTTTCTTAAAATTACTTTTTCTTCTTAAATCTACGTTTCACGTGATTGTGAATTTGAACAAAAATGTTCTCACCTAACTAAATTTTTGAACAGAAATGTTCTCACCTAACTAAACTTTTGAACAGAAATGTTCTCACCTAATTAAATTGTTGAACAGAAATGTTCTCACCTAACTAAACTTTTCTTGGGTTTATACGATATAATACCCAGGAAGTGAACAAAGGAAAACAAACTCGACTTACCTTGATTGGAAGAGGTGTCTGCTGCCTTTGGAGAAGTTATCCACCTGGAACTGCACTTGGTTCTTCTTGCAAATCTACTCAATTCAACTTGCAGTGGCTGTTGTCAATTTCCTTGATGGAAAAGTTGCACTATGCACTCACAACACGAGGTTCTTTTATTTAAGTCTAAAGAAATCAAAATTTCACGTCGATTTCTGCACGATGCACGGACCGACGGACTTAAATCTACACCGACTGCGCCAGCTAAGTCTTTCGCTTTGGAAAAGACGTTTTTAAAAAGATTTTAAAAAGTCAAAAGTTCACAACTCAAAGAAATTAACTTATTTATTTTATAGTGTTACAATTAAACACATGTGGCAAGTTCGAGAATGGATATAAATCTAATGAGCTCTATAGCAAAACTCCTATTTATAAGCTAGGTATTTATTGTCTAGTAAGCAGCATGCATGATGTGGCCATTAGGTAACGTCAGCATAATGTAGATAAGGATGCTCACATAACTTCATTTTATTGACATGAACACGGTAATAAAAGTTGGTAAATTATTTAATTCGATGAATATAGCAGATTTAACAGAATCTTCTAATGCGTTTGTAATTTTCCAAGATGTGTTAAGTTGTATTAACCATTAACCGAAATTCAAAGAATCAGATTTCGAGAATACAAACGCTGTTTCAGTCATTGCTTACTGCATATCAGCACTAATCTGCGTTGTACAATAGTAAACAGTGTCACAGTAGAAACCGGACTGTACTAAATATGTCGTTTATCCAATAGACTGCTTTCCATTTTCATTTATGCAGGCATCCCTTACACTATTGTATTATTTTTAAAATAAGGACTGAAACTCTGAGAATGTGATATATGGAAAATTTTAGTAAAGCGGTGAACAGTCTAATCGCAGTTATTGCAGAAAATTGAATGCATTTAGGTGGGTATTTTCGTACAATTATTTAATAGAGCAGAAACGAGAAGAGTCCATATAAAGCCGTTTATCTGGACTGCAAGTGACGACACGGAGGTATTTTCCTGATCATGAAGCAGCATTATTTCAGTCCACTTCCTGTTGTAGATTAGTGGTAACGGAACGAGCAGCGCAGAAGGCAGTATGCATATGTTCCGTGTTTCCACAGTCCATAGTGGTCTGTTTGCGGTCAAATAGAACTGTGCGATCCCAATCTAGCGACCTTATACGTCTCGACTACACACCGCCAGGATTCAGCGCGTTACATTTACGATTGTGTTTTGCACACTTTATTGTTTCATTTGGTCAATTGTTTTAGCGGCATTTGAAATGTTTTGTGACACGTTTTCGAGTTAATTACAACCTAGTCGGGACGCTTTTTTTTTATTCATAGTCCGTTAATGCTGTCGCACAGCGAGAATTAAAAAGTAGACAAAGAGAAAAAAAATGAATGGTTTGTTAATGAACACCATAAAGTGTGTATATTGTATGGAAATTTGTACCGGATGTTTAGATGAAATATTAAAAACATCACCGATTAAGCACGTAGGCGGACGCCAAATCGTGACCCTTGTGAATACCAAAGTGTAGCTGCTTTACTCTTGGGTGTGTCATTTGAATTTGAATCACGCAACTGTACAACAGCCCTATCTTCATTATTTATTGACAATTTACTTACAGACGTATTGTGACACACGTATAGCACGTCTGGAAATATCATGGCAGCTGCCGTGGTTGCCTGTTAGGCGTACGGACTTACCAAAACTCTTTCCAATGAACTACTTTGTGGCATCAGTCCAATGTATTGGAAGCCATCAACTTCGCCTCTCATCATGTGGATTTGCCTGAATTTTCAACTATCTCAGGGTGAAGTTACTCTAGAAGAACTTAACATACCGGGAAATTTTAAATAAGCTTAAAAGTAATGGCAGTAAAGATACTTATGATATGAATTACAAAATAATTGAATTCATCAAGCATATTATAATTGTTATTTAACTTGTGTATTAGAGAATGCACATATCCAGATTGCTTTTAAAAAAAGGGAAAGTAAACGATCCAGTAAATTACCGACCAATATCCTTATTACAAGTAATTTCGAAATTCTGCTAAAAAAAGCAAATTTGTGAATACTTTGAAGAAAATGCGTTATTAATCGAATACCAGAAAAAATCGCTCAACTTCTTTAGCTGTTTTAAAATTGTAGACAATGTCGTGGATGGCTTCGGAAATAAATGTTACGTAGGTTCTACTTTTTGCGACTTAAGTAAAGCATTCGACTGTATTTCCCACGGCACCTTATTATACAAATAAATTACAGTTTTATGGTTTTAATGAGGTTAGCTTAGAGTTAATAACATTCTATTTATCAAACAGGAAACAAAGTACCTCCTTTAATAAGGTAACTTCCACATTGCTATCAATAAATCACGGCGTACCACAGGGGTCGGTCCTTGGACCAATGTTGTTCATTGTTTATATAAATGACTTAATCTATGGAAACACAAACTGTAGTACTATACTATATGCTGATGATACGATAATAATTACAACAGAAGATGACATAAAATACCTACTACATGACATGGCGAATAAAACAGCAGATCTCGAAAACTGGTTCACAGCAAACAAATTGCTGCTAAACAATGAAAAAACAATGAGCACGATATTTTCATATCGCAAATTAGATAACGAATTCTTCTAGCACTGAAATACGGGAATCCGAATTGCTCTACATTCCTGCGTAACTCGTTGCCGCAAATCTGCAATGTTTTCGGGCGGGGTTTTGTGTACAACTGACTTTAGGTGACCCCATAGAAAGAAATCTGGGCTGGTCAAGTCAGGGGATCTGGCTGGCCACTCAATAGGTCCTCTTCGTCCGATCCATCCATTTGGGAACCTGTCGCTGAGTCATTGGTGAACCGTCATGCGATAATGAGGTGGAGCCCCATCTTGCTGAAAGTAGAGCAGTTCTTCACTTAAAATCAAATTCCCCTCTTCGTCATGCTGATTTTCCAACGCACCTACTATTAAAGGGTCAATAATGTTTTCCAATAAGTCGAGGTAAATATCGCCATACAAATTTCCGTCAATGAAGACTGGGCCAATAATTGTATTCCCAAGTATACCCTTTCATACATTCAGCTTTTCGGGTGTTTGATTATGATCGCTCCAGTAGCGACAGTTTACTGACAAATCCGTGTAAAATAATGTGCACTGATCACTGAAACAAATATTTTTTACTAAGTTTCTATTATTGTTAATCGTATTTGTCATCACTTTACAAAACTCAACTCTGCGGTCGTAATCGTCTTCACTAAGCTCTTGATGGGTCTGAAGTTTATAGTGATGAAATTTTTGTAGTTTCGTTACCTTCGAAACGGAACTATACGACAGTCCAGTTAAAGCGGAAACATTCCGGATTGAGCTGGCAGGATCCATACTGAAGTGCCCTAACACAATTTCAGCTGCTTCATCCAAAACATTGCAATTTGTTCTCTTTCCGTTTTCCACAGAGCCAGTTTTCTTAAATTTTGCAGCTGACTCTTTTTCACTATCATAAATTAAAGTCATTTGTATTTTTTCAGCGAGAGTGTAAACCATTTTGAAAATTATCTAACTACAGAGCGTTGCGATGCACAATGAAACTTATTTTCAATGTGCATTTGTTTACTGTCCAGCTAGTATTGTCGGTAAACTACCTTATAAAGAAACACCCTTTTTTGTCAAATTTTTGATATCTGTTACTTCATTTTACACAAATAACAAGCGACGCTTTTAATAGTTGTAATAAATCCTACGTAGTCTTATAAGTATCACATTAAATAATGTTGAAGTGGGAGTAGTTTAGGGTAATGGGGATTTTTTAACATGCCGGCAATTGCCAGAGTGGCCCTTTCAAATTTAATATCACATTACCTATATTTTCATGGTCACACTATCTTTCACTATCATTCTAAAAAAATTCTATTAGAAATCGATGAAAAATTTAGGAGTGCCGTTTGAAATCATAAACTTGCGGTGGCTGAAGGTGAGGGGGTGTGTTTTAGATCATACCTTTTCTCCTTAAAATGTATCCCCCTTGACATTCAATGCCGTTTACTGCAAAAAGAATCTTTAACGGTTGTCGAGTTATTAAGGGTGAATCGTTTTCAAAAAATCACCCGGGATTATTCTTTAATGTAGTAAATCAAATTAGAAACGACTTGCGTCCATCTAAACTACATCCTATAGTAAAATACTTCCCATTTATAAATCATTCTGAATAGACTGTCGAGAGGGTGAAATTACATATGTCTTGCAAGGCTTTTGACTATGTGCCAAACCGAATTTTGTTAAAGAGATCAACTTATTAAATAGTCAGAGGCAAATCTCTGGATATCATAAAATTTTATTTAGCCAATAAAGAACACGTTGTCGAATAGAATGGGAAATAATCAACTCTTCTACGGAGTCCTACAAGGATATGCATTAGGAATTATGTTATTCTCTCCATAGTGCAGTCTACGCAATAGAAAACCAGATAATGTTATGGCTAACAAACAATGTTTCAAAGCGTATAAAACTATTAGAATGAATCTCACCTTATAAAACCTAAACAATGATGTTAGACATACGAAATTCTTAAGGACATATTTAGATAACAAATTAAACATTAATTGTTTGGAGAGTAACTTAGCTAATGTTATATCATTTGTAAGAATATGTTCTTACTTGGGCAACTAACCGAATACGTCTCAACTTTACATTTCAAGTCTACTAACTATAGATCGCCCTCTACTTCGTTTCAGGGCATTCTGTACTTTCACCTTAATTTTTCTCGCAAACTATTAATCCTAGAAAAAAGTTTCAAGTAAGAAAGTTCTCTCCATCCTTTATCTTTATTTGTTCTTAAATGCTGGATATCCATTTCGATAGATTTTTTTATTAGCTTATCTAACGTCGGCATATTTCTACTACTAAGACGAAACACCCACGCTATAGCGCATTCTGTAAGTCGGCCAGGAATATGAATTTTTCTTAGCGCCCAACGAGACTATGTCCCCCCAGTCTTCGAGGATGCCAAAAACTACCCCCGAAAGGGGTTAACCTCGTATCCGTCGTCTCCTACCAGACAAACCTGTGTTATCCCCGTTTTTAAGGATGCTGAGCACGATGGTGATGTCAAGACCCCTGCTCGACCCCCGACAAGCCCCCAATGGGCTAAGAACCACCCCCGAATGGGGTAAACCGCAGATAGGCCGTCTCCTACCAGCCAAACCTGTGTTACTCCCCGAGCAGAACCGACTCCTCAAACGGAGGGAAGACGGCCTTTTTCGGGGGTGATTTTTGGCCGCTTGCGGGTCACGGGGGTCGAGGAGGGGTCTCGACATCACCATCGTACTCAGCATCCTCGAAAACGGGGGTAACACAGGTTTGGCTGTAGGAGACGGCGGATACGCTGTTTGCCCTTTTCGGCGATCATTTTTGGCCGTTTATGGGGTGGGGTGACCTCGGTGAGAGATTTAACCACCGCCTTCGTGTCCAGCATCCTCGAAAACGGAGGGGACATAGTCTCGTTAGGCTAAGAGAAATTCACGTTTTTCGAGGTTCCATCCGACTCACGGAATGCACTACTAGAAGATAAACTACCCCTAACCTGGCAACTTTGCCATACCTCTTCTTTTTTAATTTTTAATGTTTCTAACAATTAATAGACCAGGGATCGGCTTATTTACGTCCCCTCTAAAAACGTAATCTACACCTAGAATTGCATAGTTTCTACATATGCGCCGTTATACAAGGCGTTAGAGGAGATGCGAGATCGGTGTATTTCGCTAGAAGGTAACCCGTCCCAGTACTAGTCGCAATATGCGTTGCTTAACTTGTAACGAAACTATGCTCGCCCCTATATCGCACCAGATAATGAATTTTCCGCTGCCTATATTTACCTCGGCAAATTCTAACATTTATATCCGTAGGAAAAAATGCAACCAATATGTAATGATTACACAATAAAATCAATTAATTGTTCTGTTTTAAACTAAGGCGGTTAAACGGAAAAATAATTGTTTATTTCTCATCATTTATCCAATAGACAGTAGACAATGAGGCAAATGGTCCACAGCGATTAAAGAAGTTCACTTGTGTCCTTTAGGGATTGCCAACTGTAGAGTGTTCCGTGCATACATACAGACTAACTGACGGAGTCATATGGCAACCAATTATAAATGACTTTCGTGAGTGTGGTGTTTCCCATTTCGATTTTTTCAAAAAAATAGAACCGTTCTAAATAATTTACAAAAGATTTTTTTTTATTTAACAAATATCGCATTAACCTCTTGGGTTACGAGTGAGGTACAGTAAGAATTGTTTTATTAAATTTTTAGAAGTTTTCCTGTGTAATTTATATTAATTGAAAATTCTGTGAAATGACACAAAGCCTTAACAATATGTCCCATACGTTGTGAATCACCGCTTTAATCTGTTGTCACGTTGCTGTCTATCCTTTGATAGCACGTTTAGAAACCGATTAATTTCAAACTGAGCGTAGTTATTGGTAAATATTTCCTATATCTTATTTATGAAGGAAAACGATTATTGATCACAGATTATATTGTTGGAAACCAAGTTTCAAAGCGGAAAACAGGAAACAATTTGATATCCGAATCGGGACAGCTTGGAAGGAAGACACGATTTATTTTTATTTTGTATGTATTAAAGGGATATAAATGCAAACATAATACAGAATAGCTGAATTATTAACACACGTGGTGAAAATTATAATTAAATATAGAAAACTCTAAGATCAGATAAGTATTTTTTATTTCTGGATATTTCTGAAAAAAATAGCAATAATCCCTTAGTTGCTAGGGAAGTCATAGTTAATAAACATGTAAAAATACACAATGCTTTTATTTTCAGGACTATTTACAGGATTTTAAATATTTGTAAATTTGTTATTTTTAGTATTGTACTTATTGTATTTACTGTGAGAGCTCGTAAGACTTATTTTCAATTGGATTTATAAGTACTGAAACTTATTTAAAAAGATTCCTTTTATATGTCTCTACTATGGATAAATAAATTTACCTGATTAAAAAATATATACCTTACTACATAAATTAGAAAAGTTAGCAGTAATTCTGGTTAAACCGAGGGTGTATTCTTGTGCCTGCTTGGGTCATGTACTTTTATGTCGAAATTTTAGAATTGAACAATAAAGAGAAATGTGGAGGTGTACCCTGTTCCGCAGGCACTGGGTACAATTGATTTATGATAAACATAGATACACTAAACGTTGCAGACAGAGAAAAAAACGGTAGGTAATGATGCATACAGATGCATAGAAACATATAGGATTTTGCAAACAGCAGAAAAAATAACTATCTATAACTAAAAGAAAAATCTTGTGTAAAAATATTAATGAAATCTTTGCATTCTTTCAATAACCTGAATTCTGGTTATGCTAGCAAATTAAAATCCCAAAAAGAATTCGTAATTTCTTATTTGATAATTCTCATTCTAACACTAGCATTCACACAGTCCCCTACGGCCACGCAGATTAAACTAATATCTACATAACCCCCTACGATCATGAAGATTCAGTTAGAAATGAGAACAAATGCCTAAAATGAATTTATTCATCTATCTTGTCCTAAAAATTTTTCATTCTAATGGATTACATTTTCATGAAATCTGTCATTCTGTTTCTTGGAAATTTTTAGCCTATGAAATGTTTTCGCCCTTATTCTGGAGCTCATCAGAAAGACTCTCATAAGCCTTTGTTCTCATTTCTAACTGAATCTCCATGATCGTAGGGGGTTATGTAGATAGTAGTTTAATCTGCATGGCCTTAGGAGACTGTGTGAATGCTAGTGTTAGAATGAGAATTGTCAAATAAGAATTTAGGCAAATTCATTTTAGTATTTTAATTTGCTAGCATAACCAGAATTCAGGTTATCGAAAGAATGCAAAGATTTCATTAATATTTTTACACAAAGTTTTTCTTTTAGTTATAGATAGTAATTTTTTCTGCTGTTTGCAAAATCCTATAAAGAATATGTTTCAATACAATTATAAGCAAACAAATAATAATTCATTATTAAACATACAGATGCATATTTTTGAAGACTATTAAAAATTCGAAAACTAACACGAAATGGTACGAAACATATTTCTCTAACAATAGTTTTAGCAAAGTGCTTGGAAAATCAATATAGCCTTAGTTTCTATGAAGAATATTATTACTATTAATTGTATTTTTTGGAAATACTCCACGATAACTGGCCTTGCCTCTAAATTGAATAATAATCAATTCTAATTTTACTTTGAATATATTTTTTAAGGAGAACTCGAAACATCGGTATAGTTATTCATTCTGGATGAAAAAAGTTTTCTCATCCATCACGGCAACTTTACTCCATTTATGAGAATGCCGCAAAGAATTTATCGTCAATTATTTATTCTACTTTTACTTGGAAGTTCAAAAGAGCGTTTTTCCACAGCCAGAATATTACCGTAAATTTTTAAATAGCTGAAACAACAGTATACAAAGTACGACAAAACACTAAGCTAGGTAATTATTCATTATAAATTCATAACTCTCTGACACTCAGCATCTCATGGCAAGTGGTCAATAAGTACAGATCAGAGCCTTCTTTATTACAATGGTCTACTGTACAGATACCAAAAAAGCAAAGCTTCAGAGCGCAGCGTTAAGTTGGCAAAGAAAATATTACCAGACTGATAAACGTTAGAGCGCCATTTTTAATCGTCCGATAATAAGATCAGTCCCAAAAAATCATTGTTTGTGCAAAATTCGGCTTACTGTTTGGTGACTGATGTTCAATTCAAACCCAACTTGCCTTAAAGAAACAGTCTTATCAACTTCTATTCGAGCCAAAACATTAATTTCCGTTCCTTCGTCAATAATGTAGTTTTCTTCGGGATCATTGTTGGGCTCTCTTCGGAATTGGTTTTCAACACGTTTAAAATAATTTTTCGCTAGACATCATCTATCAAGATATCGCCGCCCATAAAGGTCCACAGCTGCAAATGCATTTTTTTTACTTTCCTCATAAATACTTAACAAGTCCACTTTTTCATCTCTTGTATAAATTTGCAGTCCATTCTTGGTCCTCTTTTGTTTCTTGTATATACAGCAGATATATTCAATGTAGTAACTAGTTCGCATGTGCAAGCATATGCTGACGATACCCAACTTCTTCACTGTTTTGAGCCATCTAATGCAGCTATTTCTACTATTTTGATCAACCAAGATTTAGACAATATCTATCAATATTCGCATCAACATAACCTTAAAATTAACCCTACCAAATCAGTTGTTATTCTATTCTGCTCAGAACATACTCGAGATCACTTAAAGGCTTATATTCAACTAAATATTAATCAAGAAAATTTGTCATTTTCTACCCATGCCAAAAATGTTGGGGTAATAATAGACGAAAAAATACGTTTTATGCAGCACATAAAAATTCTTTTACAAAAATTTTACTCCCGGCTAAAAGTACTGTATGCAAACATGCATATCTTGAACTTTAAGCAACGTAAAAAACTTTGTGAAACTTTAGTCATGCCTGTATTCAATTATTGTAATTTTATGTATTTTTACTGCCTGGATCAAGCTACAAAAAATCGACTACAAGTTTTGCAAAACTGTTGTCGTTTTATTTACAACTTAAGAAAATTTGATCATATTTCAAGCAAATATGTTGAGTTGCGTTGATTAAAAATGGAACAACTCGTTAAATTCCACCGTGCATTTTTCTTATTTTCTTTAATAAATTATTCTATTCCAAGGTACTTGAGAGACAAGTTAATTTTCAGATCGTCAGTACATACTATAAACATCAGACATCGGTACGTGCTAACAGTGCCACAACATCGTAGAGCCCTCTTCCAACGTAGCTTTTCTTACACATCCGCAGCCTTATATAACTCTATTAATCCCATATATAAAAATCTATCGACAGTTAATATCTTCCGTAAAAAAATCAAAGCCTGGTTCATTAATCCCAACAAAAACTAGAATATATTCTTGGGCACCATTTTGCACTGTGTTTATGATTGATTCTTTTATTTAGTTATTTTGAGTAATTAATTTTTTAGTATTTCTATAAATATATTTTATAAAGTGTATACCGTCCCCCTATTACATTGGACTATGGTAATATTGTATTGTATTTTTGTATTTTAATGTTTTATTTTTAAGTTAGTTAGTTAGGTAAGTGATTTATAAGGTTAAGTGTAAGAATGGCCACATGGCTAAACTTAGCCTTGTAAATTGCTATTTGTAATGTACTTGTAAATGTACATCTACACTCTTTGAATAAAGCCGTTTATTATTATTTTTTTTTTTTTTCGCGTTAGCTATGCTGGACAGTTCTCCCGTGTCTCCGATATTCTCACAGGGGAAGCGCCAGCGAATTATCTACAACCACTCCCCACATCCCGCAGGGTTAGTGGTTGTAGATTCCAGAATCGTGTGCCCTAAGTAGACGCAGGGACCCTAAGACGACTGCCTTCTGCATTTGGCCTGCCAACCATTCGGCTGATTTTTGGCAGGCCGGTATGGTCTTCAATGCTGAGAGCAGCGTAGGCCTCATCCCACCGAGAACGCCGATTATCAGGACGACCATCTTGACCGAGTAGTCTGGGTATAGCGCTCGGAGCTCATACCGGAGATCTCGGTATTTGGTCCGTTTCTCCTCCTCCTTCAAGGTGATGTTTGTCTCGGCAGGTGCCGAGAACTCGATGACATACATCACCTTGGTCTGGTGGTCGAGGAGGACTATGTCAGGCTTGTTGGCTTGAATCAGCCTGACGGTCGGGAACGAGTAGTTCCAATAAATTCGGCACTTCTCGTTCTCGACAACGGACTCCGATCTCTTATTATTATTATTATTATTATTATTATTATTATTATTATTATTATTATTATTATTATTATGAACACAATTAACGGGAATTTTAAACAATTTTTAAAAACGCCCTAAAAACACCGTTAAACCAAGAAATGTTTGACAAGCTAAATATTTCATTGTTTTCAAAGCCACCTTAGTTACTTCTTTAACATTTAATTAGAACAAAATTGTATGTTCTTATTTTCTCTTAGCTGTAATTTTGTCTGTATTTATCGTACAGTTTAATACGACATATGAATAAATTCCTTATTAATAGTACTAATAAATGGTACCACGGTACCGATATGGAAAAATTTAAGTTCTGCTCCAAAAACAATTTTGGTAAATTTTATTTGCTCATAAATCACGTAATTTAGTGTTTTTAACGGGATTTCGATTTTTGTAGCATTACACGGCTCATTTAGAATAAATCGGAACCGCCATGGCACACTTAAATGGAAAACTACAAATTATATTATAAAAAACTGATATTTGAAATGTCACTTATTTCGCATCGTTGGATTCAGGAAATTATGCAGAATTCAAAAATGCAATAATATATAAGGTGCTCAATTTAAAAATCGAAAGTTAGTGTCAATTTTAATCAATTATCTTTAAAACTAAAGGAGAAAAAATGATACTGTTACACCCGGTATATCTCTAAAGCCAATCAATGTATAACTTCATTTATTGCAAGATTTTTTTTCAGCGTAATACAAATACACCATCAAATAATAATTAATCACAGAGTCGCCGGCCTGTTTATTTAATAGTATATCACAATTTGAGCATTACTTACAAATTAATGTAGATAGGAACATTATAATGTACATAATTGATTGTTATCCACGGTGCGTGATGTGTTTTTACTACAAATTCCAAAGTTATGCTATGACAGTGGTAAATATATCAATTTAGATATTGAAAATATTTCTAATGGAGTCATATGTAACACGTGGCCTTTCTGCAGGTTAAAAGAATGAAGGAGGAAAACAAATAATGTATTATTGGGGAATGTGAAAATTTCGTTAATCAAGTGAACTGCCGTAAATCTTTCTGGTCGTGAATTATCCACTCGGACAAACTTGCTTTATCTAAGGGTCTAGATTATTCAATTGGTCTCTCGATTCTACCAAATTTAATGAAATAAAGGAAGCGAAGGACTATTTATAGAGCGTATTTATATAGGGACTTCAAAATTGTTTTTATAATAATAAATAGTTTATTTCTAAAGATGTACAAATTAGCAGATTCGATAAGTGTTTTTATATTAACTTTACCAAGGTTGGCCTGCGACCCAAAAAATTACCGGGAGAAACGAATCTAGCGGCCCACCTCACACTTTCAAATCTAATTAAATTATTGTAATCCTTGAAAATATACATTTTATGGGCCATAGACCAGCCACGTATGCCACATATTCACAAAAGGCATAAAGACAATAAAAAATCTATCTAATTCAACAAAATGAACAGCCGCCGTTAAATAAATTATAATTTTCTAAATATCATTTAATCTTTACTGCTTTTTCTTGATAGTCATTTCCTGCCTGAGTTATTAATTTAAAATTTGTATATAACTCTTTACGACTTACGTGTTCCAAAAAGAACAAAATGTTACTAGCTATATCTTGTTGGCTAAACCTTACACACTAATAAATAAAAAAATCTAAAAGTATTTACAAAGAATATCCCTCTTTATCTGTACAGGGGTGTCAGTCTAGAAAATTATTAATTACAAAACGACATATGAGAATAATAATCGGAATGTGGTTATCACAATTATTACAAACAGTACCTGATAACTTTTGGTTAAAAAAATATATAGAGAGTGATGATGCGACAGAAAAAAATTCAATATTAATTAAAGGGTGCCAAATATGGAATGCTTGCGTAAATACCTTTGCAAGTTTCTGTCACAGTTTGATTGTTTCTTAGGATAACTGACCTGTATATTTTTCAATAAAACTATAATAATAGATGTCTTCCTTGCCAATTCTGTCAACTATATGCGAAATGTCACTACCATCTGACACATTTTTAGTTGCACATTCACGTAGTGGAATGAACATTATTAACCACTAAATAATAGTGGTTAAAAATTTTCATTTTGTTTTTTTTTTTTCATAGATTTAGAATGTCATGAAACATCACGAAATTTTAAAAACTCTTCTCCTTCAAGAATTTTCTTAATTCATGCACCAACAGACAGACAGGCTCACGGAACTGAAAAAACCTATATTTTCGTAATCTACAAGATCCGAAACGTGAAAGCCCAAAGAAATCTTGGAGGCTAATTTTTTCTCGCATAGAATGCTTCCCTTTGGTATGTGAGGGAAGTAAAAACGAGCATAAATAATCTAAAAAATGAGCATTTTTTTCATGAAATCGCTCTTTTCGGCAACATTGTCCAGACCCCCTTCATGAAGCAATTGTAAACATCGACAACATTTCCACATTAAAGCTTTCTCAGCAACAGGCACCTACAATTAATAGAACAATTGGTCAACTAGTGAGCGAATGGAAAGGTGAGACCTTACATGGGAAATATGCGGCAGCACTAGAGAGCCCGGAAGTCGACAGCTGTCTATAAACAAAGTACCTAACGGAGGAATATCTTAGGACTGAAACAGTAGGTTTTATAGGAGCCATTGAGGATCAAGTAATAGCCAACAAAAATTACAGAAAGTACATCCTGAAGCAAAACATAACAGAAGATAAGTGCAGAATGTGCTCCACAACTGCGGAGTCCATACAGCGCTTATCTTCGGGATGCACGTATCTTGCACCAAGAGATTATTTGGATTACCATAATAAAGTCGCCGGAATAATACATCAAAAACTCTGCAGTAAGTATGGGCTAATTACTAACAAGACCCAGTACTACAAATATGCACCTGAAGCCGTAATGGAGAATGATGACACAGAAATTTACTGGAGGACGGAGAAAATAGCAAAATACCAAGATCTTGCCAACGAACCGCGAGATATATATGAGCGCCAAAAAGTCTCCATCATCCCAATCATCATATCTTCTAATAGTCTGATTGAGAAAAAAACTGCGACCAATCTGAAAAAAATGGGACTAGATGATCCAGTCCACGTAGTCAGTTTAGCTCAAAAAACTGCAATCTTAGCCACCTGCAGCACGATCCGTCAGGTCCTGGCTCACCCGTGAGAAGTTGGCACAGCTGCCCCTTCCCACGGGTTCTTCGACCGGCTAAAGCTGTGATTAAAATAAAATGAAATGATGATACAAAATTGTATATATGGTAAGTCAGTTACAAAATTTTAAGGATGAAATATAAAACATATGACAGATAGAAGATAAAATTACTTGAAAAAATGAGATCGATTTAAACACTATACAATTATTGCACAAGAATTGATGTGACAGTGGGAGTAATATGCTTAAAAAGATCAATAAATAAACAGTAAATATAAAATTACATAATAAAAAACCGATTGACACTATAAAAACAATTTTCATTGTAATAATTTATACCAATTGACACCCCTAATATCATCGAGTAATTTATTGTAGAGAGCTACTGCATTATAGTACGGTGATTTCTGGTACAGAGTTGTTGTGTGATAAGGGGGCCTTAGAATTTTTCGACATCTTGTGTTGTGAGAGTGCTGGTCTCCATTTACTCTGAACTTATTTAAATTTAATTTGACTAATTTCAACACAGAAAAATGTAAGTGGATGGAATAGTTAGTTGTCTTACTTGTATCTTGAAGATATCGCAGGATATATTTCTCCATGTTGGAGAAAACGAAAATTCTCTTATGAAACTTACTTTAAATAGGTAGACATCAATTTTAGTTAAATAGAGAGAGATTATTTAGTAAATAGTAAGTTTTATACGTTTCATTTAGGAATGGATGTATAATTACCTTGCTTTAAGAATTTTTGTGTGCTGAAACCAAATTTTCAATTAAAAAAAAATTCTACCGCGTAGATTTCGAGTAAAATAAGTTTTTATTGCCAAAATACGGTTTTTGACAAACAAATCCGGAATTTCCTCGTAATCTACGCTGTAGAAAATTTTTTTAATTGAAAATTCGGTTTCAGGACACAAAAATACTTAAGGCATGATACAGGTTTATTCCTTGAAGCAGATTTTTTGTAGGTTTGTGTAATTGATAGTATTAACCTCGAAACATAAGTCTACAAAAGGAATCTGGAAAAATATCGTTTTTTTATTACAGGTGTCGATAAAACCTCGTTCTATAACAATTAGGATATACTAGAATATTTTTTAATATTTGAAAAATCTACCTACATACGTTGAACATTTAATTTTCTCTTCTTTTGGAGTTAGTCAAACAAGAAATAATTGCTTTAATTATTTTACTTTATTTTCATTTTGTGTCTATATCTTTTGTCCCGACCAACAAAAAAGTCGTAATTTTCGATTCTATTGAGGTGCAAGCTCTTCGACACTTTTATTAAGCTCACGTTACTTTTTACCTTCGAACATGTTTCCACGTTTAATAAGTCTCGCAGAGTGGCCCAACCACACCACTAATAATAGACCGACTAGAGTTTTCCTTTAGAATGCAGCTAAGCAGAATTGTAAGTTAATATCCTATTTATATTATAAACTAAAACTTACTGTTCCGTTGTCTTAGTCTTTGGTGCATTAAATTTACTGCTCCGTACTCTGCATAAACATTCATTAAATTCATTTTTCTGGCGTAAATAAAAAGAGGAATCTGAAATAACTCATAATTCCCATTAGATACATAAAACGCCTCAGACTACAAACAGGTGGAAATTCCCAGAGAAGTCTAAGGAAAACGTCTGCAACGGAATCCTATTAAAAATCTTTAATTTAATCAGATTAAAATTTTTACATTTTTAGTGAAATATGCAGACTGTAATTGTACCGAGTATCGAGAAGAAAAAAACAGTAAAATCTACATACCTATAAAAGTAAATACTTTCTTAATGAAGCTCGTATTTTATATCATTTCTGTATCGATCAGAATGATTCCTACAAAAAATTCAGAATGTATGTTTGCGATTTATGTTTGGAATCAAAAAATGTAATAACATATCACATTGAAACAGTCAAGTATTCAAGAACCAACCTCTGTCTGATCCGTTTGGTGCAGAGGTTTCTTCATTAAAAATTTTAAAATATTTTTCAGTGGCAAAATACCCAACAAAAAGTAAATCTGAATATGCTACAAGTAAACAATTATAGACAATATAACATACTTAATTCAGTCAGTGTCAAAAATTAATATCAAAAACTTGGTAATTGTCTTGATTCTTGCATGAAGCATCGTGTTATTAGCTTTGTGCCTTTCTGATGAGCTCCAGAATAAGGGCGAGAAACATTTCAAAGGCTAAGCATTTCCAAGAAATAGAATTATAGATTTCATGAAAATATAATCCATTTGGATGAAAAATTTTCCAAAAGACGAGGTATGTAAATAAAGTCATTTTAGGCCTCTGCTCTCATTTTAACTGAATCTTCATAACCGTAGGGGGTTATGTGGATACTGGTTTACTCTGCAACTAGTGTTACAAAGAGAATTATCCAATAAGAAAGACATTCATTTTAGGATTTTAATTGCTAGCATAACCAGAACTCAGCTTGGTTCTCGAAAGAATGCACGGATGGTAAATCAATAGTTTTACAAATAGTTTTTCTTTTAGTTCTCATAGATAGTTTTTTCTGCTGTTTGCAAAATCCTATAAAGAAAAGAATATGTTTCATTGTATCAGATACACTACAAGACCCCCAGATGTTAAACATGAATAAATAAATAATTATAAAAAATTATAAAACACACTTTTAAAAACCAACTTAAACTTGAAAAATGCACTGAAAAGAATAAAATAATATTAATAATAACGAGACTTAAAAGCGTGGAGCGCCCTATATTTTCATCGCGTCACGTTTTTACGTTTAATAACATTATTATTATTAACATTATATTCTTTTTTTGGTGCATTGTCTTAACAGTTTCATTTGGTTTTTATTTCTTTTTAATTATTTATTCATTTTCTTCTTTTAAGTTTTGTCCCAAGTGAACTAATGTGGTTAAAGAAACATATTCTTTATAGGATTTTGCAAACAGCGAGAAAAAAACCATCTATGAGAACTAAAAGAAAAACTATATGTAAAAATATTAATGAAATCTTTGCATTCTTTCGATAACCTGACTTCTGGTTATGCTAGCAAGTTAAAATTCTGAAATGAATTTGTCCAATTTCTTATTTGACATTCTCATTATAACACTAGCATCCAACATAGTCCCCTACGTCTAAGCAGATTAAACTAGTATCTACATGACCCCCTACGGTAGGTAAATTCAGTTAATAATGAGAGCAAAGGCCTGAAATTTATTTATTTACCTACCTTGTCTTCAAAATTTTTTTCATTCTAATGGATTACATCTTCATAAAATCTCTCATTCTGGTTCTTGGGACTGCTTAGCCTTTGAAACGTTTTTCGCCCTTATTATGAGCCCATCAGAAAAGCACAAAGCCACTCATAACGATGTTTCATGCAAAACCAAGGTAATATCCATGAATAAGTATGAAATATGTATATTTGACATTGACTGATAATGTCAAGCTAGAGGAAGAACCCTATTAATTTTTAACAAAATCGATCAATAAGTGGAAAAGTTATTAGGTAATGATTTAAACTTAAAATACTTATTTTTAATATTTTATAATTAGGTTAAATATCTAAAACTAATATTATTTATGATAAAGATGCGAAGGGTATTCTATAGAATATGCAATAATTATATAAAAAGTGCAGTGTAAATAATTACAGATCGTAACACGCGTTATTCAAGAAAAAACGTATATGCCTATAGTAATTGAAATGGGTCGACTCAATGGAGCACGTCATATTCTTGCACATTTATAGGGTTATTTTTCCACCAATACTTATAAATTTGCATATCGCTGGTTTCAGGATAAAATTCTGCACATTTTTTATTTGAAATTTTATTCCATATGGCCTGTTGTGTTCAAGATAAAAAATGATAAATAAAATTGAAAAATAAAAATGTTAGTTTTTTTTGGCAATATTCCGTTAGGTATTAAATATTTTCAATTACAGTATTTTTTTCTAAATTATATTTTTTGTAAGCATTTTGTTTTTTTGAAATTGAAAATTGGTCAAATATTACCAAAGATATGATTTTTTTTTAAATCCGCCTAGTCGCCATCTTCAATTGTGAATTACTGGAGAAAACTCCATTTTCAGAAATGCCAACAAGGCATTTGGTCATTCCGTTGGCTTATATTTTCATAAAATAAAGCGTTTAAAACTTGGCAAGACATCGACGCGAGCGGTAGTTTTTGAGCCCTAAGATAATAGACTATAGTATATTCCCAGACCGCTGACACCGCGTCAAAACAAATACATGCGCTGTTCACGTGCGCTTAGTTCACCAGAACCCTTCGTGCGTAAAATTATTAAGAATACCCAAGGAGTTTCCTGATCGATTTTTAGGACGATTGGATATTAGGATATTGTTCTCTTAACCTTGATAAATTATAAGGGGATTGTGACAGATGATCCTATCCTTGTCACCTCAAACTTCAATAATTTTTTTATAAATGCTCCTAATGAAGTTATTAAACAAATTCCTGCAGAAAACTTTATTAATAATAAACATACAGATATTAAATTTAATCAGTTTAGTTTATTTCTCGAACCTTTTTTATGCGAAGAATTAATGAATTTACTAACAAACTAAAAAATAAACAATCATCTGGTCCAGATGAAATTCCCATGTTTTTAATAAAAAAGGTATTACATACAATCGTAGAACCCTTGACGTTTCTGTTAAATTTATCATTTCAAAAGGGAACATTCCCAAAATGTCTAAAATTGGGGAAAGTAGTTCCTATACATAAAAAACATGATACAGAGGATATGACTAATTATGGACCTGTTATAGTGCCTTCTGGTTTTTCAAAAGTGTTCGAATATTACTATTTATTTCGATTGTTAAACTTTCTTGAAAAATTTCAAATTTTCCCTGAAAATCAACATGGATTTCGTGCATCTAAATCAACAAGCACTGCATTATATGCTTTACATAAAAAAATTATTGACTGTATTGAGGTAGGTGAATGTCCTGTTAGCATTTTTTGCGATCTTAGCAGGGTGTTTGATTGTGTAAACCATAATAAACTTATGAATAAATTGTCAAGTTATGGTATCAGGGGTGTCGCTCTCGATTGGATCCGTTCATTTCTAAATGATAGGAGCCAATATGTCAGTGTGACATTCCGCACAGAAGGAACAATAAGTAAATTCAACTCAGAGTATGGTGAAGTTAAAACCGGGGTTCAGTTTTAGGCCCTGTATTATTTTTATTATACAGCTTGATATTTTAACCTCAGAGGCATCTTTTATCATGTACGCAGATGATAAGTCACTTATTTTGTCACATAAATCTGACCCAATGTTGGAATCTATTAGTAATAACGTGTTGAAATTATTAAGCAATTGGTATTCGTCTAATACATTGTATTTAAATATCCATAAAATCCATTTTATGAGGTTTCACAATAGACAGAAATCATGTACAAGTTTAAATTTGAATATTAACGAGACTTATCTAGAACAAATTGATAGTGTACGTTTCTTGGGTATTAACATCGATGAATGTCTAAACTGGAAGGAACATTGTAATTACGTCATAGCCAAATTAAATTCAATTTTCTATTTATTTAAAAATCTAAAGACTGTTCTGAGTAAAAAACAACTGATAAATCTATATCACGCTCAAGTTGAATCGAGGTTGAGATATGGTATTTGTTTCTGGGGTAATTCCGCCCTCTCACCGAATATATTTGTCGCTTAAAAAAGAATTATAAGATGTATAGAGGGAGTCCCTAACACTCATTCGTGCAGGGAATATTTTAAAAAATACAAATTTTTAACACTCTTTGGTTTGTACATATTCGAAATATGCGTATTTATGTTTATTAACAAAAATTGTTTCAATACAACTGAAATGGTTCACTCTATTAATGTACGAAACAAAAAAGACTTTTATGTGCCATTCTGTAAATACAAAATATCATCAGTTGGTTCTGATTATATTGGGCCTAAGGTTTTTAATTGTCTACCAGATTATTTAAAGCAGGTCAAACCATTACATTGTTTTAAATTAGGGCTTAAGAAATTTCTTGTGGAAAAGTGTTTATATTCTGTAAATGAATATATGTTAAATTAGACTTAAGTGAGTTGTGACGATTCCTATACAAACTTGTATTGTCTTAAGGGAAAATAAATGAATTATTATTATTATTATGAATTATTAATACACTACCCTAAATGGATTCATTAAACTGTTTATGAGTTATAATAATTCAAACGTTCGAATAAATGTAAATTCACTTTACGGAAATTACATAAAACTGAAGTCGAGAAAACAGCTGGCATTCTCCTGAAAAATGCAACCAATGGGGATGGAACACGTCACGATCACGAGGCAATCACGCATATTTGTTGGCCTCAGCCGTCCGTGAATATACTTTATATTACAATAAACTAACCGATGACTTTAAAACCATGTCGCTAACTTATTTCGAATTAAATGTAAACATTTCCTAATAATGAGTTCTAACCTCTAATTTAAATGAATAAATTAATTAATTGTATTTTTGCTCTTTTCCTTTTACCTAATTTTCTTAATACCGTATAAAATTAATTATTTGCGACTTACCTATATAAGGTAAATATTGACATGATAACAGTTTGGATGGAAGAGTAAATGCAGCGAACTGAGAACCAACTTTTTATCCCAAATTTGATATGCAATAACCTATGTACCAAATCCATACGTCTGCGAGATAGATAAATACATTTATTATTATTATTAAAAAATCTTATTATTTTACAGAATTAGAATAGATTTAGATTTTAAATAATATGTTTCAAATTAATAAATCGTTCTGGGGTAGCAAGTAAGTTTTTTTTCTATAGCTGAATGTGAAGGTTTTCCTTTATTTATATGTTTCTCTGTATATAAAATATGCCTATTTTTCTCCTAAATATAAGGGAAGTACTAAAATAATAAATTTTACTATTTGCTTTCCCTTACTTTTAAACGTTATCTTAAATTCTTTATCTTTCTAGATATGCCCACAGTTTCAGTAAAATACATATATAGTTGACATTCCCTTTAGGACCTTTTTATCTAAATAATATATCCATTAATTTATAATAGGGATGAGAGCTGCAGGAGAGTGAAATATATATATTCTGTTTTTTAGTTAAGACACTAAGAAAGGATTATTGTCTGTCCATAATCACTAATTATTTAAATAATTAAAAAATAAGAGAATACAAAACCAATTTCTCTTCTTTATAAAATTGACTTTAATTTAGTAATTGTGGTAAATCTCCGTCCCTACATATATTAAAAAGACATGACCAAATCAGAATACAATAAATAATTGTACAAATAAAAAACAGAAATTTTAAAAATTGTTAATGTCCATAACTAGGTTATTCACGATGTTCTGTAAGAATTATACAGAGCTCAGAGTGGAGAGTTTAGCTGAAATAATTCTGTGACTTGGCTATACGGAATTTCTATTAAAAAAATCCTAATACACATCAATTTTACATTTTCACTGACATTTCGGCGCTAATGTTCTTAATTTATCTTCCCTCGGAGTGCTGCAACCACCGTTAACATTTGTTTAAAATGTAAGAGCATACCAAGTGATGCATCGTTTGAAAACTAATCTCAAAAGGAATATTA